>JACCHO010000019.1:1200000-1609264 GCA_025170145.1 Pyemotes zhonghuajia | reverse complement strand
ATTATTACCGCCGACTGAGGGTGAGGATATACCCTCTTTTCGTACCCAAGCAAAAAAATTTTTCTAAGTAATTGTTTATCGAATCTGACTGTGATCGACAGTAAGGTTTAATAATTCGGCAAAGCCATACCTTCTAAGTGCCGGCATAAGCCGTGCAGTATCATCATTCATCTGCGTGCAATAAGCGCAATCTGGTAGAAAGGAAACAGACTGCGTTATTTTTTTCTCGATCAACCAGTTAGTCCGACGTGCAATCGCTGCACCCGAATCAACCAATTGAGTATCACGTGGTAGCACCTCAAGTAACCCCTCACGTAATAGGGGAAAATGGGTACAACCTAAGACGATCGTATCTGGCGGCTTGCCCATACTTAACCAGGGTTGTAAAGCGTCATGAATAGTTAAAATATTCGTAGGTTGACCCCGTAACATCGCCTCTGCCATTTGTACCAAACTCGTAGAACCAATCGTAATAATCTCACTTTCTCCGGAAAATTCCTCAATAAGATTCGCGGTGTAAGCGTGGCGAATTGTCGCGTTTGTCGCTAATAAACCAACCACACCATTGCGTGTTAGTTTCACTGCTGGATTAATGGCAGGTACTACCCCAATGATTGGAAAATCAAAGTTACTACGCAATGCGGGTAAGGCTACTGTGCTAGCCGTGTTACATGCGATCACAGCTAGTGCTGGTGAATGGTGCGCTAACATGGTTAGTAGCAGATCAATAACACGTTGGATAATAAATATTTCGTTTTTTTCTCCATAGGGAAACGCTGCGTTATCAAATAAATAGATGTAATGCAATTCAGGAAGCCGCAGACGAATTTCTTTATAAATAGTAAGTCCACCCACACCCGAATCGAATATTAATATGCTCGATCGTGGAATAGAAACCGAAGTATCTACTGACATAATATTTCCTGCTTTCAGCATAAAGCAAAATCATTACGCTAGTCTATTATCTAGACAAGCTATTCAAACAAATAGGTTCAGTGATATTAGGGCAGCTACCAGCTTTGTTGAATAACTCAGAACTTGTGATTACTGGCCCTCTAAGTAGATTGATTGTTATGCGATCCGGATACTGTTAGGGATTCCTAACTGTGTCATTTTGTTAAGCGCGTTGACCATCGCCATTGCCTCACCTACCTGCGCATCATAGTCACACAGACTTAGATGATCGCCCATGAGTGTTTTGAACCGGAACACAGTGGTTTCAGCCACTGGAAGAATCAGCGGTCTTATCTTCTTTCTCAGCAGGGCATCATGACAGTAGCGGGTATTGTATTTATCAGAGCTGGTATAGCCTGAGCATCAGTCGTACCGTTTAACGATAAATCGGCACAGATAATTTCATGTGTCGGGCTATCTACTGCCACAGAGGTGATAGCCATGTCTGACCGACCACGCCGCCCAGGCGGTCCAGGGAGCAATTGCCGAGGCATCCAGTCATATGGTCAGAGATCCGCGCTGCTTGAGAGCGTTGTTATACGTGGACCAGTGGGTTATTTTAAACTTCTGCGTTGCCATAGGGTCCTCATGTTGAAATGACGCGAGCAAACCATCACCCAAATGTTCAATCTATTCAACAAAGCCCATGAGAGCAGAAAAGTACAATCAATTCGTAATTAAAACATTAACTACTTGGATAGACGCTAATCTCAACCAGCGTCTTAGTGTCGATGACATTGTAAGTAAAGCAGGTTGTTCAAAATGGTATTTACAGAAGATTTTTTCACAATGTACGAATGAAACGCTTGCGAGCGATATTCGTAAACGTAAAATGATTACCTGTATTAACGATTGAAAAAATAGTAATATTGCTATTATTCAATTGGTTGTGAAATACCATTTTGACAGCCAACAATACCCGTGCATTTAAGAAGAATATGGGTTGTACACCCTATGCTTGTCGCAAACTCAAACTCAGTGCCGAGGGGGATGCACTTGTTAGAAACAAGTACCAATCCGTGCGGCGTATGCGAGCGCTATGGATTATCTGAACCTACCAAATCACTCGGTATTAAGCACCTCATTTCTGCGCTACAGTTAATAACAACACAGCTTGTGTAAAACGTGGTGCTTGCGTAACGCGTTTAAGTTTATCTATCATTATTACCCATGAAATAGTACCAAAGCGGCACTGAAATGAAGAGAGTAAATACCAGGGTGTAAATGATGATCATAAAAACTTGGGTAATAATTGTTTGCATTGACCAATCACTAAATGGAATATTATAGGCATTAATTGCACCGCCAATAATCGCCAACGACATTACCGAGCCTACGATACATCCAACAATCAGGACGCTACTGAAAAAGTGGCGCTTCCTTTTGTTACCTAAATGAAAGAAACTGCGCTCTGTTTCCAAGTGTTTTTGCTCTCTTTTGTTTTGCAAATTATTCTCTCCACTTATAACTAAGGCAAGATTCGCTATCAGTAAAACACATCAACATAGTTAATGCGGCTAACGGGAGAATGTACATCAACATTGCAGCCAAAACCACACTAAAAACTCTTGTTGAATAGATTGAACATTTGGGTGATGGTTTGCTCGCGTCATTTCAACATGAGGACCCTATGGCAACGCAGAAGTTTAAAATAACCCACTGGTCCACGTATAACAACGCTCTCAAGCAGCGCGGATCTCTGACCATATGACTGGATGCCTCGGCAATTGCTCCCTGGACCGCCTGGGCGGCGTGGTCGGTCAGACATGGCTATCACCTCTGTGGCAGTAGATAGCCCGACACATGAAATTATCTGTGCCGATTTATCGTTAAACGGTACGACTGATGCTCAGGCTATACCAGCTCTGATAAATACAATACCCGCTACTGTCATGATGCCCTGCTGAGAAAGAAGATAAGACCGCTGATTCTTCCAGTGGCTGAAACCACTGTGTTCCGGTTCAAAACACTCATGGGCGATCATCTAAGTCTGTGTGACTATGATGCGCAGGTAGGTGAGGCAATGGCGATGGTCAACGCGCTTAACAAAATGACACAGTTAGGAATCCCTAACAGTATCCGGATCGCATAACAATCAATCTACTTAGAGGGCCAGTAATCACAAGTTCTGAGTTATTCAACAAAGCCCCTCTCACGCTGATTTCCTAATACAGCGGTATGATATCCTAATATTCCATGTATGAAAAATTTATTCAAGATGGATGCTCTATTACGTGTTAAAAAAAACTACTTAACAGAACATTCTTATGCCAACATGAGGTACAAACGAATTTTTTGCATTTTCTGATTATAAATAGACTTTTATCTTAAATTTTAATTTTTCTGATGAGTAAAGACACTATTTAAAATAATAGTCGTCGACGTTGAATATAGCGCTAAAGCAAATTTAAGAAAGCAATAACTGCGCGCGCATCTTTTATTTTAAGATGGGTAGTACAAATAATGGCAGGTTCGTATAATTATTTTATGTAAAAGATAAGCGACTAAACTGGATTAAATTGATATTACCGAATTTGGTTACGATTTTTACGCTTAGCGCCATGCATGATCTTATCACTGATTTCTAGCAACTGTTCAAGTGAATGCGGATTTTGCGGATCAAATTCGGTGATGCCTGATGAAAACTGTAAATTGTAACGGCAGTTTAAACTTTCCATCTGGGTGGCGATGGTAATGACTAAGATCTTTAAGACGTGCCTCTGCCTCAGCGTGGAGATAATGACTAAACAACACAACAAATTCATCACCGCGCAAACAGCGTCGAACGATTAAAAATCACTTTCATTGTATCGGCAAAATCCATTAAAGCTCTATCACCTTCTCAATGGCCATATTCGTCGTTAATCTGTTTAAATTTCTTTAAATCAAGAAAGGTCAGACAGGCATATTGGTTTTTGATCAGGCAGTTATTGAGTGCTAGCGAACCTGATAGAATGAAACCTCGTCGGTGAGTAATCTGTGTCAGTTCATCCGAGGTCATTGTCTGAAAAGCAACCAGCTCTGCTTCTACCATGGCAGCCAAATCACGCAACGTACCATACTGCTCCTGACTAAACTCTCTGGGTATACGCTATCGAAAATACAGAATGAACCCACTTTAGCACCACCTGGTGTGCGTAGTGGACAACCAGCATAGAAACGAAAATGGGACGGTTAAATGACCAGGGGATGATTGTGAAATCGTTTATCGTGCATGGTATCGTAAATAATTAACACATCATCCTGTAAAATCGTGTGTCCACAAAAAGAGATACTAGGAGGTAAACAGGTATCACGCGGATAGTCCTCAGCCGATTTTATCCATAAGTGGTCCTCCTCCATCAGTCTAACGACACAGACAGGTAAAGCAAACAATTTACGCGCTAAGCACGTTAATCGATCAAAGCGCTCTTCACCTGGTGTATTCATGATTTTAAGTGCCCGTAATTGAGCAAGTCGTTTTGGTTCATCTAGCGAGATTTCTCGAGCGATCATAATGTTACCCCGGCAATAATAGGTTTAAAAGGAGTAAGTAAATCAAATACCATTAGTCACACTGCGTTAGACTAGTTTTTGTTCTGCTAGATCAAGCGCAAAATAGGTTAAGATCAGATCGGCGCCAGCACGCTTAATCGAACCCAAGCTTTCAAGTATTGCCGCCCTTTCATCGATAGCACCCGCTTGTGCCGCAAATTTAATCATCGCATACTCCCCGCTTACTTGATAAGCTGCAAGTGGCAAAAGTGAATTCTGGCGAACATCGCGAATGATATCTAAATAACTGCCTGCTGGTTTTACCATCAATACATCCGCACCTTCCTGTGCATCAATGAGCGATTCTCGTAACGCTTTTCGGCGATTTAATGGGTTCCCCTGGTATTGTTTGCGATCGCCAGCAAGTTTACTCCCGGCGGCTGCGCGAAAAGGGCCATAAAAAGCGGAGGCAAATTTGCTGGAGTAGGACATGATAGCCGTTTCTACTAGCCCGGCATCATCAAGTGCGGTGCGAATCGCTTTAACTTGTCCGTCCATCGCGGCAGAAGGTGCAATAAAATCGGCACCAGACTGCGCGGCAGTCACTGCCTGCTTGCCTAGATTAATTAAAGTTGCATCATTATCTACTCGGTGTTGATTCAGCACACCACAATGACCATGAGTGGTGTATCCACAAAAACAGGTATCAGACATAACAATAAGTTCTGGTACCGTCTGCTTACATTGGCGCACCATTCTGGCTATCAGGCCGGTTTCACTCCACGTATCTCTACCGATATCATCCTGGTGATGCGAAATGCCAAACGTCATGATTGCACGGATACCTGCGTGCGCTATGCGTTCAATCTCATTGGGTAACCGCTTTTCTGGAATACGCATGATACCTGGCATCGCCGTAATCGCTGAGTAATCAGTCGTACCCTCTTCAACAAAAATAGGTAAAATCAAATCATCCAGAGACAGAGTTATTTCACAGAACAATGCGCGCATTGCTTCGCTACTACGCAACCTTCTAAGCCGATTACTAGGAGAAATCATGGATGTACCTATATTGCATGTGTGTTTTTATCGTGACAGGCATGCTTGCGCCCTGAATTGTACAGATTATAGCTGAAATCAGCAGTGCGGGAATATACTTCCCATGAAGAATGGGGCATATTAGGATTACTTATTGATCGTAGGGTGTTGATCAACTAAAAGGCGGCTTTTCTCTTCTAATCTAGCAATTTCAAGATTGATATCTTCAATTTTATTTTCTATATGATCATGGTGCTCTTTAAGAATTTCTCGTGCCTCTGCGAGATCAGAGGAAGCTGGGGTAGCACCGATTAAAGGCTTATGCGCATTTCTCGCATGATGATGCCTGTCACAACGCCGATGAGCGATGTGACCATCAAATAGTAAGCAGGCATGTAAAGGTTATCCGTTGCTTCAACGAGCCACGCCTCTGCTGTTGGCGTTAAGCCCGCGACAAGTACAGGACCGCCAACAGCAATAGCCCAGCGAAAATTAGCCCGATTGCATCACTATTAATTAACACAAAGGCTGAGAGAAGATAAATATCAAAATACTGCCGAAAAGAATGAAAGAGCGACGACCTACCCGATCACTCAACATACCGACAATAGGCTACACGAAAAGCATCCCCACCATAATGGCGATAATAATCAGCACAGCATGATCTTCTGAATAGTGAAGATTGTGTGAAAGATAGCTCGGCATGTAAGTCAGTAACACGTAATAGGTTACGTTAGCCGTAATAACAATACCGATACACGTGAGCAAGCTCTTCCAATGTTTCGTGGCAATCTCTTTAAATGACACTTTTGGTCCATCGCGTAGGTCGTCGCGATCGCCCTGCTCAAGTTTGTCTACATCCTGCTGAAACGCCTGCGTTTCTTCTAATGCATGACGCAAATAGAGGCCAATAATGCCTAATGGCAGAGCCAAAAAGAAGGGCAGACGCCATCCCCACAACATAAAGTTTTCTTTGCCTACCATGGTTGAAATCAGCACCACGATACCCGCGACTAAAACAAAACCAGCAATGGAACCAAAATCAAGCCAACTTCCCATAAAACCGCGTTTACGATCGGGCGAGTATTTAACAACAAAAATGGAAGCACCAGTATATTCACCCCCTACGGAAAATCCCTGTGCCATTTTTGCCAGAGGATTGCGTCGACAATTTATCGAACTTATCCACCATCTCTTCTGGCAGGGTGAAACGCAATTTCCACCCAATGCGTGGCATACTGTGATAAAAAGCAAAAAAAAAGAAGGTAAAAGTATCAATGATATTACCTACAAACATAGATACGGCTGGTGCGATCCAGCAGTTAACACTACGCCGGAATCGATTAAAAACCTGTACATCAAGAAGTTGCCCCAGAAGATATGCCAAAAAACAGGCATATGCAATTCGGGCAGCCCCAATGTTTAAAATTTTGCAATGCGGCTAACTGACGCAACTCTCCCTGGTAAAAAAGTGTCAAGATGCAATAAAAGATGAATAGCGTTGGAATCATCACATGCAAAATGATACGCCGCACGAACGGTACGCCGTAAAGACGAACAGTCAAATCGGTGACCAGGAAAATGAACGGAAAAGTGATAGCTCCCCACGTAGTATGGACACCGAGAGCCGTGATGGGTAACTGCACTAGGTAGTTGCTAAGTATGACAATGAGCAGATATAAAACGATAAGAAATACCAAGGTAGTACGCGATTGGTAGAGAGTGACTTGAATCATATTCAGCCTTCTTAGATCGCAGAACAGATAATTACGCGTGATAAAACCCAATTTATATATGGCGTGGATATAGTAGCCAAATAACAAGCTGATTATTGCAAACAGCGCGGTGGCGTACATACAACGAGACGCAGGATAGCCGAATTTAATTACACAGATAAAACTTACTTACCCACTGGAATCGCATCTATCCTAAATTGAGGAGAGAGAATGACCTCTATTTTTTCTACGGCAAACATAACACTCGACACCTCGGGTTTGCGCTGCCCGGAGCCCATTATGATGGTACGTAAAAAAATACGTCACATGCAAAAAGGGGAAATCGTCTTGGTGCTTGCAAACGATCCAGCCACAGTGCGCGACATCCCTAATTTTTGCCACTATATGGCACATCATTTACTCGCGCTAGAGGCAAATCATCCACCTTACCGCTATTTAATCCAAAAAGGGGAATAATAGTATCAACTAATTATCCAAGCAGTGGCATTCCGATGTACAACTGCTACATATTGTCGACACTGGAGCTGCACGGCGATGACGCTATTTAACAGTGAAAAAGATTTCAGAATAATGCACTTGGCGCTGCTAGAAATGCGCCATATTCATACCAAAAATGGAGAAACAACCACCCACAGCTAGTAGCTATGTGAAAACTTTATTCGATGATTCACTGTCCTTCACAAAATATTTTAATTTGATAGAGCTTTCTTGAATAACTCGAACTTTTGGGTGATGGTTTTCTCCCGTCATTTCAACATCAGTACCCTATGGCAACGCAGAAGTTTAAAATAACCGACTGGTCCACTTACAATAAAGCTCTCAAGCAGCGCGGATCTCTGACCATATCGCTGAATGATTTGGTAATTTCTGCCTGGCCCGCCTGAACGGCGTGATCGGCCGCTTTCAACAAAGCCTAGCTCGGTTTGAAAAAATTGCCTGCCTCGTTGTGATCAGCAGTTATCATGGCAGCATCAGTGCGGCGTCTGGAACCACCTATTTTGTCGGCTATTCACCCGCCGACGATGGAGAGTATTACTGGCCCAGTCTTGATCACAATAAAAAGAAAGCAAAAACACTCCGCAAGTGTCTGGGAGATACATTTATTAAATCTAGCATGGCAACGTTATGATCGTAGCTGGAATGAGAAATTTACCACAGATATTACATCGACAATAGATGAGCTGGTAGGAGAATCGAAACCGGAGGGGAAAAGTGGCTTGGCACTCGGCTGTTCCACGTCACAGACAGAGGATCAGTTGTTGGCGGTACTGTACAATAAACATCAGGCAAAAGAAGAGAATAAAGCGAAATCGACACAATGGGTTACATTGAATACCGCATTGAAGGTTGCCAAAGTAGATAAAGCGGATACCAGAGACAACTACTGGCACGCCCTTAACCATGGTCTGGACAGCCAGTCGCCAATCTGGGTAAACATATTCTTTGCAGCAGAATATACGGTGAAACCGCTATCCCCAATAACGACTGATGGGGCAAAAAGTTACCAGCGAATAACGGATTTTACCTTCATAACATCTCCATCCCCCGTAGATAAAAAATTATCAGCAAAAATAGGCTTAAAGCTAGAGGATATACCGGACTTACCTAACATCGCCAGAAAGCTTCTTGAAGAAGCTGGTTACTACTTAAAAAGCACCGTTAAAAACGAATTCGATCCTTTTTATTATGCTATTTTAGTTGACTCTACAATCCTCTTTATTGGAGATCAAGATAATACAATCAAGTAGTTATTTGAGACGTATCGCAGGAGATCGACTCCAATTTAATCCCAGGCATAGAATACACCAATTTTGAATTTGCAAGACTATCAAACTCAAGTGGATCCGCTGATTTGTTTCCTGATTATCATAAAAACGGGCTCTACAAATTAAGCACCCCCCTCTAAGCTTGATAAAGAATCAAGCATTGTTGGATTACGTGAACATCCGATTAGAAGAGTAAATATTCCCATCAATTTAGGTGACAAGATATTCTATATTCCCCCTACACATATCTGTGACAACGATATTGAGCTACGTTTAACATACCCCCCATGCAGACAATAAGCAAATTAATTTAGAAGAGCTGCATTATAGCAATAGTCAGGCAGAGCTTAATATCGCATTAGCATATAAAGGTACTATTGTTTTAAGCAATACACCATATATCTTAATTAAGCAAGAAAGAGTCTACTCCCAAGCCCATGACACTCTGTATGAGACAGATAAGCATGCGCAGTATATAGAGTGGGGGCTTAACCGGGTACATCTTAGCACCACTTTTTCCCATCAGCTGAGCGAATTCTGTAGAGGGCATTGATGCTATTCTGAATCCTGATAGAAAAAAACTTAGGGAACCTGTTATGGGGGCAGGAACCTATATCAGTTTCATATTTAAACCCTATGACAATAAAAAACCTGATGCTGATAAAAATTTCACCATCAGTGATGTCTATCTCGGTTGATACCACTCATCATGATGAACTATACCACGGACAATTAAATGACAGTGAAGAGACACGGCTGCTTTTATTTGTGCCATTGATGAATAATGCGCTTAACAAGCAGGAAATCACCCTAAAAATCCAGGCCGGTGAACACACAACCGAGATTACGCTCCACCGGAAAGACGAGAATAAACAGCATGGCTGGCAACTAAAGGAAGCCCTTGATACTAAGGCTAGTCACATTCTGACAGAAGTAAAACTACTGCCGCTGGATGATGAACCTATGGATTTTAACGGGGCAAATGCGCTCTATTTCTGGAAGCCATTCTATTATGTACCCTCCATTCTCTCCCGTCGTTTGTTACATGGACGTAATTTTGTTGGAGCTGCCCGCTGGCTACCTGATGCAGATAGGAAAGCGTTTGAAGAGCTACACCAAAGCTGGCAAGAGAGGGAAGTTAAATTAGTCAGGGGGATGGGCAGCCACCATAGAAACTTTAGAAAAATTATGGAAGAGGATATTGTCGAATCTGAGGGAGAGCATGATATGCCACAGGCAATGATGGATAACGAATTTCCTACCCGTTGGTTACTCTCTTGGGTAGAGAGTGGTGAGGCAAGAGCTGGAGCAGCAGGTATTGCTATCGGTGGTCATGGAACGTATATGCAGAACAGAATACGTAAGACTATAGATAAAAAAGATAATCCTGAACGTCAACCTGTTATCGAAGGCGTCGTTTTAGAATTCACCGCAAGAACAAAGGGTAAGGCGCGTTTGAACATTAATTTTCTTAATGTCTGTGAAACTGTCGTTCAAGGACCTGTTAAGCGTGACGACTACAGGGTTACAGAACTAGTCATCGGCGATGCTGATGGTATGCCTCTAAGGATTGGGCTTACGGATAATGAGCCTCATGGGCCAAATTCGAGGTACTCCTTCCTTGCTAGGCTCCCTACTATACCCTTTAAAGATAACAAGGCTCAGGTGCAAGCATTCGATCAGGCGAAGTTTGAGGTGGAAAATGAAAAAATATTTAATAAGTTGCGACTAAAGATGCTGATAACGATAAAATGTGTCATGTGACACACCCATAATTTGACAGGCTTTTGATACGTTACCGCGTTCTTTGGCCAGATTGAGCAGGCACGCTTTGTGTTTAATGATGGGACCGTTAGTATGAATCATTAAAGCTACCTCCTGTTTTGTATAAGGATTCAACACCTATATAAAAACTGGCAACTCTCAACCTTTCAAGATCCAGTGTTAGATCAAGTCGTGACAAATACATGTTATGGCTATAGGAACTTTGTGTATTGTTCCACCTGGAATATTATCCACATCCCTCTTTCTCCTATCGCATGTTGTAGCGCCACATAGGCCACCAGTAGACTTCAGACCTACAGATATACCCTCTCCATCGGGGGAATGATTTAGACAGTTTTCCCGGCAACGCATCCTCCGTATCATGCTATTTCTCCATCTTTAACGCCGTAAAAGCGCAGACATTTAGCGATCGCTACTTACGTGATAGCTAAAATAAAAGTAGCGTGGCTTTAAATTAGTTATACGTGGCGCGAAATGTTGGCAAAGCCGTGTATGCCTGATCCAATAGGCTGACGTCAACGATAGCAAGCAATCGTAAGTGGTGAACTTGCCCGACTACATCGTGTATACGCAGTATTATGTGTTTAATCAATCCGCTTAGTCTTTTGCGGTGCGACGAGGTGGCATGGCGGTGCATACATTACCCTGCGTAGCGATGGAACGCTCTAACGGGCTGCCGGCCAATCTTTTTGCTTTGCCAGCAATTCTACTGAAACAAAAACAATATCTTAGCAAGTCGATCCAATTGGCTATACTGTTCAGTAAGCGAAAGGTACATCAGTAAAAACTGTAATCCGTGCATAAGTAACATAAAAATTAAAGCAACGTTAACCAATATGTTGGCTGGCCGCGAGAAAGGATGGAACAGATTGCTTAACATACCAGCCTACAGACAGTAGCATGAGTAAACGTCCCAGATTTAACCACATCTATTTGTCTCCACGCGGATCGTTGCGTCTATAAAGGCGGCTAGCCACCTTGCCGACAATTTTTTGGCGGTCAAGATGCCAGTTAACCGGCATCTCAGGATAACCCTGGGCGATTTCACACTCCACGTAAATAGCAGCTTCCGCCGCTAGCCAGCCCTGTTCCTCTAACAACTGGCAGGTCGGTGTTGCTAGCCCCTGCCAGAACGGAGGATCAACAAAAACGACATTAAAAGGTACACCCGGTTTTGTCAGCCAGGTAAGTGTATTTGTTTGAATAACATCACATTTTTCTGCATTTAATAGGTTCAAATTTTCATTTAATTGTTGTACGGTTGACCGATCAAACTCAAGCAGTGTTGCGTGGCTAGCGTAACGTGAGAGGGCCTCTAAGGCTAGAGCACCACTGCCAGCATAGCAATCAAGACAGCGTGCCTGCTGAATATCCCTGGCTAACCAATTAAATAGTGTTTCTCGTATGCGATCCGTCGTCGGTCGCAGCGTCGTGCGCTCAAGCACAGGCAATTTTCTGCAGCGCCACTGGCCACCAATAATACGAATTTGCCCACTTTTTGCTCTATGGGTGCTGCGCTTTTTCATGCAGGGTTACACTATCCGCTTGGGTAATCATCGTTATTCGTAAACATAATACCTTTGATATTGTCACTGGTGCACTGTCTGTAACATGATAGACTAAGTCACAAGCATGATGGTACTTGTTCATAGTGATGCAGCCGAAATGAGAGAAGCTGTCGCTCTTACCGCGAAGTTAACACTACTGGTGCGTGAATTCCTATCCTTATGGAGGATGTCCTGACGATGGTTAATGAGAAAAAACGGTTTTTTTTTTCCTGGCTGAATAAAAAGAAGCCGACTGCACAGGTGGTCACGCCAACGACTGAGCTGATTAAGCAAACAGAGATAGCGCAGCCAACAGATCCCATATTACCGCCGCAACAAGTAGATGTACAACTTGATGATCAAGCGGAATCTGTGGCAGGCATGCGCTGTGATCAGGTCATGCGACAACCTTGCGCTGAATTGACAGATATACAGTCCATTCCAGTGGTTTCTTCCCCCATTGAACACAATGCTGCAGTGACAGCAAAAGTTGCATTAGCTGATGATCCACTGTTGGCTACGTCCGGCGAGGGTTTATTCGCCCGTTTAAAGCATGGATTGACGAAAACACGACGTAATATTGGCAGTGGTTTTATCGCGCTCTTTAAAGGAAAAAAGATCGACGATGCGCTATTTGAAGAAATCGAAGAGCAGCTATTAATTGCCGATGTTGGCATTGAGACGACTCGCCATATTATGTCGCGTTTGACACAGCAAGCCAGCCGCAAACAGTTGCGTGATACCGAAGCGCTCTATCTCCTCCTGAAGCAGGAAATGGCGACTATCCTAGCAAACGTCGAAGCACCGCTAGCCATTGAACCAGATAAGCTCCCTTTCATCATTTTAATGGTTGGTGTGAATGGCGTCGGTAAAACTACCACCATCGGTAAATTGGCGTACCAATATAAGTCAATAGGCAAATCAGTCATGTTGGCAGCAGGTGATACCTTTCGTGCTGCAGCAGTAGAGCAGTTACAGATATGGGGGGAACGCAACCAAATTCCCGTTATCACTCAGTCGGTTGGGGCGGATTCCCCTTCTGTTATTTATGATGCTATTTACTCAGCTAAGGCTCGCCAAGTCGATGTACTGATCGCGGATACAGCAGGCCGTTTGCAAAATCAAGCGTATCTCATGGATGAATTGAAAAAGATTATCCGGGTAATTAAAAAAGTTAATCCGCATGCACCGCATGAAATCATGTTGATTCTAGATGCAGCAACAGGACAAAACGCCATGAGGCAAACGCTACTGTTTCACGAAGCGGTGGGCTTGACGGGGATTACCTTGACCAAACTCGATGGTACAGCAAAAGGCGGTGTCATTTTTTCGCTGGCAGATAAATTTGCTATCCCAATACGCTATATTGGTATTGGTGAAGGCATAGAGGATCTACGTCCGTTTCATGTTGATGCTTTTATTCAGGCGCTTTTTACTGATGAGGATGAGATACCATGATTCGCTTCGACGCGGTATGCAAGGCCTATCTGGGCGGTCGACAGGCGTTACAAAACATCCATTTTTCTCTGCAGCCGGGTGAAATGGTTTTTCTAACCGGGCATTCAGGTGCGGGGAAAAGTACGCTGCTTAAGCTAATCTGCGCGATAGAGCGCCCAAATAGCGGGCAAATTTGGTTTAACAGGCATCAAATAACCCGGCTAAAAAAAAGTGAAATTCCCTTTTTGCGGCGCCGTGTCGGGATGATTTTTCAAGATCACCATCTGCTAACCGATCGGACAGTTTACGAGAATGTCGCCATACCCCTCATTATCGCTGGTATCAACATAGATGATATTCGTCGCCGTGTCTCCGCTGCATTAGATAAAGTGGGTTTACTGGACAAAGCAAAAAGCTTGCCAGTACAACTTTCTGGTGGGGAGCAACAGCGTGTGGGTATTGCACGCGCCGTCGTGAATAAGCCGGCCGTATTGTTAGCGGATGAGCCTACAGGTAATCTTGATAGCGCCTTATCAAAGGAGATACTGCACCTGTTTGAACAATTTAATCAGGTGGGTGTCACCATACTTGTGGCGACACACGATACTGCCCTGATCGCGCTGCGCCAATACCGCGTCATGCAATTAACAGCGGGTCGCTTACAAGGGGGAGAACATGCGTAAAAAACGGCCTGCCTCTCAACCACCATTAAATGCCAAGCAGCATGTGCTTACAGGAAGCTGGAAGGCACAGTGGTATCATGCATGGCGGCATGTTTTCGTCGATTTATGGCGTCAGCCGCTCGCCACTTTTTTGACAGTGACCGTGATTTCTATTTCGCTCACTTTGCCGGTGGTGAGCAGTATTGTATGGAAAAATGTAAGCCTGGCGGTTGAACAATGGTATCCTGCGCCACAAATCACGCTTTTCTTCTCCAAAACACTGGATGACAACGCGGCAGAAGCCTTAGTCGCTAAGTTGAAGGGTCTTGATGGCGTTGATAAAGTAGACTATTTAAGTCGCGACGAAGCGTTAACTGAATTTCGTGACTGGTCTGGTTTTGCTAGCGCAACAGATCTGCTCGAACAGAATCCGTTACCTGCCATTGCGATTGTCACGCCACAACCTCATATGCAAAATAAGCAAACGCTACTTACGCTGCGTGCGCAATTGGTAAAGATGGCTGGCGTAGATGAGGTACGCATGGATGATAATTGGTTTGCCCGCTTGAACACACTTGCGGCGTTGATTGGTAAAGTGACGCTGCTGATTGCCTCACTCATGGTTGTCGCGGTATTGCTTGTTATTGGTAATAGTGTACGGCTCACTATTTTTGCCTGCCGTGATACTATCAATATACAAAAGCTGATTGGCGCGACAGATGGCTTTATTCTGCGGCCGTTTCTTTATGGCGGCGCGCTGTTAGGGTTTGCAGGTGCTATCTGTGCGCTGATTCTATCACAATGTTTAGTATTGCAATTACAATCTGCTGTTGCACAAGTGGCTAATGTGTTTGATGCGGTATTTAATCTTAAGGGCTTGTTATGGGATGAGATCCTGCTGGTATTGATCATTGCCACGATGGTGGGCTGGTTAGCCGCGTACCTCGCCGCATCTCACCATCTTAAAAAATTTACATCTGAGTAAATTGCACCATAATTGCACATGTGATGCCGCGAACCCGCGGCTGTTCTACTTTAAAATAACCGTGCGGTTTGATAAGATGTGCACATGTTCTTTCTTGTCTGTGGATAATTTCCTAACTTGTATATTTTACCTACACGCATTTATCGTAGGTAAACTTGTCTACTGAGATAAGTTAAGCTAACCTTTTGCTATTTAAGAGGAAGTAGATGACAAATAAACTACAAAATCTAGCTATTGCTCCTCTAGGAAATTTAGATGCTTATATTCGCACCGCGAATGGCTGGCCAATGCTAACGGCAGAAGAAGAGAAAACACTTGCCGAGCGGCTGTATTACCAGAGTGATCTTGATGCGGCTAGAACGCTGATCCTGTCGCACTTGCGTTTTGTTGTGCATATAGCACGCTCCTATTCTGGCTACGGCTTACCCCAAGCAGATCTTATTCAAGAGGGCAATATTGGCCTGATGAAGGCAGTACGTCGCTTTAATCCAGAAGTAGGCGTCCGCTTGGTTTCCTTTGCGGTACACTGGATAAAAGCTGAAATTCATGAGTTTGTCATACGTAATTGGCGTATCGTTAAAGTTGCAACGACCAAAGCACAACGCAAGCTTTTTTTTAATTTACGTAAAACCAAACAACGTCTTGGTTGGTTCAATCAGGGTGAAGTAGAGATGGTGGCACGTGAGTTAGGCGTAAATAGTAAAGATGTGTTAGAGATGGAATCGCGAATGGCAGCACAAGACACGACGTTTGATCTTGCGGTCGATGAAGAGAGCGGAGAGGGACGGAATATCGCGCCAGTACTCTACTTATGGGATAAGACATCTGATTTTGCTGATAGTATTGAAGAGGACAATTGGGAGAGTCACGCCTCGGATAAATTAAGTGATGCCCTGAGCAACCTTGATCAGCGTAGTCGATCCATCATTAACGCACGCTGGCTTGATACAGATAAACGCACTACATTACAGGAGCTGGCTGTACATTACGGCATTTCTGCCGAGCGGGTAAGGCAATTAGAGAAAAGTGCAATGCAAAAGTTGCGTTTGGCGATTGAGTCATGACTCGCCTAGTGAAGTGATGTAAGCCACGTAGATAAAATATTTGTCTCTTATCTATCGCGTCTGCTGTTTTTTTAATCATGCATGCTTGCTGTTTTTAGCGTAGTGGCAATCAACCATCAGTCGCCCCCTGTTTTTGATGCTAACAATTAACAAAAATGGTTAATTGAGTGGTGGCAGATTACTGTCTGATTATCGCGACGTTTGAGACTTATCCGCGCTCTTTAAACTGATAAGTCATATTTTGCATCAGCGCGCATATTCAATCTATGTTGCTCGCCTGTCACCATGAGAAATTCCCTGACTGCCGATGACGCCAAGACTTTACAATCCTACCAGCACACGTTATTCCCTCAAGGGTGGTAAATGACATGTTCATTTTAATTACTATCTGCAGAACAGTTAATTAACGGAACATCCACGTGCTTTTCAAATTGATTCAACATTGATCTCATCAATGTATATCGGATTTAAATCAGAGAAATAAACGGTCACTGGATAAACCTAAGTAGGAGAAAAAATAGGCTTATTCATAATAAGCTGATCGTAAGTAGTGCATCGCCATGAACATGCAGCATCGCTTTTTTTAATATAAACAGCAAGTTGCTCACCTTACGAGGGGTTTCTTTCCATTGCTGCAGAGGATGTTAGGTAGGCAAGTCGCTTCAGATTAAACTAACAATCTAGTTGTCACGAAAAAATAACATTTAAATTGGCATTTAATTAAAAATTAAATAACAATATATTTTATATTTTTCTCCGTGACTACCAATAACCTAGATTTCAACAACTATAATCAGATCCGTCTGTATACCCATTGCAAAAGATAACTTCTTTACGGTTATGCGCATTATTGGCAAATTTACTTCAAACCGATAAACGCCATTCTCTCCGAACTAGCAAGCTATCTCCTTTTTTTTGACTGCAATTCAACATTACAGTGAATTGACACTGGCTGGAGGAATCATGCCTAATTACCTATTTTCAGAACTGTTCTTAACAACACAGCAGGAAGACAGTGACAATCTGTTTACGCGTCATCATGAGGAGGTAAATGCAGCGTGACCCACTCTAACCAACGCTTTTGCAGGTAATTCTGCTTCTGATACATCTCACCCATCTGTTAGCACACAACAGCGCACGCACAAATCTAAATCCTATTCGAGCATCGGGTATTCGTGCAGCGGAAGAGACGCCAGAAATAACAGCGTTCATCCAGTATGAGCATAATTATTATGCTCGTCTTAACAATACGGCATTGGAAAAATTGCAAGCTACGTTGCAGTCGTTAGAGAAAATGTCCCTACCTAACGTAGTAAAAGCGTTGTTAGCATTGACCGATGATTTTATTGCATCAGCTAAAGCATTGCCTACGGAAGCGAAGGCAATATGATCGACTCTGTACACGATTCTGTGAGCCTGTACAGGCTCAACGCTTCAATCGCTTCTGAGTAATTTTCATGCGTAAAAGAGCCTGTACATGAGATTGTGTAATTTTGTTATGTTCAATTTGACATTCAAATAGGTTAAATTACGAATGAGAAACAATTACAGGTGCTGTCTACCGAGTTAGCCAAAAATCGCAAGTTTCTTCTGCGCTCATATCTAAAGTGACTGAATTGTATTGTCGTTAGCGTGCGTCATGATGGCCATGTTATCAACAAGTCCGTATTCCTTTTACCTCAGCTACAATCTCTGCCAAGCTGTCTGCTTTCTCATACAATACCTGACAAAAAGCTTTTTCAGGCTCAGTCATCTTCTTCTTGTCACTCCCGTTATATTGCTTAAATAGGTTGTCTATATCTTTGTGCAACTCCCGCAGATGCCGTGTTAACTGCTCTAGAGGCGACAACCATTTCTCTAACGTGGCTATATATTCCTTCTTTTCCTCTTCCGCTCTATCCCTTTCCACTGCTAACTTTTTGTCAAGTTCTCGGTAACGTGCTGACGTTGACATACCGCAGGTTGTAATGCGCGGGTCTTTACGATACGCCTTGATTTCATTTGACAGCATGACTGTTATTTCGAGCATAAAGATATGTTCCGGGGGCGCATTTATCCGATGCTTCACGAGCTGTATTTTATCATCGTTAAAAAATAAAAATTTATTATCAATAAGTTAAAATAAATTCAGGGGATGATTTTAAAAACCGACGTTGCGTTTACCCTTTGAGATAGTTTGAGAGCCCTTACTAACCACCTTGGAAAAATAGAGATGGACTTTGTCTACCCAAGCGCAGCCTAGCTGTGTCAATTTATTGGTGGATAGGCTTTACTTCACTTGCTTTTCCAGAGGCGACGTCTCAGGCTGCAGCGGATATAATTTATTGTCTTCTTGTTGAGAGAGTAATTGCAGTTTAACCCGCTGTACATAGCCGTAAATCGGTGCCAACCACTGGAAAATAGCAAATAAGTTGCTGATAAACCGGCGATTGACAGCAGCATTCCCTTGTAATTTATCCAGGAGTTTATCCCTTTGTAATTCATTGAGGGCGGTTTCAAGCGACGAACTGTCTAGCAAAATAGCTGGGCTCACCTCCTGATCATCCGTAATAGCGGTGCGAACTGTTCCATTGGCTCGCTGAAAATCTCTTTTGCTTCATGGTAAGCTTGCTTTCAAGCTCAAATTTGCCTGTTCCACTACATACGTGCGGATTTCTTCAGCGTACGCTAGTAACTTATCCGAAGTGTGCTGCAGCACATTTGTTCCAAGATGGCAGCTAAGGTTGGTCTTTGTAGACAGTACCTGCATCAAGAGACGAAACTGCGATTGCTCTAATGAATCTTCTGCCGATTTAGCATCTAATTGTTTCTCTAGCGAAACACTATCCTCCCTCGAATCGTACTGTGGGTCTGACAGCATTACCTGAATAATCTCATCCGCCAAACATGCTCGCTTTTTCTCCATCTCCCCTGACCAATCTCTCTTTTTTCTAGCTGACTTGCCTGCTGTACTTTTTCCGGTAATGAATTAAAGAATTCAACCAGTGAATTGACAGGTCAAACTTTTCCCGCTCGGGCCTACAGGCTTTTCTCCCACTAACGTGGCCAATTTCAACTCATCTGTGGGCAGCGCTTTAGCCAATGTTACGTACTCGCGAAGCGCAGCTAACAGTCCTTGCCGATTCCGCTGGCATTGCACTGTTTTGTGCCTGCTGCACCTTAATGTGCAATTTCTCCAAATCAGCGTGGTTAAGACATGCACAGTAGTTATATCCATACCGATCGAACTCTGCTATTTTCGGCATATTTTCTTGCAATACATCTTTAATTTGGTGTGTCAAGGGCACCTTTGTCGTAGCTAAACTGCTGGATGCCTCACTGCTATTCGTGCATGACAAATGTAGCTTTTTAACTAGCGCGTTAAATACACTTGTATCCCTCGTTGAGGGACATTCTGAGTTATCTGCCGTAGCACCCATCGAAAAGGGTTATCGACAAAAAAATCGCTAAAATCGCTTAGTTCATCTTCGCCTTCATCTTTTTCTTTTAAAATATCGCATTCGAACATGATTTATCCCGTAAATATCCAATAACCGTATTACTCTATTTGTATCCCAGAGCGATTGAATTTCTCAGAACCAGAAGCACCGCGTGCGAGGCTAAGACAGCCACCGCTTCAGCCGCTTACCGTTTATCCTTATGCCAAGATTTGGAGAATGTCCTAGCGGTGTCTACGAATTTTTTAGCGGCGTGGAGACCGTTTCCTCACGCTGATAATCAGCGCGGGAAATCGCTCTTTAGCGTGAATATACATAGAGTTGATTATAGCAATGTCGACGATAACTACCGAAAAATGTAACTATAGTTAACTAAATGTTAACGTTCATATTTTACTCATGCGTTTAGCACAGAGGTGTAACAGGATGCGCCGGGATTACGGTGGTGGAAACGGCGAAATACCAAAGAGACCGCGACTAAAGACGGCGATCTCTTCTGGAATGTATTTAAACTATCGCGGCTAAAAGCGCAGTCGCAACTCCCGTTAACAACATGAAATACCGGATCGTTTGCAAAACCCATGTTCAATATGCCGTTATTGGTCAGACTTGACGTTGGTACGCTTAAAGCCACCCACTTTGCGTCTGGAAAAACCCTTCTACTGCCTTGCAAAGAGAATGTGGCTAAGCTATTTACCGTTGACTCGCCAACGTGATGATCACTTATAAATAAGTTCTTTTTCACTTTAACCATGCGCACGCGTAAAACTCCCCACGGAAGTCATCAGCCTACCATATCCTACTGACTGTAAAAAAGAGCTCACTGACTTGCAGCGATTGTAAACTCACTGCACAATACTTGCTGGGCTTAAGGCAAGCAGGAGTTGCCACCCGCATGAATGCTATTACCATAGAAATAGCAATGAGCCTGGCTTTGTTCGATGTGTGTATTATGAATACTGCCATGATTATCGGTACAGCAACCACGATAATATCCACAATGGGCGTTATGCTGGGATAACCTATTGCACCCGCGGACAATGATTTCAAGTGGCGTTATATTCATTGGCTGAGGATGTTCAGCACCCCTGGGCTAATTGCGTGGGTTCGATTCGCTGATCTCAGCATTAGAAGGATAGCTTACGATGCACACTTTATTGTTAATTAAATCATTGTTGGCCGTAGCGGACAGGAGGTGCCATTCCACTTTTTCACTTGATATCCTATTACTTTTACAAAGTAAAAAATATTTATTCACCCTGGTCGGTGTGAATGCCCATGTGCTAGATTCGCTGTTGGCAACGTTTGCCGGTTATGTGCTTTTGGCTCGCTGGGCGTAACTTATTAACAACCTACATGCAATGGGTCGCTGATTAGTGCGTAAACACCTTACGTTACAAAACACGACTGGCGAAGTGTCGTCATCCTGTGCCAGTGACTCCAATCCGCATGGCTAACCGTCACCACAATGATGGCAGGGCCAAAACCGCAGAAGCAGCACACCCAAGCAGACAGCCACAGTGACCTAAAAACTAGCCAAATTATTATGCAAACCTACCTGAGCCATGGCGTGGAGAGCTCCCCATGGCATTTGTCTTACTTGCTGGCAAGCATACGTTTTAACCATAATCCATGTTTATCGGCATCAAGCATTTCGGCGCCTCCCGTACTTTCTCTTTTTTAAGAGATATCTACTGGAGCAATGTTAATTTTATAATATAAAAATGTTATTTTTTATTAAAAAATCAATAGCATAAAAGTTATGCAGGCTGTTGTTCACTCAGCTTCACTATAAATAGTTCTGCTACGACGGCAGTGATCTGCAATCTGGAACAGTATCCTCCTCAAGGAGAATCATATTGAAAAACCTTTCAATTACCCTTTTATCCACACTACTGATTATTAGCTTCCACATGTCAGCTATTGATGAGCGCATCATCACTAATAATCAGGGTAAACAGGTTTATAAACTGCGATTTTATGATCCCGCTGATGGTGATTTTACCTATAGTAGCAGACGACTCTTCTATGCCAATGCCGGAACCTGCCTTTTTCATGCAGTCAGCCTCAGGTTCGGGCTCTAGCTTAAGTGCACAACGTAAAACAGCCATTGTTGATGCGTCTGACTATTGGAAAGATCTTATTCAGCCTGCGGACAATGCGGTCATTGTACCCATTAATATCGGCACTACGAGCGCGATGACCATCGTCAGCAGTGGAGTCTATTTATTTATTATAGTGATTTTACGAAAACAGGCCCACAAACGGCACTACAAGGAGATGTTTGATCCCCCTAAAATTACGATTTTGACGCACTGAGTTACTTAAAGGTGGGGCTAATTCCTTTTTCAGCGGATGCTTACATACCTTCTCAATTACCTAATACTGCAAGAATCAGTTTAACCAATCAAGTCTCAGCTATCATTGGCCAGATATTAAGTATCCAGACACAGATATACAACTCCCTCAGTAGATGGACGGTTAGCCCAGGTTTTCGCGGCTACCCACTGACCTTGTGGGAACAAGGGTTGTGTGGTGATGGTGGTAATGTGGCCTTACCGAACCTCTTAATCGCATGTGATATCTGTTATAGTTTGCTTGGTGTACCCACCCTTTATCTGAATAATGATCGAGGTTACTTTACTGGTACTAACGTTAGCCAGGTACTGGATGGTAATCTGCGCGGCACGCCCGTGAAATTACTGCCAGAGAGTGGTGGCATCGACACCGATTACCTGAGTTACCCTGAATTTAAGAATGGGTTATTAAGCCACCAGAACTATTGCAATTATGCCAAGCCAAAGGAGGCATAATTAGCTATTGTTAAAAACATAGGTTACGATGTCGATCGGCGTGACCATGATGCGCAAAATCTTCGGTATTTATCAGAAAAACACAACACCACACCGCTTGGTTTGGGGCTACATATCTATGGCAGCAATAATTAGGTGATGCAAGTGGCCGATGTTTCAACAGCAGGTAATGCTGACGCTGGTATTCACATTGATGGTGAGGCCAACACCTTTATCGTCGCACCCGGCACCAGGATTGCCGCCGATGGGGTGAATGGCCTGGGCATTATGTATTTCTACGGTAAAGACCATACGTTAATTCAACGTGGTGATGTGCAAGAGATGCGTGAAAACGGCATCGCCCTCAATATCTCCGCGAACGCACTAGTCAATCAGATACAAGTGCTGAGTGGCGCCAGTTTAGTTGATATTCTATCGCAATATGACCAAATTGACGTGAATGGTCAACCACGGCTAACCCAGATTAGTTTTGGCCATCTAGGCGACCAACAGGGACGAGCCACTCAAGTCGCAGATAACCAGTTCAATTTCAGCTACAACGGTAACATGCAGGGTAGCAATAATCTGACATTAGAGATTTACGGTGGGCAAACTACGCTGACGGGCAACCATCAACTCTATGCAGCAACCGTTCAACCAGGGGCTACGCTGCGCGGGGGCGGTAGTGAACAGCTTAATAGCGCTGGACAATTCGTCAATAATGGCACCCTCGCACCGGATATCCCTCAAACAGTTACTCAGCCAGTGCATTCACCCGCGTTACTGTGTTACAACAAGTCGGCTAGCGTTACCAGCAGTACGGCGCTTGGACAGATATCGATTATGGAGAATTATCACCAAGGTCCACAAAGACGTTTGCTGATAGCAGTTGATCCCGTAGGCAATCACGATCTACTGCAGGTCACTGGTGCGGCAACATTAGATGGCGCTCTGGTGTTGAATCCTCAGCCAGGTATTTATAAAAATGTGAATTATACTGCCTCTGATATGTTACAAGCTGGCACCAAAAACGGTAACTTCAACTCGATCACATTAGCAAAAACCCTCCCTACGCTTCACTTGACCTCCACACAACAGGCTGATGATTGGTTGATTAATCTATCGCATATTTTTAGCGATTATGCCCGTCGCGTAGGCAACGCATTAGATTTTCTGGTTAATTCAGCGGAAGCAGATCAGGAGCCCCTGTTCAACGCGCTGGTTTCTGCACCAGACAGCAGTCGTATTCCTGAAATACTCAGCCAATTATAACCAGAATACTACAGTGCTGCCTTGTCTGGCTGGCTTAAACAGCAGCAGCAAATAACAGACATCGTGAATAGTCGTGAATTGCTTGCCAATCCGCTTCAACCGTAAGGTGAGGTGTGGCAAGCCTATGTACAACCCCTTATGGCGGTGGATATTGGCAGCAAACGCGCGGTAATATCGTCGGTTATCGCGCCAAGAGTTATGGTATGGTTGTAGGCTCTGAAAGAGAACATCCGCTGGGAGCTGGCCTAGTGTATGGTCTACATGGTGCTATCGCTGGCCAATCTTTAACGCTTAAATCGCCACACAATAGCACCAGGACACAGTAGCGGGTAAGTATCGCTGTGAATGGCCACTACGCACCAGCTGCCAGTGCTGGAAGCTGGTTTAGTGCCAGTAGTCGCGTGAGCGTCGAACAAGGCCAACTTGATCGGCAGATAAACCTTGGCAATTTCAGCGAAAGCAGCGATTAGTCAGGTATCTCCGCTGCGCTATCTGCAGGAACGGGCCACCCGTTGGGCGCTGAAGGATAATCTGAGTGCAGGCCCACTTTTGCAGTTCAATTACACGCTATTACATAAAAATGGTGTAACGGAACACGGCGATGCAGCAATAGTCTGCAACTTGGTGGCGTCGTAATCAATACGTAGCGCGCTAATATTGGCGCTGCGGCTCAGTTGGGGGCATGAATTCTTAGGTATGTGGGACTCGCAGAACGCCAATTTTATCGCTAACAATGCCGTGGGTTTCCGTAGTGAAAATCGCTTGACCCGCCGGGACAGTGCCAACATTGCCGTCAGCCTCCAACATCAATTCAATAAAGATATTGTGATAAGATTTGATCTCGCCGGCGATTTTGCTGCTGGCTATCGCCAGTTAACAGGGGATTTTAGCGTAAATTATCGATTCTAAGTTAGCCAATTCGCAAACACTAAGTCCATACACAACGCCATCCACTCGCGCTATCAATTTCAGGAGTTAATAGCGTCTTTCCCCATTCACCTACTTCATTGGGGTTGAATTTCTGCATAACGCCACTTTTCTGCAGGTTAGTGCTTAAAAAACAAGACTACTTTCAAGACAATGCTATATTGTGTTGCAGGTATTTGCCTGCCTGTTCAAAATTTTATTCTATAATTACAGTTATTTCCTACTTAACTTGGGTTGGTAGCACCGTGATAAACATTACCGCCGTCATTGCCTACAAAGAGAATAGCGTATGAGTTTTCTCGCCTGGGTTACGTCTCTGGTGTTCTGTTATTGCTGATGTCATTAGTTTCTCGCTGGGTTTATCGTGGGCCTGTAAGTTCATTTGATCTGTGGTTATTTGTCGGGGTACTTGCTTGGCCCATGAATAATGAAAGGCAATGGCAAAGCGTAGGGCAGTGCTAATGGATAACAGCACGTCGTTTTTAGCTGAAGATTTAACGCATCGTTACCAGCTCTTCTGCAACCGTAGGATGAATAGCCACCGTATTATCTAAATCACGTTTCGTCGCGCCCATTTTCAGTGCTACTGCAAAACCCTGCAATATTTCATCCATGCCGTAGCCGATGCCATGAATACCCACTAGACGCTCCTCGTCACCGACGCAAATCAATTTAATACGACAAGGTTGCCGGTGTTGCGTTACCGCCGTGTACATCGCAGTGAAAGAGGTGCGATAGATTTTTGGTGCGGATTGACCATATTTCTCCCGTGCTTCCACCTCAGTTAAACCGACCGTACCTGCAGGTGGATGAGTGAAGATCACGCTCGGCACTAAGCGATAATCAAGATGACGTTCGGGTTGGTCATTGAAGAGACGTTCAGCGAGATGGCGACCTGCGGCTACTGCTACCGGGGTGAGCGCGATGGCACCCGTGACATCACCAACGGCATAGATATGCTTGACGTTAGTATTCTGGAACTTATCGGTTTTAATGTAACCTTTGTCATCTAGCTCAATACCCGCGGTGGCAAGACCAAGCTGCGCAGTCGCTGGTTGGCGACCGATAGCCCATACCAGGCAATCTACTACCAACGTGCGTCCATCTTCGAGCCACAGCCGAAGGCTGCCATCGTATTGCTTCTCAACTTTCGCCGGCGTTGCCTCGGTGTGGAGTTGCAGCCCATCTTGCTGCATGACTTCCACTAATGTGCTTGCAATGATCTCGTCAAAATGACGTAATGGCGCGTTTTTACGCACCAGTAAATGTGTCTCAGAGCCAAGTGCTTGCATCACGCCAGCAAGTTCGACAGCGATGTAGCCAGCGCCAACAATCGCGATACGCCGGGGCTGCTCAGTGAGCGCAAAGAAACCATCTGAGTCAATACCTAACGCGGCGCCCGGTATATTAGGATAAGTGGGGTAGCCACCTGTTGCGATGAGAATATGTTTGGCAGTGAGGTACTCTCCATTGACCTCTACACTATGTGCATCTTTAAACTTAGCGTAGCCTTGGAACATATCTATCCTGTTTTTACGTAAAGTATGTTGGTAAGATGTGTGGATGCGTTCAATGTAGGCTTGTCGACTTGCGACTAACTTGGCCCAATCAAACCGATTAAGCGTAGAAGCAAAACCATAATCGCTGGCATAATGGTTAATCGCATCCGCCAATTGTGCTGCATACCACATGACCTTTTTTGGTACACAGCCAACGTTAACACACGTGCCGCCCAACGCATTGGCCTCAATTAATGCACATTTCTGTTTGTATTGGGCAGCACGATTGGTAGAAGCGATACCACCGCTGCCGCCACCTATGGCAAGATAGTCGTAGTGTTTGGCCATGGATTAGCCCTAAAGTTAATGACACAAATAGCATACTAAACCAGATCGGCCCAAATTGCTGGACTTTCTAGCTTGATCTCCGCCATTTACTCATTGGATTAAAACAACATGCATCTCACGTTTCTCGGTACCGGCGCGGGCGTTCCCTCTCGTAATCGCAACCTCTTTTCACTGGCACTGACACTCTGCAATTCAGGAGAATGTTGGCTGTTCGACTGTGGCGAGGCCACACAGCATCAATTTATGCGCAGTCAGCTTAAACCTAGCAAATTAACACGTCTCTTTATTACCCATCTCCACGGTGATCACCTGTTTGGCTTACCTGGTTTGCTCATCAGCCGTTCAATGGGTAACTTAGCGACACCGTTAACTCTTTATGGACCAACAGGATTAAAAACGTTTGTAGAAACCACCCTGACGTTGAGTGGCTCTTGGATATGCTATCCCATAAATATTGTAGAAATTTCTGCTGGAGAAATAATCAACGATCAACACGTTACCGTGACAGCCTATGCCCTCAACCATATTATTGAGTGCTATGGCTACCGCATAGAAACTGCGGCTAAACCAGGTAAATTACATGTTGAACAACTCGCACTAGATGCTATCCCGGCGGGTCCCTGGCTGAAACAGATCAAACGGGGCGAAACAGTTTGTCTGCCCGACGGCAGACTTGTCAACGGGAGGGATTATTTAGGGCCCAACATTACAGGTAAAAAAGTCGCTATATTTGGAGATACTGCGCCAACTCCGCAGTCTCAATTGCTGGCAGCTGAAGTCGATCTTATGGTACATGAGGCCACACTGGAAGCCGCCATGTTTGAGAAAGCGAAGCGTCGCGGACACTCAACTTCTGTGCACGCAGCGCGCGCCGCCGCCGAGGCCAACGCCAAACGGCTTATTGTTAGCCATTTTAGCTCGCGTTATCACGATGAGGATTTATTGCGCTTGCTGGCTGAATGCCGTGCCATCTTCCCTGCCACTGACATTGCACGTGACTTCGCCCACTTTAGTGTTTAAGCAGCGGGTAAGTAAAAAATAGCAAGTACATGATATTGAGCGCAACATGCAAGCCAGTTACCCGCCATAGCGAACTGGCTGAACTCCCACGCTATGCCATAAATCAGCCCAGCAAGTGTTGCTAGAGTAAATAACAGCATACCACCCGCCAGAGATGGTACAGCCCGAATAGCACTGCCGCGATGATCAACGCGAGTGGTTCCCCAGACGTTGACTTAATCGCTGTTGCAGCCAGCCGTAAAATAGCGCCTCTTCAACCAATGCGACAAAAAGGAGATTGACAAATAAAAACGTACCGATCCAGGCGAGGAAGTGGCGTTCGAAACCCAGTGCGCCGACCACCACGCCCAAAATGCCCAGTAGCGATATGGATAATACAAGCACACACCCCATTGCCACCATGATCGGCGGCAAGTCGGCTTGACATAGGTTGGCATACAGCGAAGTAAGACGAAAGGGATAAGTGCCTTATCTAAATTAAAATAAAAAGTAAACGGGGGAAGCTGTGCTGGCCAAGCAGTTCAGGCTGGATGACACGGTAATTGTTAATTCCTGGGATAAGATGGTAGAGCAGCCCCAAAGCAGCAACAACCATCACCGTCTGTGTGGCTAACACAAGCCATCGATTATGTTGAAATTGGTTACCGAGATAGCCGACAAACGCCAATATGCCCAGAACTATCGCCCCCCGCCATAGCAATATTCCCTGCCAGTAAGCACAAGGGTCAGTGCGACCGGTAGTACACTCACAGCGAGCCGCGTTGAGTAAGTGAGGAGTAAAAGCGATGTAGCAAGCAGTAACCACATACCCATTCTCTATTCAATTGTCAGGGTCATTCTTTACTCAGACACCAGCCATTCGATACGCGTATGCCCCGTTCCAGCAGGCACTAAGACTCTATGTAACCAGCGAGTTCAAGCAGTAAAATATTACGTATCACACTACTTTGTAAATTACAGATCAGGCATTTTACTACCTGCCGACGCACTACCCCGGATACCAGAGCGCATAGACACCCGTACTGAAACGGCGGTAACCCTACTGCAGTGCCTCAAATACAGTTTGATAACTTGTTTTAACTTCGTAAGTAGGGTCAATGAGTACTAAAGCATGCCGCGCGAGCGGGTGCAAACTGGCTTTAAGTTGCTGTAAGCCACCACCGGGTATCACACCAATGTGTTTATCTTTAACAAAGGTGGTTTTTAGTATTGAGAATTCGGTGGGATGTAATTCAGTAAAGAGCAAACGATCTGTGCCCGGCAGGAGTCTCTGCACAATGAGAGGTGAACCTGGGTGATAACACAGACGGTTGTCTGGATTGTACTCATGCAAACAAGCTAACCAAACAGATAAAAGCGGTGATTTACTAGGGTGTTACCAAATGCGTGCGACGCCTTGCAAGTCCTCCCCTCTTGTCAGCGCTTGTGAATTGTCTAAACGATAGCATCCAGCACCTGCTTGGGGTATCAAGATAAAAGAAAGGTTTCTCTTTTTGCTTGAGCGCAGTAATGAGCAAGCTCTGAATAGAGTGCTTTAGCACATCGGCGTGATTCCCAGCATGAAAACTGTGTCGATAACTTAACATAGCGCTTCTGGCGATAGTGATAGAATGAGCGTAATGGCCTTTTTTCTTGCTATTTTTACAGAGTAACTGTAAGAAGTCACGTAGTTAAAAACTAAAAACGCTTTTAGTAATAGTGCGAAATTTTTCATCAAAAAATACACCTTTTTTGCTCATTAAACCACCTTATGCTAGTAATAGTCCTCCATACTGTTAAGTAATCGTACTATTAAAAATCAATGCGTTGTTACAAGTGCTTTTTCTATCGGGACAGGATTTTATTTCCGCACGGTAAAGCACCTTTAAAGATACAGTTTATTTTTTTGCATGGTAAAAGAGGCAATGCGTTCATGTTAACTTGCAAAATAAAAACCATTGATTTTGTTAAAAAACAAAACATATATTTTAATATCTGCTTTTTAGCCAATTAAGTCACAATTTCTATAAAAAATAAACGTTTTCCTGATCGTATTTATGAGGTTTGCCATTTGAAAAAGCATTGCTAACTGGATTTGTTGAATAACTCAGAACTTGTGACTACTGGCCTTCTAAGTAGATTGATTGTTATGCGATCCGGATACTGTTAGGGATTCCTAACTGTGTCATTTTGTTAAGCGCGTTGACCATCGCCATTGCCTCACCTACCTGCGCATCATAGTCACACAGACTTAGATGATCGCCCATGAGTGTTTTGAACCGGAACACAGTGGTTTCAGCCACTGGAAGAATCAGCGGTCTTATCTTCTTTCTCAGCAGGGCATCATGACAGTAGCGGGTATTGTATTTATCAGAGCTGGTATAGCCTGAGCATCAGTCGTACCGTTTAACGATAAATCGGCACAGATAATTTCATGTGTCGGGCTATCTACTGCCACAGAGGTGATAGCCATGTCTGACCGACCACGCCGCCCAGGCGGTCCAGGGAGCAATTGCCGAGGCATCCAGTCATATGGTCAGAGATCCGCGCTGCTTGAGAGCGTTGTTATACGTGGACCAGTGGGTTATTTTAAACTTCTGCGTTGCCATAGGGTCCTCATGTTGAAATGACCGGAGCAAACCATCACCCAAATGTTCAATCTATTCAATAAGCCCCTATTAACGCAAAGCGTGGTTTCAATAGTCCTGAAGAAATAAGAAAAAAATAAAATAGAATCAACTTGTTTTGATATCGTGCAATGCCATGAGAAAGATTTATTAAATCTCTTCGATGCGCACAGTTTGGAAGATGAAACATTTTTCAGCGAACTATATTTTCGTATACCCATGCCGAAGACAAACTAAGCGCTGATACATTAAAAAATCAAAAGAAAAACTGGAAATCGGATGTATCAGACTTTAGACGGTTTTAAGAGCACTCATGCAATGCACTGGCACGCCGGTAGAAACGGTAGATGAGCTGCAAGAAAGAGACATTATCGTCATCGCGCCTGCCCAGAAGTTATTCTTCAGCTGGAAAATTCAGAGTTATATTATGATTGTTAAGTATACCTCGGCAGGGCCGAAGATACTTAAACGTGACAAGCTTGAATTAAACGGTGATAGCCCAGCTACACGTGAAAGCGAAGAGCTCATCGCAATGGAAATATTCGAATCTGCATCAGCTGGTAGCGGTGAAATGCAGTATCGCTACGTGGCCAATTTCGTATTGGATGAATGCCAGTTCGACGATTTTGTTTTGGGTATAAGTCAAGGCTTCGTGTTCAAAATTGATACATCCAATCGTGCCATTCACGATATGTTTATTAATATTGTTGATTACCATAAGAAAATAAGAAATCCAACGATGAGATATTTAAATTACGTTTTTAATTGTAATCACGGTTTATATGACATTTTTGAAAAAACTTATAGTAAAAACGTCTGACGTTGTCCGTTTCGTATGTTCTACAGATAAAATAGGGTGTGCCGTTTTATTAATACAGCGGATTAATTATGAGGCCCCTTGTGCAGTGTTGCACCGCGCCGAAATTTTTCTTCTTTCCTCATTTTATCGTCAGTGAATAAAATCTATTTTTGCTTAACACATTGTGTACATATATCTCGCCCAGTTGCCACCCTATCTTGCGCTTATGTTGGGAGACGCTCTTTTCTTCTGCAGTAATATTAACACTACCGTTTTCTAAGCATCATAGCCAGGAAGTGACGCTATCGGCTATAACAGTCGACGCTTTCCTAAACTTTTTTCTTAGTGACCCGCATTGAGCTAATTGAGTATACTCCTTCCTTTAATAGTTAGCCAAAACGATGAACAGGATCATGTCATGACCAATCCGCTACTCAAGCCATTTACGCTACCGCCATTTTCCGCTATCAACCCCGAACATGTGTTGCCTGCCGTCACTACGGCCATTGATGAATGTCGCGCACTGATTGAAAGCATCGTTGCACACGGCGGTCCCTATACCTGGAATAGCCTGTGTCAGCCCATCAGCGAAGCTGAAAATCGTCTTGAACGGATCTTTTCTACAGTAAGCCATCTCAATGCGGTCATGAATAGCGCCGAGCTCCGCCAAGTTTATGATCAATGCTTACCATTGATCTCCGCCTACAGTACCTGGGTAGGCCAACATGCTGGCCTCTATCAAGCTTGGCTTGATTTGAAACAAGGTGACCATTTTGCCACCTTGGACAGTGCACAAAAGAAATGTGTAGAGAATACGCTACGTGATTTTACGCTCACCGGCATTGGCTTGCCCAAGGCACAACAGCAACGTTTTGCTGAAATTTGTTCGCGCCTAGCGGATTTGGGATCACTATTTAGTAATAATTTGCTGGACGCGACAATGGCATGGAATAAATTGATCGATCATCCGTGCCTATTAGATGGCATGCCGGCAAGCGCCCTGGCGGCGGCAAAAGCTCAAGCTGAAGCAAAAGGATTACAAGGTTGGTTGCTAACACTAGATATGCCAAGCTATCTACCTGTCATTACTTACTGCAACAATGCAGCCTTGCGCGAAGAGATCTATCGTGCATCATCTACCCGCGCCTCCGAACAGGGACCCAATGCTGGACAGTGGGATAACAGTGCAATCATGGATGAAATATTGGCTTTGCGGGATGAATCAGCGAAGCTATTGGGTTTTGCTAACTATGCCGAAAAATCACTTGCTACAAAAATGGCGAAAAGCTCGCAGGCAGTGCTCAATTTTCTTAACGACTTAGTAAGACGTGCCCGCCCACAAGGTGAGAAAGACTTGGCCGAACTCACTGCATTTGCTAAACAGCATTATGGCGTTGAATTACTACAACCTTGGGACATCGCTTGGTTTAGCGAAAAATTAAAACAGCATCGCTTTACGCTTGACGATGACAAACTGCGTCCCTATTTTCCCGAGAATCAGGTAATTAAAGGGCTATTTACCGTGGTTAAGCGCTTATACGGTATTGACGTGCATGAGCGTAAAGATGTAGCGCTTTGGCATCCCGAAGTGCGTTTTTTTGATCTATTGGATGCAACAGGGGAAATTCGTGGCAGTTTTTATCTTGATCTGTATGCGCGGGAGCATAAAAGGGGAGGCGCTTGGATGGGTGAATGCGTCTCTATGATGCGCCGATCCGATGGTTTGCTACAGAAACCCGTCGCTTACTTAGTCTGTAATTTCAATCGACCCATTGAAGGTAAACCCGCACTGTTTACGCACGACGAAGTCACTACTCTGTTTCACGAATTTGGCCATGGGTTGCACCACATGTTAACGCAAATTGAAGTTGGTGATATCTCTGGGCTTAGCGGCGTGCCTTGGGATGCCGTGGAATTACCTAGTCAATTCATGGAAAACTGGTGTTGGGAACCTGAGGCACTGGCCTTCATTTCTGGGCATTATCAAACGGGTGAACCGCTACCACAAACTTTGCTTGATAGCCTGCTTGCGGCGAAAAATTTTCAAGCGGCTCTGTTTATTCTGCGTCAGCTTGAGCTTAGCCTGTTCGATTTTCGCCTGCACAACGAATTCGAGCCTGCTCAGGATACACGTATATTAACCACCCTCCGTGAGGTGAAAAAAAGTGTGGCAGTGCTACCTTTACCAGAGTGGAATCGCTTTCCCCATAGTTTTGGTCATATTTTCTCTGGTGGTTACGCTGCTGGCTATTATAGTTACCTGTGGGCAAACGTATTGGCTGCCGATGCCTACGCCCGCTTTAAAGACGAAGGCATTTTTAATCGTCACATCGGCCAAGCCTTTCTCGACAACATTCTGTCACGTGGCGGATCTGAAGATCCCATGGTGCTGTTTGCCCAGTTCCGCGGACGTAAACCACAATTAGATGCCATGCTAATTCAGTACGGTATTCAGGCGGCGTAGCGCGTATGATTTACATCGGCCTGCAGGATGAATCTGTGACCAAAAGTCATCTGTTCACTAAGTTGACGCAACGTTTGGGCTTGCACCACGATGCGCATGCAGCGCTGGTGTTGGTCATGACAGAGGAAAGACTTGAACTGCGTGAGCGCAATGCTTTGCGACAAAAAGGGGTTTATGTCGATTTTGCCTCTTCTCAACTGACCTACCGGCGGCGATTCGGCGGAGGACAACATGAAGCGATTGCTAAATCCGTGGGCATTAAGACCATCTATCGCCCATCGATCGTTGACGCCACTGCTGGGTTAGGACGAGATGCTTTCGTGCTAGCCGCACTAGGTTGTCAGGTAACGATGTTGGAACGTCACCCAGTGGTGAGGGCATTACTTTCTGATGGATTACAGCGTGGTTATCGCCATGCAGAAATAGGCAGCTGGTTACGCGAGAGATTGCAACTCAGTGCGATGACTGACATAACTCAGCAGATGGAATATCCTTATCGACCCGACATCGTTTATTTAGATCCAATGTATCCACACAACGCTAAGCGCGCTTTAGTAAAGAAGGAGATGCGCGTGCTGCAGCTGTTAGTTGGCAGGGATGACGATGCCAATGCATTACTCGCTCCAGCGCAGCGATTAGCTAAAAAGCGTGTCGTGGTGAAGCGCCCAGACTATGCACCCCCACTTGCGAATCAGACGGCAAGTACGGTGACCGTTTCTGGCAATCACCGATTTGATACCTATTCTGTACCATTGAAGTTAGGCATGCCAGATTGATACCACAGGCCTATGATTTATCGCTGTTGCCGTTTTTTTGCTGTTCGTCGCGTAGTGGCACAATTAACACATCACAACGTACTGAATTAATCAGCTGGCGGGCAGAAGAGATTAGCTTGCTCCAAAAATCTTGATGATGGCCGCATACGACCATGTCAACATCAAAGCGTTCTATCGCTTCAGTTAATACCTGCGCTAAATCTCCGTTTCCGCTGAGTACTTCGCTGGTCGTATAGCCAGCGCCTTGCGCAAGTTCATCTAGTGCAGTATGCGTCTCATGCGAGAGGCGCTCTTGCATGTTACCAATATTTATGTCGACGAATCCTGTATAAAGATCAGAATAACTCATATCGGCATGGATGATGGAAAGCTTGGCATTAGCAGTACGCGCTAAAGATGCCGCTTTCTCAATAAGAATTTTACTCTCTGGTGAAAGATCAACTGCCACCAAAATATGTTGATAAGCCACTGTCAACTCTCTCTATTGATTCACCGTATTGTTCATTGCCAACCAGCAACTTGCGCACGCAATCACCCTTTACGACATCAAACCACCGCTGTATTTATCACATTAAATCACTTTAATTTTAGTCTGATTGTCATCATCTAATTTAATTATAACAAACACCGGTGGTGGTTCACAAAATTCAGAATAAATGGTTTAGTAGGTACACTCTAGATTGTTCCGTGTTACGGCTACCCTGTTTGTGGTCAGAAGCGAGTGCCGCCCACGCCCATGCTGCCCCTCTATGCTAGTAGCTTCAATCCTAACCAGAATAGGCTACCTGAGAGCAATGCAGAGGCAGGCATAGTAAAGACCCAGGCCAGAAAAATATTGCGTATGGTCCGTACTTGCAAATACCCGCCGACCAACATCGTTCCGGCTACTGAAGACGACACAATGTGTGTGGTGGAAACCGGCATACCCGTATAACTGGCAACACCGATGGCAAGCGCCGCGGTCACCTGTGCAGACATTCCTTGCGCATAGGTCATGTCTTTTTTACCGATTTTTTCACCAATGGTAACCACAATCCGTCGCCAGCCCACCATGGTGCCTATTGAGAGCGCCAGAGCGACAGCGAAGATGATCCAAATTGGTGCATACTCAAGCGGCATAAGTAAGTCGTTTTTTAATTTACCAAAGTAGCGCTTATCCTCTTCATTAATGCCGGGTAAAGAGGCGATTTTACTCGCCGTATCTGCAACGCATAACAGCAGTTGGCGTAAATAGATGCGCTGTTGCGCGGTAAGCTGTTGGAAACTGGGTAAATCACTGGTTAGGTGCAACGCGCTGTTTAGCGTAGACAAGATCTTTTGGCTATCACAATGAAATTCGCCACGTCCATTATCCACTTTTTTGCTTGGCGAAGCGCCGATAACATTTTCGTTCTGCCGATAATAGTGCTGCAGGTTACTAACGGCGTCACGGGTGCGGCTGATATCGTAACCTGATGCGTCCATATTGATCGCAAACCCCGCCGGAACAACACCAATCAGCACTAACATGATTAAACCAATGCCTTTTTGCCCATCGTTCGCACCGTGCGAAAAACTGACGCCTGCGGCCGAGATAATTAACGCGATACGTGTCCAGAAAGGCGGTTTTTTCTTACCATCACATTTTTCACGTTCAGCCGGCGTCATATGAATACGGGCACGCTTTTTTGTCCCTTTCCAATAACGCCTTAGAAGAAAAACAATCCCACCAGCGACCACCAAGCCAATGATAGGGGAGACGATAAGCGATAAGAAAACTTTGACAACTTTAGGTATATTTAACGCATCGACGATTGAGGAATCAGAAAGGAGCGCGTTGGTTAAGCCGACACCAATAATCGCGCCAATCAAAGTATGTGAGCTAGAGGCAGGTAAACCATAGTACCAGGTAAGGAGGTTCCAGATAATGGCACCAAACAAGAGTGAAAACATTAAAATTAGTCCACAAGCGGAACCCACATTCAGGAGCAAATCGGTTGGCATTAAATGCACGATAGCATAGGCAACACTTAATCCCCCTAGCAGCACGCCAAAGAAATTAAATACACCGGACATAATCACGGCCAGGCGCGCACGCATGGCACGCGTATATATCACAGTAGCAACAGCATTAGCGGTATCGTGAAATCCATTTATTGCTTCGTAAAACAGTACAAAAAGTAAGGCCAGTAACAACAATGCACTTGTGGTTAGATCAAAGCTAGTAAAAATAGATAACATGAAAGTTACGCCATAAGTATCGTTAGTAACAGCCTCATTATCTGCGACACACCTTAAATGGAAAAGTAAAATATTTATTTTTCGTTGAAAATAGATTTAGTAGGCGCGATTCTAATCTATTGATATACACTTAGCGTTACAATTAACGCTCTGTGCCAGCAGGCTGGATTGTCCAATGGTATAGCTGCTGCGCTAACTGTTGCTGCAGCATGCTATCCATGTGTTTTAATTTACAGTTTGCAGGACGTGCCATAGCGAGTATCAGTTCGATTACTCTTTTTGGCAGAAATTTTGTTAGTGCTATTTTCAACAAAATGTCTGGATAAAGATGTTGTTGCATATGAAGAAATTCAGTAAGCGCAGCCTCTGGCAGGAGATTGGTCACAGTTGCTTGCCATAGTGCCAGTAATTGAAGATTTGCAGCACCGCAGGGCCCGCACAACCCACGATGCGTAAACAGCATACCCTCCTTGAACCTGGTATTGTCCTGTGCAGTCTACCGTAAGGGGAAGCGCAACGCTAGCAAGTGGGCTCAAATGTTCTGGCAATGGCTTCTGTAGCGTCAATGGAACTAGCCTGGCAAAACATTTAGTCCGAACTGCTGCGCCAATTGATCACCAAATGGCGAGGCGCCCAAGCCCGGCATAAATAAACCACCGCTTGCCATGACTAATTTCTGCGATTGAACAGTAATATCATCAAGTTGTAGCTAAAATTGCTTTCCTTGATAGGCAACCGCTTGGACCACAGCACGCATGTGTAATGTGACGTGGGTTTTGTCCACTTTATATAATATAACATAACAACAAGTTGCTCAGCACTGCCGTCACAAAAAAGTTGTTCCACGGTTTTTTCATGCCAGGCAATTCAATGTGACGCGACCAACTGTAAAAAATCTTCTGACGGGTAGCGGGCCAGCGCTGATTTATGAAAATGGGGATTGGCGGATAGCTAAGCTTCGGGCAGAGCATGTAGATTGGTGAAATTACAGCGTCTTCCACCTGACATAAGGATTTTCCGCCCAGGTTTTTTAAACATTATCAACGACAAGTACGCGTAATCCACGCTGTCCTACTGGTGCTGCGCAAAAAAGGCCCGAAGCACCAGCGCCAATAATGGTGACATCGTACGTGCTCATTGTTTAGCACCTGGATGAGATGCGCGGTTAGTAGATATTGTCATCGTTCAATCAATTCGATAGCAACATAAGGATATCGTACGGTAGAAGTGACTTTAGGTGGTGTCGACACGCGTGATCTTATTTCCAAAAAAATTGCAACCGCGTCTTGTTGATGGCCTATTTTTTATCGGTTAGGTAGTCGATGCCACCGGGTGGCTAGGTGGCTATAATTTCCAGTGGGCATGGAGTTATGCGTAGGCTTATGCACAGGCTTTATAAAGCGGCAACGCTGTCTTATAGCGGCAAAAAAATCGGCGAGAAAATAAGCCCTAGCAAGTGGTTTTAGTTGCTGCTAGCCTCGTAACCCGGTTCGGTTGAGAATGGGCGCGAATCGATCACGCTCACATAATAAGAATCAATCGATAGAGTTCTAATACCCTTTACATCGATAATTGATGCTAAAATCGAAAAATAATTACGGTAAAGCTATGTCAAATACTTTTTTTACCAATGCGCTTGCACGCCGCCAAGTACTACAAATTAACGATAGCAATAAACGTGGGGCAAATGCATTTAATAATACAGAATTAAATCTTGGTGAGTTTGAAACTGTTGCACCAAAGAAAATTAAGGGTAGTGAAGATAATGCAATTATTGAAATAAATGATGATGGTCGACAACACTATTTACAAATTTAATTTGTTGCGCAAGTATGTCACCGAATGATCTCCTTAATATTATTAAGGATGTTATTGATGGTGCTGCAGGTAATGAGGTTGTTCCCAAGGGCTATATCAATCAGGTTGCTCTACTGGATTTAATAAAAGAATATAGAAGTACGATAGAATCAGGTAATACGAAAGGCAACTTTTCTATTATTTCAATTTTATCAAGCGGCTTTGTTGAATAAAGCAGAACTTGTGATTACTGGCTCTCTAAGTAGATTGATTGTTATGCGATCCGGATACTGTTAGGGATTCCTAACTGTGTCATTTTGTTAAGCGCGTTGACCATCGCCATTGCCTCACCTACCTGCGCATCATAGTCACACAGACTTAGATGATCGCCCATGAGTGTTTTGAACCGGAACACAGTGGTTTCAGCCACTGGAAGAATCAGCGGTCTTATCTTCTTTCTCAGCAGGGCATCATGACAGTAGCGGGTATTGTATTTATCAGAGCTGGTATAGCCTGAGCGTCAGTCGTACCGTTTAACGATAAATCGGCACAGATAATTTCATGTGTCGGGCTATCTACTGCCACAGAGGTGATAGCCATGTCTGACCGACCACGCCGCCCAGGCGGTCCAGGGAGCAATTGCCGAGGCATCCAGTCATATGGTCAGAGATCCGCGCTGCTTGAGAGCGTTGTTATACGTGGACCAGTGGGTTATTTTAAACTTCTGCGTTGCCATAGGGTCCTCATGTTGAAATGACGCAAGCAAACCATCACCCAAATGTTCAATCTATTCAACAAAGCCGCAGCTACCAATAAATGTTGTAGTTGCAGTAGTCTAAACCATAACTTGTTCGGGCTGCCATGTTTGTACCTCACTAATATCCACTTTTACGACTCACCAGGCTAGATGTGCGGCCTGGTTGGACGACGGTCTAATTATCATACCGTTATCATCGAACGATCAAATAATGCATTCGAGACTATACGTTAGACTCTTCTATGGTCATTATGAATGAAGCTAGCAAATCGGTAATTGCATTAATTCAACTGTACTAGCCAAAACGAGTATCATAATATGTTAAACATCAAATAAATGCTGTAATATTCTTAAAAAATTATTGCCTCTCTTTCTGTTTTAATGACATCAGAATCAGCAATTAAATTAGGGTGTTAATATTAAATTGATCAACAACTAAAGCATTATTTTAAGATTGCGCTAGCACGCGTTTATTGTGCGACAATTTTAGTCTGCTAATTTAGCAATGGATGAAAGCTTGAGTAACACTCGCTAAACGAAATAAGCTTAAAATCTATGTCTTACCAAATTTCATAAAATTCATTAACATATTGATTTAAATAGCAAGAAGGCGTTTGCTGAGTAAGATTTATATAAAAGGTCAGCGACCAAATGCAAGGCCTAGCCTATTATCATAGGATGCTAGATATAGCATGTTCGATTTTAACATACTCCCTAGTAAGCGAGATGATTTATAGCGCCAAGTATTGATTGCATCATCCTCTCTCATAAGCTTTTAAGCTACTCTTAAAATAGCTAATTTTCGTAAAGGCAACAATTAAATTTATTATCGCAACCAAGCTTATCCTACTTGATTATTTCTTTTTTTAATGTCTTAGCGCGTAGCTTAGTGTGAACATCTGTTGAGACAACGTGCAACTAACGCTTGAAATAGAAAAATTGGACTTTATACCAAGAGAACCTACAATCGGCCGCTGAAATAATTATTTGCTATGCAGAATTCATCATGACACCAGAATATCTACCTATTGAACATTACGATGCTTTGTTGACAGAAAAAATTGATCGTATCACAGAACAGTTTTCGTTATTACACGTGCCTAGTGTAGAGATATTCGCTTCACCTAAAATGTATTATCGGATGGGTGTAGAATTTAGAATTTGGCATGAAGGTGATGCACTTTATCATGTTATTTTTAACCAGCAAACGCGACAACGTATCAAAGTTGAGTAATTTCCCGCCGCAAGTAAACTCATCAATTAAGTCATATTGCTTATTCTTCCTGTTATTCAACATCAGCCTGTTTTACGGCAAAAACTCTTCCAAATTGATTACCTTTCTACGCTAAGTAACCAAATTGTCGTCACCATGCTTTATCATCGACCTTTAGATGACGTTTGGCGTCATACGGCTTTACAGTTACGTCAAACGTTGCGTACTGAAGGTTTTAAACTAGATATTGTTGGACGAGCGAGTAAAACTCGCATCGTACTTAATCGAGATTATGTCGACGAAACAGTAGAAATTAACCACCAAATCCTGGTTTATCGCCAACCGGAAAATAGCTTTACCCAACCTAACGCAAGGATAAATTACTGAATGCTGGCATGGGCTCAGGAGGCAACACACTCTGAAAAGGGCGATTTACTTGAATTATATTGCGGAAATGGCAACTTCTCGCTAGCATTGGCGAAGAACTTCCGCAAAGTACTTGCAACCGAGATTACTGCTGCATCTGTTGCAGCAGCAAGGCACAATTGCAAGGTTAATCTTATTGATAATATGAAAATTTTCCGCATGTCGGCACAAGAGTTGATGCAAGCTATGCGAGGTGAACGACACTTCTTCCGCCTACGTGAAATTGATCTGGCCAGTTATCACTTTAATACGCTACTCATTGATTCCCCACGGAGTGGCCTGGACGACCCTACCTGCCAAATAGGGAAGAATTAAGTCAATCTTGTTTATATCTCTTGCAATCCCGACTCCTTGCATCGCGATCTCACGACACTTACAGCCACACATGTCATCAAAAAATTTGCTCTATTTGATCAATTCCCCTGTACTCACCGTACAGACTGTGGTGTCTTGCTGACGGCCAAATGATGTCAACTAACCACGAACTTGTGTGCTGCCTGACGTGCCTGATTCTCTCAATGTGGCTTCGCGCTTTTTCTGTTCACGTCTGTGCCAATAGTAAGCACCTCTTGAAATCATTCTAAGTTGGAAAACGAGTCGCTTTTCCAATCTACTCCGTGCTTTAACATCGATATCTAGCGCCTCGGCACCAGCGCTAAAGACAACAATGACCATTGCTTCAGCTTGGGCCTCTGCCAGACTACGCAGTATGGCATTTTCAGTTTCCAGATAATCGGCCAGCTCATCGATAAAATGCTGGATTTCACGGGCGACAGCAGCACGAAAAGCCGCTGAAGTGCCGGAACGCTCACGCAATAATAGGCGAAATGCGTTGGGACTATTTCCGATAAACTCCATAAAAGTAGCCACTGACGTTTTAATCACGCTCCCTCCCCTAGCAATACGCTGGCGTGCCTGGCGCATTAACTGTCTTAACATCAACCCGCTCTGATCAACCATTGCCAGTCCAAGTTCATCAATGTCTCTAAAATGGCGATAAAATGATGTGGGCGCTATCCCCGCCTCACGGGACACTTCGCGTAGGCTAAGACTGGTAAAACTCTTTTCGGCACTTAACTGGTTAAAAGCCGCTTCAACTAGCGTACGACGTGTTCGTTGTTTTTGTTGCGCCCGAATACCCATTTCCATTATCTTTACTTGTTGCAGTAGCACCACTATAGCAAATATTTTAGCTTACGATTGATTAAACGAGAGCGCGCTAAAACCCATCTAGACTTCTCTTTGCCGATGGGATAACGCTTATACATTTCGCTTCTTCAACTAAGAAGAGGAAAAACCATCGTGACACATGTTTATGACTAGGTGTTCTAATGAGGATCCAGTCCTGACAGAGAAAGTGCTGCTATCGGCTTAGTTAAAGAAGGAAGGTTGCCATAATAAATGCTGTCACCCTATCGACGCGGGGGGCACTATTTTATCAGTGGCCCTACGCGATGCTACCGCTCTTGTAGACCTGCTTGGTTGACAGAACTTCTTATCCAATACCTTAAGAAGCAACATGCTAAATTCAGCCGTATTGAATAACAAATCAGAAATCCCGACCTTATTATTTGTAAAGCAATTATGTGCTTCTTCTCGTTTAGCATCCACTGCGCTTATTCCTTCGGAAGGTGGAATGTTAAAAATAAAGCGTATTAGTGCATCAGGTTCGTCATTTTTATCATAAAAATGCACGTGATCTGTGGCATCGATTTGAGAAATATCCATTTCATTTATTCCCGATTTATGAAAATCGGTATAGTTACCGGTGTGCGCAACAGCATGCGTAATTTCATGCTTAACCGTTTCTACCAACGACGCTTCATCTTCGTCAAAACGGACGAAAATTCTTCCCCTAGGATTACCTATATAATGATAAGCATATACATTAGTTTCTTTTTCTTCACCAGGCTTAGCTTTCACTACAACAAAATTATTAAAATTACTCGTTTGATACTTCTTTATGAAAGTCATACTTCGCGTCACTAATTCTTCTACTCTTTTAAAGCTCATATCCAAAATTTTGTCTTTGTTTGAATCACTCTTGTAGGCTTTATTTTCAATAGGTTTATCTAACTTCAAAGCCTCTGACAAATAAGCATAAAATAGCCATTTTCGAGCTAGAATCCTTTTTTGCGCGCGCTATAAGCGCATTCAACCGTTCGAGCCGCTTAATAAGTTGATTATTGCTTTCTTTCAGCGCATCAATAAAGCGGCGATATTTTTCTTCCACATCAGGTGCAATATCACTTATATTCTCAACTACAATATTAAATCCTTCTTTATTACTCATAGACTTTGCCGCTTCATCAGCAAGATCAAAGTCCTCGTAGATCATTGTTCATTTCTGGTAGTGGATGAAATGCGGTTTTGTTAGGCACTCAAGCTTGTTCCATCATGCTTTCATATCGCAACCTTCTTGCTTGATAGATTTTCATGCCTGGTTCTGGTTGCACTAATCCAGTGTATACGCGTAGGGTTCCCTCTTCTGTTATTGCACCTCCTCATACTATCGGTAGCTAAGCTCACTCTTTGCCCAATACTAGACACGGCTGCTTGCATCTCCTGGCCCAACGTGGTTAGTGGTTGATGATAACGTTGTAGTTTATCCATCAGTACCTTAACAGCGGGATGATCTGTTTTACCAGATATCACCTTAACACCTAGACTAACACCCACTGCTTGCTTTAGTGCTGAGGAACCCAGGTGCACGCCAACATTGCTAATTTTGTAAGTACCGGGATCTGCTGTGGGAGAATGGGCTCGACTTGAAGACGGAGCGCTTTTATTCTTCCAGACAAATTTAGCTAAAACCTCATCTTTTGCTATAATCGTGTGAAAATGGACCGTTAACTGGTTGAAAAACAGGGTGTGATTATAGGTAAGCTTAGGCAACTCATAAAATGAATCTGCTATGATTTCTCCATTCTCTCCTTTTTTAACCAGCTGGTTTTTTCAGGTCGTTAATACGTTGCCCAATTATATCCATCGCATTTTCTAAATTGGCAACCTTTCTGTCAGGGTTTGGGTCTGAGCTTAAACTTGACTTTAGTACTGATTGTATATTCTCGGGTAAGTTTTTCCATCCATCTGTAACGTATTTAGCCTGCGAATATGCTTTATCTAACATTGACAGTGCCGTTGCCTTATCCAGTTTTAATGGTTTTACAGCCGGGGCATCGATTCCTATTGGAACGGCAGTATACGATTTATCCACTATATAACGATTTTCATCGGCGGAGAAAGGTTCCGTTCTTTTAATTTTTCTCCAATGCTTCAATATGAATTTCAAAGCGCGGCTGGCAGGCACGTTATATTCAGTTAGCTCAGTGCTAGAAGCAGATGGGCCTGCTACCTCGCGAGCGGGACAGGTGGTCCATAAATCGTTATCTCTGAAGACCGCTTGTAATCTGCGTTCATTCGCGTCGGCACCTGTAGCCGTATTGGTCACATATCACTGCTGCTTGCTACTATCCGCGACTACCGGATAGTAATCTTCCTCCTATTTTATAAAATTTGCCGCTGGATTATCTGCTGCTGCATCTAGGTGATAAATATTTTCTACAGTCACTTTTTCTTCAATAGCCTCAACAAGCTGCGTGTCTTTCATTCGCCACTCTTGATTTATTTTGGTTGGTAGGCAATTTAGCTTCTTTTTCATCCGCACTACAGCACTAGGGATATTTCTTACAGAAAAACGATGGAGATTGGATACGATATTCTCAATATTTATCGGAAACGGATTGAATAATCCAATAAACTCGCTTTTAAAAAAGTCAATCATAGAAACTAAATAACGTATTTCCCCTATAATCTTTGGAAAATCTCGCAACACAGCCATCAATGGATCTTTACGACTAACCCCTTTCTCAACATATACTTGCTATATTTTTGCTCGACTGAGATAGCAAGCCTTTCGCCTACCTCAGCAATCTTAACACCCAAGCTTATATGTAATGTAACAATAGATAAGGTACCTAATACGATGGAAAACATGTCCTGTGAGGACAACCTATAGTAAGGATCGGTGACAGATTTATAAATAACTTCATCATTAAACACAAAGCGTGCCTGCTCAATCTGGCCAAAGAACGCGGTAACGTATCAAAAGCCTGTCAAATTATGGGTGTGTCACATGACACATTTTATCGTTATCAGCATCTTTAGTCGCAACTTATTAAATATTTTTTCATTTTCCACCTCAAACTTCGCCTGATCGAATGCTTGCACCTGAGCCTTGTTATCTTTAAAGGGTATAGTAGGGAGCCTAGCAAGGAAGGAGTACCTCGAATTTGGCCCATGAGGCTCATTATCCGTAAGCCCAATCCTTAGAGGCATACCATCAGCATCGCCGATGACTAGTTCTGTAACCCTGTAGTCGTCACGCTTAACAGGTCCTTGAACGACAGTTTCACAGACATTAAGAAAATTAATGTTCAAACGCGCCTTACCCTTTGTTCTTGCGGTGAATTCTAAAACGACGCCTTCGATAACAGGTTGACGTTCAGGATTATCTTTTTTATCTATAGTCTTACGTATTCTGTTCTGCATATACGTTCCATGACCACCGATAGCAATACCTGCTGCTCCAGCTCTTGCCTCACCACTCTCTACCCAAGAGAGTAACCAACGGGTAGGAAATTCGTTATCCATCATTGCCTGTGGCATATCATGCTCTCCCTCAGATTCGACAATATCCTCTTCCATAATTTTTCTAAAGTTTCTATGGTGGCTGCCCATCCCCCTGACTAATTTAACTTCCCTCTCTTGCCAGCTTTGGTGTAGCTCTTCAAACGCTTTCCTATCTGCATCAGGTAGCCAGCGGGCAGCTCCAACAAAATTACGTCCATGTAACAAACGACGGGAGAGAATGGAGGGTACATAATAGAATGGCTTCCAGAAATAGAGCGCATTTGCCCCGTTAAAATCCATAGGTTCATCATCCAGCGGCAGTAGTTTTACTTCTGTCAGAATGTGACTAGCCTTAGTATCAAGGGCTTCCTTTAGTTGCCAGCCATGCTGTTTATTCTCGTCTTTCCGGTGGAGCGTAATCTCGGTTGTGTGTTCACCGGCCTGGATTTTTAGGGTGATTTCCTGCTTGTTAAGCGCATTATTCATCAATGGCACAAATAAAAGCAGCCGTGTCTCTTCACTGTCATTTAATTGTCCGTGGTATAGTTCATCATGATGAGTGGTATCAACCGAGATAGACATCACTGATGGTGAAATTTTTATCAGCATCAGGTTTTTTATTGTCATAGGGTTTAAATATGAAACTGATATAGGTTCCTGCCCCCATAACAGGTTCCCTAAGTTTTTTTCTATCAGGATTCAGAATAGCATCAATGCCCTCTACAGAATTCGCTCAGCTGATGGGAAAAAGTGGTGCTAAGATGTACCCGGTTAAGCCCCCACTCTATATACTGCGCATGCTTATCTGTTATAGGGAATACCGATACCATTCTCATCAAGTTGCTGTTTGAATTTTGCGAGAAGATCCCAGTAGACTTGCTGCAAATCAGCGCTTTTGCTCCAACAGCGCACAATGTAGTTAACGGATGAAGCAGCCAGCTCCTGCATGCCAATCTGCACGCCGAAGTCAATTAAAACCCGCTCATCCGCTTCAACCACCTGACGCAATAGCTGCATTACGTGCTGGCTGTCTGCATCATAAGCAATACCGATGATGAATTCGTTACGTCTTACAGGCTCACGCGAATAATTAATAATATTTCCGGTAATAATCTTCCCATTGGGTACGACGATGATTTTTCCATCTGCGGTTTTAAGCGTGGTGGAAAATATTTGTACACTTAAGATAGTGCCGGCAACACCACCCAAATCGACATATTCCCTAGTTTTAAATGGGCGTAAGGTTACGAGCAGTACGCCAGCCGCCAGATTTGACAGTGATCCTTGTAATGCCAAGCCTACGGCTAAGCCAGCGGCGCCCAGTACGGCAATCACAGAGGCCGTTTGTACGCCCATGCGTCCCAATGCCGCAATCAAGGTAAATGCAATAATAGAGTAACGTACTATAACGGTAAGAAAGTCTACTACGATAATATCAATGCTGCGGGCGCCCAGAATTTTATTTAGCAATTGACTAACAAAACGTGCCGTGACGAAACCCATAAGAAGGATCACTATCGCTGCAGCGATATTAACGACATAACTAATTATTAAGGCTTGGTTATCCATCAGCCACCCATTGGCGGTGTGAATGTTATCCACTACGCTTATTTTCTCCATCTTCCCCCCCTTTTATCACTGTATGCCGTAGCACCAAAATTGACACGATTAACCTTTAGAATCGTCTCCTAATGCACATATTAACTTATTCTGTTAAACCCACAATAAAAGAGGCCTTGCTGGCCCTCTTTATCGTTGTTAAACCCATTTGATCACAATTTGTTAACGGCATTAAGTTCGGTGAAGGTCTGCTCAATACGCGTTATCATCGACGTTTGGCCAGCGCGCAACCAGGCGCGTGGATCGTAATGTTTCTTATTAGGTTTATCCTGACCTTCAGGATTACCCAACTGCGACTGCAGGTAAGCATGATGCGATTTATAGTAGTGAAGCACGCCATCCCAAGTTGCCCATTGGGTATCGGTATCAATATTCATTTTTACCACACCGTAATCAATAGCCTGCTTGATCTCATCACGGCTTGAACCTGATCCACCATGAAAGACAAAATTCAGTGCATTATGCGGTAAGTTGTGTTGCTTGCAAACATAGGTTTGCGAGTCACGCAGAATCTCAGGGCGGAGTTTAACGTTGCCCGATTTATATACACCATGTACATTACCAAATGAAGCAGCAATGATCAGCCGTGAGCTAATTTTGCTCAATGTACGCCAAGCGTAGTCGACATCTTCGGGCTGGGTGTAAAGTGCAGCACTATCCACATGTGAATTATCTACACCATCCTCTTCACCACCTGTAACACCCAGCTCAATTTCCAGCGTCATACTTAACTTCGCCATTCTAGCCAAATATTCACTACATAGCGCAACGTTGCTTTGCAGTGACTCCTTAGACAGATCAATCATGTGTGAAGAGAAAAGCGGTTTTCCATGCTGTTTAAAGCACATTTCCCCAGCGTCAAGCAATCCATCGATCCAGGGAAGAAGTTTTTTAGCACAATGATCAGTATGTAAAATCACGGGTACACCGTAATGTACTGCCATTTGGTGTACGTGCTGGGCGCCTGCAATCGCGCCTTGAATAGCAGCAAATTGAGGTTGTTCTGACTTGAGCCCTTTACCTGCGATAAAAGCCGCCCCTCCGTTAGAAAATTGCACAACAACTGGCGAGCGAGCTTTGCTTGCAGCTTCTAGCACGGCATTAATCGAATCGGTACCAATACAATTCACTGCTGGTAATGCAAATTTATGCTTTTTTGCCACGTTAAATATTTTTTGTACGTCATCGCCTGTCACAACACCCGGCTTTACCACGTCTAATATTGTTGACATTGTTGTATCCTATTTTTATTAATCTTCAAAAGAAACGAATGATATTGCACTAAGATGACCTCTCGTTTCCTATAAAGCCAAGCAGGCTATTGCTTAGCACGCTCTTCAAGAATAGCGACAGCGGGCAATACTTTACCCTCAACAAACTCCAAGAACGCACCGCCACCAGTGGAAATATAAGAAATTTTGTCTTCAATACCAAACAGTTCAATAGCGGCAAGCGTATCACCGCCACCGGCAACCGAAAACGCGTCACTATCGGCGATGGCTTTAGCGATAATTTCTGTTCCACAACGAAAATTAGGAAACTCAAACACACCCACTGGACCATTCCATAAAATAGTTTTTGCCTCTTTTAATCGCTGTGCTAGTCTGTTTGCCGTCTCATCGCCAAAATCCATAATCTCTTCATTGTCCGCGATCTGCGATACAGGCTTGACAGTAGCTGACGCTGTTTCTGAAAACTCGGTACCTACACGTGAATCAACAGGAACAGGAATCGTGTACTGGTCCCGCAGCGCCTTTGCTGCGGCAACAAAGTCAGGTTCGTAAAGCGATTTACCAACATTATTATCGATGGCGACAAAGGTATTAGCGATGCCGCCACCAACAATCACCGTATCGGCGATGTTCACTAGAGACTGTAAAACGTTAAACTTAGTGGAAACTTTCGAGCCGCCTACAACGGCAACCATCGGCCGCGCCGGATCACGCATTACTTTACTTAATGCTTCTAATTCGGCGCTTAACAATGGCCCTGCACAGGCGATAGGTGCATATTTGGCAACACCGTGCGTTGATGATTGAGCACGATGTGCAGTGCCAAACGCGTCCATAACGAACACGTCACATAGTGCTGCATATTTTTTTGCCAGTGAATCATCATTTTTCTTTTCACCCTTATTAAAGCGCACGTTTTCAAGCAGTAAAAGTTCGCCCTCCATGACATTCACGCCATCTAGGTAATCTTTTTCCAGTCGCACATGTTTAAAATCAGTGTGTGTTTTTAGGTAATTGATTATCGGCAACAGAGAGAAGTCTTCATTATATTCGCCCTCAATTGGGCGCCCCAAGTGGGAGGTGATCATCACTTTTGCGCCTTGCTCTAGTGCCATCTTAACCGTGGGAAGAGAAGCACGGATCCGTGCGTCAGACGTCACTTTTCCATCTTTAATCGGCACATTAAGATCAGCGCGAATTAAAACACGCTTACCGACAAGATTAAGATCAGTTATCTTGATTACAGACATGCTGAGAATCCTCTCGTTAATTCGATAGAGTTTTTGGAATTTATGAATAACTCGTTAGCTTAATCCCGTTGTTGCTATCGCCAGCGTCATTGCAGCCATATTGTTAACACAACGCCACTTGTTTGATCGCACATGAAAAAGCCGCCAGGTGTTGCTATTAATGCTTTCTGCGCGCTGTTGTGCTACACAGAACACGCATATTATCATCAGAAATGAAAAGAAACTCATTCGATATCAACTGTAACATGAAAAAATCTCACCCTGGATGCTAAACAGGCATGCCACATGGCATACGCAACTCGTGGCAATTAAACGAAAAAGTAGCTCATTTTAGCATTTTTTCACTATCAAAGGGGCTTTGTTGACTCCATTTTTAAACTAGCGAGCAAAGATAGTAAAGAGGAGATGTTGCCATGACTGTGACAACGACTTATTCCGGTGTCTATATTATTAGTGAGGATGCTGTAGCCAGTTTTTCCATTGGCACTAGCGGAACCGCTGTGCCCCTGTTCGCTTGTAGCAAAATAAGTTCTAACTCTATTGAGACCTATACCAATTGGGCAGAATTCACTAATAAATACAAAAAATCGATAGATGTTCTTTTCTATTCCTCACTCAAATTATGGTTTATGTATGGTGGTGGAAAATGTTCTCTGGTTGGAATAGATAGTATCCAAAAAGCGGTAGAGCAATATGATGATATTACGCTACTGGTTGCCACCGGTGCAGGAAAGGACATTTTTGACGCCTTTAATACACTTACCACAGAGGGTTATCGCATTTTTGCACTTCTTGATGGTCCGGAAGAAAAAAATGACAGCCAGGCTAAGCCAGTTGAGATCATGCAAGATTATCCGACCTCTTTTTATGCAGCTGTATTTTATCCGTGGGCCAAGTTGACGTCGGGAGAGAAGGTTCCGCCTAGTGCCATTGCTGCCGCTTCCATTATCCAAACCGACCGTGGACGAGGTGTCTGGAAGGCACCAGCCAATCAGGTTGTCAATGGCGTAACGCGCAACTACCTGGTCAGTAATGATGTACAAGGGCAAGTTAACAAAGGTAAAGCGCTCAATATGATCCGCACTTTCTCTGGAACAGGCAAAGTGGTCTGGGGTGCGCGTACGTTAGAGGATAGTAATAACTGGCGTTATATCCCTGTATGTCGTCTGTTCGACAAGGCGGAACGAGATATTAAAAGATCATTGCGCACAATCGTATTCGAACCCAATAGTCAGCCAACTTGGCAACGAGTGAAAACCGCCATTGAGGACCACCTATGCAGTTTATGGCAGCAGTGCGGGTTAGCCGGCAATCAAACAAGCGAAGCCTATTTAGTTCGTGTCGGCCTCGGTAGCACTATGACGCAGGAGGATATTGATCAAGGAAAAATGATTATTCAGATAAGCTTAGCTGCGGTGCGTCCGGCAGAGTTCATCATACTGCAATTCACACAGAATATGCCGAAATGGCAATGGTTGTTCCTCAGATTTCTTACAAGGAAAGCGCTCTGACACCAACGTCAACCAACAAATGGGTAACAATGCCGCTATTTATTGGTTATACCCAGGCGAGTTGCGCTACTAGATCTGATATAAAAATCGGTCAGCTAGCGAATGTGCACTCAATAGCGCAGCTTATATCCAACTTCGGGGAGGAAGGAACGCTGGTTAAAGGACTAAACCATTTCTTCGATGATGGCGGGATACAGTTCTACTGTGTTACCCATCGAAAATAAGCAGCACAACAAAATTGATTATCTGCGAACATTAATTGCTACGTTACAGGATCCGCAGCTCATCGAGATCATCGCGACGAATGACACCACTGGGATGATATTAGTACCGGAATTGAGCGAGTTGAACGATCAGCCTACCGCGAGATAGCAGGCACAAGATAGCGATCTGGTTTCACTTCGGTACCAAGGATGGCACGCGGTGTTAGCGTTATGCTGTAGTGGTATGCAGCGCTTTGCACTACTGGAATTACCGAAATCAGTGGAACAGGCCTTGGAATTAACGCAGAGATCCTTGCCTGCAGAGCAGGCTATGCGTAGCACAGCTTGGTGGCCCAGATTAAAAACGCATTATCAAGATAGTACAAACAATTCCGCATATATTGTTCTCTCACCGCTGCCTGCTGTCGTAGCAGCCATCCAACGCAATGCCAATGCAATGAGGGCACCCGAATATTCCTTTAAATGCAACACGGTGCGCCACGCAGAGGCCGCTGGACGTACAAGAAGTGATCGAAAATCAAGAAGGCTTACATATCAACCTCATTCGCAGCTTTATAGGGAAAAAAGTACTGCTGTGGGGATGTCGTAAACTCCTCAACGACGAAACTTCCTGTTGGCGATTCATCCAAACGTGCTTACTGGTCAATAATGTTGCAACAGCAGTGGTTAGCGGGTGCATTTTACGGTGTGTAGGAAGAGGCGTTTTCTCCAAGGCTGCAATTTGAGCATCCGTAAGTAAAATACCCTCTCTGGCTACTTTTTCTTCAAGTGCCTTCAGTCGCTTACGGCAGTTCTCCAGGTCATGCCGCTGCCAGATGGAGCGCACTCCACTGACAGAGATAAACACGCACTTCATTACTGGTCCGCTGATGACCCTGTACACGGCATTCAACCGCATAGTCAACAATCCCACGTTCAGTCGCCTCATCAGCACGGTGCTTCACCCAGATGCTGATAACGATAAAATGTGTCACGTGACACACCCATAATTTGACAGGCTTTTGATACGTTACCGCGTTCTTTGCCTAGATTCAGCAGGCACGCTTTGTGTTTAATGATGGGACCGTTAGTATGAATCATTAAAGCCACAGAAATGGCGTTTACACAGAATCGTAGGGTCACGGGATGCGGGAAAATAGCTATCAGTTAGATAGACATCGGTTAAACGCACCTGTTAATATCCTTCATCACCACCGCTGAGCAGTTTTCGTTGTTGCATCCACCTATGGAGCCGGTTCGCACTTTAGGTGTTTAGAACACTTTTTTGCTTCCCGATTGACAAACTTTTCCTATACTTAATCCTAGCTAGCGCAATTGAGTATATGTTTACCATTATGCTAGTAAAGCGCTCGACTTAACCTGTGTCGATTATTCACGAGGTTAAAAAAGAATGGAGCTGCAAGGATCGAAAAAAACTGGTAGCATACAAACTGTCTTTTAACGGTTTATGATTATTGAAGGTTATTTTAGAGGTACATAATGAATCAATATTCTTCCTCGGACAATCTTATCGTCCAGCGCACTTCGGCAAGATTACAAACCTACCTATCACAAGTATATGGTTGGATGACATGTGGATTACTCTTAACGGCTTTTGTCGCCTGGTATGCCGCGCAATCAACGCAAGTCATCCAGTTTATCTACACGAATAAGATGGCGCTATTTGGATTAATTATCGTGCAGTTGGGTTTAGTGTTTGTCCTGAGTGGACTGGTACATAAATTGAGCGCGCCTGCCGCCACAGCGCTATTTATGCTCTACTCGGCACTCACTGGCCTAACCATGGCAACTATTTTCCTTATCTATACTTACAGCTCTATTGGTGCGACATTTTTTATTACCGCTGGTATGTTTGGGGCAATGAGTTTTTATGGCTATACGACTAAACGGGATTTAAGCCGTTTTGGCAGTCTATTATTCATGGCACTCATTGGCTTGATAATTGCGTCACTTGTTAATTTTTGGCTAAAGAGCTCAACACTTATGTGGGTTGTAACCTACGCCGGTGTGCTGCTATTCGTTGGTTTAACCGCCTATGACACCCAAAAATTAAAGCACATCGGTATCCAAGTGGATGTCAATGATAAAGATAATTTGCGTCGCTACGGTATTGTCGGTGCACTTACCTTGTATCTTGACTTTATTAACCTGTTCTTGATGATGCTGCGCATTGTGGGTAACCGTCGTTAATCGCCGTGGGATGCATTCAGCTGGCTAAATTTACTTGGCGTTTTTTGGGCCAATTTGGCCCCATTGGTTGTCATCATGCGACAATCGGCGGGTAAGCAAGCGCATACTACGCGGTGCTATTAAACAACCGGTATTAGTGTGCGTGTTGTATTCATGTTGGGGTTGACCCTTAGCGCTGCGCAACAAGACAAGGTTGTCTTAGTCGCGCTGTAGGTACATTTAAATCGATGTTGTTTATGGGCGAGGGCGTTTCTTAGCCAAGCGCGCTATCTTGTTTGCCTTGCTATCAACACAGACATTAAAATAATACATGAAAATGAGTTCAGGCACAGTGAAATGTGTTTTATCAAAAGAAACGTATAGTTGCTGTTGGTAGAGCAATTTTTCAGAGGAGTAGCAATGAAATGGTTTAATCGTATTCAGATTATTACCGGACAAACTTGTGCACACATTATGATGCACTTATTGATAAGTGTTAGCTTGATTATGGGTTGGATGCATAAGCGATTGACTGAAGTTTGCATTTTCTTACTTGTTACTTACGCTCTGGTGTTTATCACCATGCTACTAGCACAACGCTTTAAACTACTGCGCGGAATTAACGATTATCTAGAAGAAGTAACCACAACCTACTATTTCGGTGCAGCTATGCTCCTTCTTTTCTTAATTTCCAACTACATTGGCAGTGCGTTTTTGCTAAGTCTGCTAGGCATCGTCGTGCTGTTAGGACCTGCACTGGCCTCTCTACTGCTCAAAGAGCGTAATCAAAGCGATGCCTGTTTAGCTAAAGTCATTTATAAACGCCGTGGTATAAAGTAGTTCATCTGTTAATAAGTAAGCATTTATTTTTATGGGTCTCTCTGCCATCAATGGTTTCCGTGCAATTAGATAAGCATAGCTCACCCCACTTATCAAATAGAGTTAGCGCCGCACTGGACATTATGACATAGCAATGAAGCGCGCGCGTAACGCATGTAACTGATCACGCAGTTGTGCGGCCTGTTCAAATTCTAAATCACGCGCATGTTGCTGCATCTGTAACTCCAACTTCTGCATCTGTTTTTGTAGTTCTTGCGGCGTTTGCCATTGCTGTTCTAACGATGCCTCATGATGCTGCGCTACCCTCTGCCGCCCTTTGGGCTTAGGTGTCACTTGGCCAACCTCAAAAATATCAGTGATGTTTTTATTCAATCCAGTGGGGATGATGCCATGTTCAAGATTGAATTGATGCTGTTTTTGGCGGCGGCGTTGTGTCTCTTCGATAGCACGCGCCATTGAGCCAGTGACACTATCGCCATACAGAATAGCCATACCATTGATGTTGCGCGCAGCCCGACCAATGGTTTGAATAAGTGAACGATCTGAGCGTAAAAAACCCTCTTTGTCTGCATCAAGGATGGCAACCAGTGATACCTCGGGCATATCTAATCCTTCACGCAGCAGATTGATGCCAATTAAAACGTCAAATTTTCCTAGTCGAAGATCACGAATAATCTCCATGCGTTCAACTGTATCTATATCTGCATGTAAATAACGCACTTTTTCGCCATGTTCAACCAAATAGCTCATTAAATCTTCCGCCATGCGTTTGGTTAGTGTGGTCACTAAGACACGCTTATGCTTCAGCACCCGCTGGCGTATTTCTGACAGCAGATCATCCACCTGCGTTCGCACTGGCCGTACCTCAATTATGGGATCAAGCAGGCCCGTTGGGCGTACAACCTGTTCAATCACTTCACCCGCCGATTTTTCTAACTCATATTTTCCTGGTGTCGCCGAAACATAGATGGTTTGCGGTGCTAATGCTTCAAATTCTGTAAATTGCAAAGGACGATTATCCAACGCAGAAGGAAGACGAAAGCCATACTCTACCAAGGTCTCCTTCCGTGCACGATCACCACGGTACATACCACCGATTTGCGGGATGGTTACATGCGACTCATCAATCACTAATAGCCCATCCGCAGGTAAATAGTCGAATAATGTTGGCGGAGGCTGGCCTGTGTCACGTCCGGAAAGATAACGCGAGTAGTTTTCAATGCCAGAACAGTAACCGAGCTCGTTCATCATCTCCAGATCAAATTGTGTACGTTGGGTTAAACGCTGCTCCTCTAACAGTTTATTGTTCTCTAGCAGCACCTGACGCCGCATAGCAAGTTCCTGTTTGATTGCTTCCATGGCATGCAGTATGCGTTCACGCGGAGTCACATAGTGTGTCTTGGGATAGATGGTATAGCGCACCACCTGCTGATGTATCTGTCCAGTGAGAGGATCAAACAGCGATAAGCGTTCAACCTCTTCATCAAACAGCTCAATACGCAAAGCGGTATCCTCTGCTTCGGCAGGAAAGATATCAATTACCTCACCCCGTACATGAAAGTTACCCCTGTAGAAGGCTTGATCGTTACGCGTATACTGCAATTCGGCCAAACGGCGCAGAATGCTACGCTGATCAATGATCATGCCGCGTGTCAAATGTAGCATCATTTTCAGATAGAGATCAGGATCACCCAGACCATAGATCGCCGAGACTGAGGCAACGACCACAACATCGCGGCGCTCCAATAGCGCTTTCGTGGCAGAGAGTCGCATCTGCTCAATGTGCTCGTTAATCGAGGCATCTTTTTCAATGAAAGTATCAGAGCTGGGTACATAGGCTTCAGGCTGATAATAGTCATAGTAAGAGACAAAATACTCTACTGCATTATCAGGAAAAAATAGCTTCATTTCTCCATAGAGCTGCGCCGCCAGCGTTTTGTTCGGTGCCATAATCATTGAGGGTCGATTGAGATCGGCAATGACATTAGCGATGGTGTAAGTTTTACCTGAACCTGTCACCCCGAGCAACGTCTGATGAGCAAGACCGTCGTTAAGCCCCTCTTTTAATCGTTTAATCGCCTCCGGTTGATCACCGGCGGGCGCAAAAGGGGTATTAAGGATAAATTTCTTACGCATAATCAGTTCCTGCTATGTGGTGATAAGCATGAGCGGCGAGCTACCGATGAAGTGCACTCACCTTACGTTAGGTAAATAATAGCGGGCAAAGTGCCAAAACAAGTACACCCGTTGTCAAACAACGGCAACACAATTAACACACTATTTTACACCTATAATACTGTGGCGTTATTAACGTTATCCCCAAAAAAAGATAGCGCCACCGCAAAAGTATCAACAGCGTCACGTTCAACGTGCTATGCATTTAACCGCGGCATATGTCCTCCCAGTGACTAAGGCAAGCGTAAATAGTTACCGCATGCCGTCGTGTTAGGCTTAGCCTGCAACCAGTGGATCTCGCCTAAAAAAGGGACGTCAAGCAATGAGATTAAACTGTTAAGGTATGCGTCATAGTCACGCCGTGGTACTTGAATCCCGTTCGCAATCCAGCCTGCGAGTGGTAAGCCATCCGCTTTGATAGCTTGTCGCGTTAACAACGCGTGATTGATGCAACCCAGCTTCATGCCTACCACCAAAATCACGGGCAGTTGCTCTGCGATTACCCACGCCGCGAAGAGCGTACTATCCGATAATGGGGTATACCAGCCGCCCGCTCCCTCAATGACTATCCAGTCTGCTTTCTGCTCTAAAGCACGTAAACCATGAGAGAGACGCTCAACAGTGATGGTAATCCCCTCATCGCGACTAACAATGTGCGGTGCCGTTGGCGCGGCAAAGGTAAAAGGGTTTACCTCATCATAGGTGAGCACGACGCTGCTGGCGGCCTGAAGGGCGAGTGCATCGGCATTCCGCAATTCTCCTCTTAACCTACAACTGCCTGAGGCAACTGGTTTATCCCAGCAGCCTGCCAACCTGCCAGCATGGCCGCTTGCAGCAGCGCGCAGCTAGCCACCGTTTTACCTACTTCCGTGTCCGTTCCAGTAACAAACCAGCGTTTCGTCATATCACGACTCCCAAGTAGCGCACCCTCGCGCAGTAATGAGAAAAGTAGTACCCGAATAACAGTAGATACAATACGGCTTGCTGTGTGGCCAACATGTGCATTTTTTAACTAGACTCTCGCCAGGCCTAAGCAAGAGCGCAGCGGTTTGTTCATATGCCAACTTGGACCACTTGCTGCAGCACCTAGCTGACCAGCGTTTTTCTACAATAAATACACTGACGCTCTATTTTATAATGAGGGCAAACAAAAAATACCATGTGAGTAAATAACCGCGCTGATCTTTTGGCCAATGCTGCTCTAATTGCTGTAGCTGCTTTCGGTTTAATCCCGAGCCTATTCTGCCCTGATTGAGCCAAGTGGCACCGGTTCCCTTCAGTGAATACATTGCAGCGTAAGCCGAGTCGAAATGGAAGGTAACACACTCCTCTACCACCTGCAGCACCATCCCGTCGCAGGCAGTGATCATCTGCTCGCGGGTAAGGAACGTATTGCTGTGCGCGCGATTATCTATGCTCCGCCAGGCCTGGTTTATCTCCGTAATAGACCCCTGCACTACCGTGGAAAAGAGCACGGTGCCACCTGGCCGAGTGACACGCATGAGCTGCAAGATCGCTGTGCGTAAATCACTACACCATTGCAGCGCAAGATTGCAGAAAGAGAGGTCTATACAGTGATTTTTTAGTGGTAATTGTTCAATATCACCTAGCAAATAGCTATCTGCTGCAGGACGATTCTGCGCATAAATTAGCATGGATTGTGAGAGATCTAACGCCACGACATAACAACCCTGGCTGCGCCACCAGGTGCTAAAGTGACCAGTAGTACCACAGCCCGCGTCAAGCACTGAGTAACTAGGTGGGAAACGTGGTGCCCTCGCGATTAACCGCTCTCCACTGTAGCGTTGCAATGTGGCATAGTTATCGTACTGCGCGGCGGCACGACCAAATGCCGCCGAGATGGCAGGTTTATTCCTGTGCGGCGGCATAGAGTCTCTCCAGCAAAAGCGTAATATCACTCGCTTGGTGGGCGGCGGTAAGCGTGATACGCAAGCGCGCGCCATCGACCGGGACTGTTGGTGGGCGGATAGCGACGACCCAACAACCAGCCTGACGTAGCCGCTGTGCCAGCTTGAGTGCAGTTACGTTATCACCCACAACCAGCGGCTGAATCGCACTGTGTGACGGTAACAACGTCCACGGCAGGGAGCTGGCTTGACGGCGAAATTGGCTAATATTTTGTTGTAATCGCTGACGTAGCGCCGCACCCTGTTGAATTTGTTGTAATGCCGTCTGTAACGCCAGCACTTGTGCCGGAGGTAATGCCGTACTATAGATCAGATGACGGGCGGACTGCAGTAAATAGTCTGCTGTCGCGGCATGGCAGAGTACTGCGGCCCCACTGACACCGAATGCTTTACCAAAGGTGATTATCTGCAACGCGGGCTGGATGTTCGCTTGCCAGCAACTGCCCCTACCCTGCTCACCTACCACGCCAATACCGTGTGCGTCATCGACCAATAACCAGCCATGAGCGGCATCAGTAAGTGCTTTAATCTGCGCCAAAGGTGCCGTATCACCATCCATGCTAAAAATGCCCTCCGTGACGACGAGCGTCTCTCCTACGCAAGGTGTGTTCAGGCGCGTTGCCAAGGCCCGGGGATCGTTATGCTCGAAGCGGCGCAAACTGGCCGCAGCGTGGCTGGCCGCATCCAGCAGTGAGGCATGACTTAACTTGTCCGCCACAATACGATCACCTTTACGCATCAACGCGTGGATCACCGCTTGATTGGCAGCAAAGCCAGAAGTAAACAGCAGGGCACGCGGATAGCCCAACCAACTGGCCAATGTCTCCTCCAGCTGCTGATGCAGCGCCGAATAGCCGACAACATGGCCCGACGCACCCGCACCCGTCCCATACTCTGCCGCACCATGCTGCCATGCTGCAATCACCTGTGGTTGATGGGTTAAACCAAGATAGTCGTTCGAAGCAAAATTAAGATAACACTGCTGTGCCACGGTTATCCAACGTGCATCACTGGCTTGGTGGGCGACGCAGTAGCGTAATGCCGCTTGCGCCTTGCGCTGCTGCAGCGCCGCAGCAATACGTATTGACCAACTCATTAGGATGCCGCGTTATAAAACAGGGCGTTTTTTTCGTTCTCAAGCAAGTTGCCTAGTCGCTGTGCTAGCTGATTATCTCCCTCTTCAGTGATTACCCGCTGCGGTGTTAGCCCGAGTCGTTTGAGCAATTGTTGATCTTTATCTTCATGTGGATTGGGTGTCGTAAGGAGTTTGCAACCATAGAAAATAGAGTTAGCGCCTGCCATAAAACAGAGTGCCTGCGTTTGCTCACTCATTTGTTCTCGTCCTGCCGACAACCTCACCCATGCGCGCGGCATAATAATGCGTGCTACGGCAACGATACGGATAAAATCGAACGGATCAATATCTGCATTATCTGCGAGGGGAATGCCCGGTACTTTGACCAGCATATTGATGGGAACACTCTCCGGCGGTTCTGGTAGATTGGCCAGTTCAACCAAGAGGCCAACCCGGTCTGCCTCTGCCTCACCCAGACTAACAATGCCGCCAGAGCACACTTTAATTCCTGCATGTCGCACTTTAGCTAGAGTTGCCAGCCGATCTTCATAACGCCGCGTAGTGACAATGTTGCCATAAAATTCAGGTGAGGTATCCAGGTTATGATTGTAGTAGTCCAGCCCTGCTGCCGCTAATCGCTTGGCCTGCTGCTCACTGAGCATACCCAGCGTCATGCAGGTCTCCAATCCCAACGCTTTAACACCGCATACCATTTGTTCTAACTGGGGCATATCACGGTCGGCAGGATTTTTCCACGCAGCACCCATACAAAAGCGTCCTGAACCCGCCAACTTCGCGCGCTTCGCTGCTTCTAATACCCTTTCTAATTCGATCAAGCGTTCAGTGGCTAATCCTGTTTTATAATGCGCACTTTGGGGGCAATATTTGCAATCTTCTGGACAAGCACCCGTTTTAATAGAAAGCAGTGTGCTTACTTGAACTTCACGTGGGTTAAAGTGCGCGCGATGCACTTTCTGTGCATGAAACAGCAGTTCAATAAAAGGTTGTGCGAAGAGTACCTGCACCTGTTCTTTACTCCAGCGTTGCTGCACAGCATACTCCTGACTTCTGATTAAACGGAGGGAATTTACTGGCTATGCATGGTAAACTAAATTATTTTTATTTGGTTTACAACATAATGTTTACGCAATTCGATAGTGAGTTTAACCACAAGCATATATGGCATCCTTACACCTCCATGTGCAATCCTCTACCCTGCTATCCGATTGTCGCCGCGCGGGGATATCGACTGTATCTCGCGAATGGCCGTCCATTGATTGATGGCATGTCTTCGTGGTGGGCGGCAATTCATGGTTACAATCATCCTCGACTGAATCAGGCACTATCTCGGCAGATGCAACAGATGTCGCATGTGATGTTTGGCGGCATCACCCACCCGGCGGCAATCCTGTTATGCCGACGACTACTCGCCATGTTACCTGCCGCGCTTGACACGGTTTTTCTGGCAGATTCTGGCTCAGTGGCCGTAGAAGTGGCAATGAAGATGGCGTTACAGTACTGGCTGGGACGTGGCGAGCAGCGACAACGTTTTTTAACCCTTAAGCGGGGTTATCATGGTGACACCTTTGCCGCCATGTCAGTCTGTGATCCAACAAATTCTATGCATAGCATGTGGCACGGCTATCTGGTGCAGCAGCTGTTTGCTGATGCACCGCAATGTCGCTTTCATGCTACTTGGGATGCCAACGATATCAGCCATTTTACCCAACTTATTGATGCCTATCACTCAAGCCTCGCTGCCGTGATCCTTGAGCCAATTGTACAGGGCGATGGCGGCATGCGTTTTTATCATCCCGCTTACTTAAGTGCCGTGCGTGCTTTGTGTGATCAATATCAAGTATTGCTAATTGTAGATGAGATAGCCACTGGCTTTGGTCGCACGGGTAAACTTTTTGCCTGTCAATATAGCGATGTTGTGGCAGATATACTCTGTTTGGGTAAGGCACTTACTGGCGGCACGATGACACTCTCCGCAACAATTACACGCAATGAGATTGCCAAGGGGATCAGCAACAGTAAGGCTGGCTGCTTTATGCATGGCCCCACTTTCATGGGCAATCCCCTTGCATGTGCCGTTGCGGCAGAAAATTTATCGCTGTTATCAGAGGGCACATGGCAATCACAGGTCAGCATGATTGAACAGCAATTACGCGCTAGGTTAATGCCGCTGCAAGCACATTCTCGGGTTGCGGATGCCCGCGTATTAGGTGCAATTGGTGTTATCGAATGCCATCAGTGCGTTAATTTGGCAGCTATCCAACACTTCTTTGTCGAACACGGTGTGTGGATTCGTCCTTTTGGGCATCTCATCTATTTAATGCCGCCTTATATTATTCAATCTGCCGCATTACAACAGTTGGTGGACACGGTCGCGCTCGCCTTGGACAAAGATGCACTGTTCTTGCATAAGCGTTAGTTGCTGCAACCAAGTCATGGCTGTTGTCGGTGGTCGCTTTAATAGCGATAACACAGCATTGTTTCTTTGCTAAGCGCAGTAAAGCCTTTTATTCAACGCCACGGTACTGAGCCCAACCGAAGATGCTTTACAAAGATGTGCGCTTGTTTTTCTTTTTTTAACCTTATGTTGCTTAAGAGGAATTTCACCTAGGCTGTGGGAATGGATGGCGTATGTCGATAGTACGTGTGAACAGCGCGAGATAGTCTTACGTAAATTTGATTTCTTCAGAGGTAAAAAATGAAACGAGTATTCTACAATACTCGTCTGTTTTCATTCTGTACAACACAGCTAACAGGGGATGTTGTTGTACAGTTTTGTCAAAAATTTTATCCTATTTCTTCTGCTTGTTCTTTATCCCGCATATACATCAGGGACAAATCCTACTGCACCTCTTCTCTTATCATGTCGAAATTCGCAAAAACTCGCTCTCTCATTCCTTATTTTCATTATTTTTTTCGCTTCCGTTTCCTTTCTTATTTTGCTGCCATTTCACGTCTGAATCGAACGCTTAATCCGCCACCACAAAGGCTTTTAGGCTATCTCTGGCTAACTCTTCTATTTTATTCAACTTTGTTGAATAAATCGAACTTTTGGGTGATAGTTTGCTCCCCTCATTTCAACATCAGCACCCTATGGCAAAGAAGAAGTTTAAAATAACCCACTGGTCCACTTACAAAAAAGCCCTTAATCTCTGCTGTTTTAGTGAGATTATTCACATCATGTTGCGCGCTGATTAGCGTAAAATTCACATGGAGATTAATGCCCATTACCTGATGGCTGTTGATGTTGCCCGTGCGGGCAGAGAAAAACGTCCCAACGACGTAGATAAGACGTGTCACCTCATCTGCATAGCTCTTTTCAGCACCTTTTTGGTATTTACCCTCATAACACGCTATTTTCTGCTCAATAGATTGCGCTTCTACGTTCGGCTGGCTAAGTGAAGAGAGCAAACGCTGATGTACTGCTGGCAAGTGATGCAGATGGGCCGGTTCAGCAAGCGGCTGGCAACGGACACGAGGTAGCGCTTCACGCTGGCGAAAGTAATCAATATTACCGCTCTTAAAATCACTAACTATTTCGTAACGTTTAATGTGCGTAATCAACCGCTCGCAGAAGGCGTAGAACTCGCTATTATGCTCATAATAGCTCTTTTCTAGAAAGAGCTTGTCATGATTCCGTCCGACCAATAGTATGTGTTGTTCGTTAGCATCCATGACAGTAAATATACCGTCGCCTCGTAGGGTATTAATTTCTCGTGCACTGATCACTTGCTTACCATAGAGAGTGGCATAAGGAGTAATAATGATTGTTACTACACCCTGTAACGCACCATCCATCCAGAAACTCTCAAATTCGTAGCTCGCAAAATCATCTTTTTTATGCAGTGAACACATACCATCTGGGCCCGACGGCAGCAAAGTACCTAAAAAAGCAGCACCATTGATCTGCTCGGTAAACGGGGCTTGAAAGAGTTTTAAATCGAAGGGATGTCGGCATCCGAGATGAAAAGAGACTACACTATTATCAATATAGTGGTCGTAAGCTAGATAATATACCTGCGGGATCATTCTGGGCGATGGTTTATGGCAGCAAAAGTACTCATCAAATACAGACACGTAGTTTTCAAATTTACTGTAGTTTATTGCGTAAGCAGTAGCTTACTGTTGGTTAAATCGGGATGTGGATGAGGTCGAGAACGCGTACTTACCATTCTCTGCGACGAACGCAATAATTTTCAGTAATGCGATGATGGAGTAGCTCGTGTCCTTGTGCCTCTTTATACAGAGAGGCTAGGCTATTGAACGTCGATTGATCAAGGTAATCTGGGCAATGTTGGCCTCTAACGTGACTTGGTCTACTCTCCTCTGCGCTACAGACCAGCGCTTTGATAAGCTCATCAACACGCTCTGAAGCAAAACGTAGTCCTTCGTTTAACCCGGCAAACAGTGAGTACAGTGCTCTGATGTTCTGTCCAGTGTCGTGCACACGACAAGGCGTTACGCTGGATGAACTCGCATTGAAACAATTAAGCATGATGATTTCTCTGATCTTAATGACCACTATCTATACTAGGCATAACGATATAGAGTTAGCAAAACTGAATGGTAAGGGTAAAAAATTTTAAAAGCATATCAGCTCAGGTATTTTAATAAAACCAATAGAATGGACTAAGTAATTTAAATTCACTTGTCTTCAACATAGTTAGATTCTAATTCAGTAAATAGCTTACGCAAAAATTAACCTGATATTTAAGAAATAGTTATGACCAAGATCGATTTTGTCTGCGTGCACGATGCAGTGGGGATTGTGTTAACTGAATTAGTATAGCTAAGCGCATGGGGTTCTCTTTCCTCATGCAACGGGTTAATTGCTAACCATGGGTATAAAAAACACGTTATCACGCACCAGTTAAGATTGATCCTATATTATACTAGCAACTACCTATAACGTAGCGAGGAAAAGATGCGCTGAATGAGTTTGGATTTTAACGATAATGATACATTGCCCCTTCGCTATGTCTTTAACGGTAGAGGCTACCATGGTGAGAATTTGTCGCCCCACTTAGCTTGGGGGGCACTGCCTGAAGGTATGATCCCGACGCACCGATAGGCTCCGGCTGGTGGCATTGGGTAGTAGCAAATATTCCCGCCAATGTTACCTCATTGCTACAGGGAGTGGGCTCTGGGAAGGGGGGATTGCCACCCGCAGCAATGCAGACACGCACAGATTTTGGTCGACCTGGTTACGGTGGCACTGCGCCACCTGCGGGCGAATCACACCGTTATATTTTCAGCGTCTATGCCTTAGATGTCGCTACCTTTGAGATAGACGCAGAATCTAGCGATGTGGTTGTTGGATTTCAAGTACATCAACACATGTTGGCGTCTGCTTCTATGACCGCTACCCTCAATTAAGTGCGTGTAATACCTATCAACCAGCCTACAGGTCAACGTTACGTGCTGTCAGCGCATGCTAATCTACAATTTAGCAATTAACCCAGCTAGGTGGATTAGCACGCACCATTTGCTAATCAAGCGGCGATTCAGGTAGATACGCCGTACGCATGCCATGCTCAGTCCTGGAGATTGATCAATGGAGAGCAGAAAGCCATACCTGTTTTGCAGATAAGTTCACCTGCGCACTGCCCGCCGTGGAGATGTAATTCATCCTTGGTCATCTATCCAGGTCGTAGTTAACACGCGCTGGCATCGCATCCGGGTTTGCTGCCCTTACCAACGATAACGTGTTCTGTCAGTGAGTGGTTAAGGGACGAATAGCTACCCACATCGGCCCTTGACCCACAGCATAACGCGCGCGTTGCTGTAACGTGCCATGTGCCTTATCAAGGCGATAGACCACCACGTGATCCGATTTTTGCCCAACCGCAAGGAGATAATCGCCTGTCCTATCGATAGCAAATCCCCTTGGCTGGGTTTCGGTAGGTTGAAACCCTAGCGAGGTCAGTAGCGCACCTTGCTGACTTACCGCAAAGCGAGTGATTAGGCTACTGGTACGGTCACAGGCAAACAGATGTTGGCCGTCGGGCGTGATATGCATATCCGCGGCCCAACGGACACCAGAAAACGAGGTTGGCATAATATCGATAGTTTGTACATGGATAAGTTTATCCGGCACCCCGCGCACATTCCAAATGTCAATTGTGCTATCTAGCTCGTTAATAATATAGGCATAGTCTCCTTGCGGATGAAAGGCCATATGTCGTGGCCCAGCCCCTGTTTTGCTCTGTACTACATATCTAGCACCCTGCTGCAGCTGACCATCGGCAGAGATCCGATATAGATAGATACGATCCTGCTTTAAGGCGGGTGCCCACAACCATTGATTTTTCGGGTCAAGGTTTGCTGAATGACAGCCTGCTAAGCCATTGATGGTCTGGGTCGGTGCTTGAGGCGCACCGACACTATCTAAAGGACAACTGCTTAAACTTCCTTGATGATAAGCAGCAACGAATAGAAATCGCCCACCTGCTTCAACTGAAATAAAGTTCGCTCCGCCCGGCAGGAAAGTACTCTCCATCGCCGACAATGTACCATCTGCAGCGATGTGATAAGCTTGGACGCGAAACTGTGGACGTATTCCTGCATAGAGAACGGGTAAACGGGGATGTACCGCTAAGGGTTGAACCTCGCCAGCACAGGCTACGACCTGAAAGCAGGTGAGTGATCCTTGCTCATCTAGCTGGAAAACATGAAGTTGTTGGCTTTCAGGACTAGCAATATAAACACTTTGTCGCATAAGCATCCTCTTTCCAAATAACAATAACCCCGCACCGCACTACCATAACGCTTCATTTAGCGCGGTACAACGCGAATGTGCAATATAAGGAGGTGTTCCGCATTACGTTACAACATTCAATACAGAGGCAATGGCGATATTATGGTACATCCGCGATTAGATTGGTGGTGCACAGCCTTGGCCAATGATAGCATCGTGCTAGTAACAAGATGATTTTCTACTTTACAGCAGAAAACGGATCTGCAGTTCCTTAAATTTACGCGCAAGGATCGCTGTCTTAATCCACCCGTGCGCACCAAAGCTGGCTGTTCGATCATCATTGGGGCAAGGATCAGTGCTCACTACGTGTTACCAGGCTATTGGCATCGCGCGCTTCAACCTGAGCTTGAGCACCAGCGCCACTCACCCGCTTTCCCTCTACATTAACCGCGCAAGACCTACGCGCGAGATAGTGAGTTACTGTGAATACGTCACATCGTTAGCCAAAAATAACGCCGCGTTAACGCTGCAGCATCCGCGCACAATGTGGCTTGAGCAGTACACGTCAATACACAGTAACAGCACAGATGATCACCTCACTATTCCACCGCGCCACCATTAGGATCCGTCGAGAAGATTAATTAGGCTTAGAGGAAGCCTGCTTTTTTTATACCCCATTTGGAGATAATGTTGAAAAATTCACCCAGGAGATAGATAAGTCCTAAAATTATGGCAATCACACATGGAACCATCAATAGCACGATTAGCAATTTTTCTAATATCTCTAAGATAATGTCTCTTCCATATTGATCGCATGGTAACGGTATCTAGCCAAGCATAGCCATTGGCAACGGTTCACTTATCACCCGCTAAGCAGTGATATGCTATGCCATTTCCTGTATAAGTGGTGAGAAAACCGCTTGGTTTACCATGTCACGATAAACAAGTCGTTAATTTTATCCGGCCAGCCTATAGTATACGCGCCCTAAGACCATGAGTAAGAGCTTGTTCGCCCGTGATTGGCGGAAAATGTCGCCGACAGAGCAGTATGATATATCACGTCCCCTACGGTAATAGCCTAGCTCAGTGTCCATGTTAGCGTGCGCATGCCTATTGATTGAATAACTTACATAACAATGTAAATACATATTTCGCAAAGTACCTTTCGTCTTAGTGACTTTTGCTACCTGCAAATAGATCAGCTCTCTCTCAGTCAAGGTGAATAGTGGGCCTTTGTTGCCACTAATGGCAGTGGCAAATCCTCCCTAACGCGTATACTTGCAAACGATTTGACACCATTAACGAGGATATTGACTAGCCGTTTTCTCCGACCCGTCCGTCTCTCCATGGAACAGATGCGAATGTAGCTAGATGAAGAGCGGCGTGCCACTAATAGCGATTTGGTGAGCGACGTTGAGCTTGATAGGGGTAAAACTACACTACAGTTTCTTCAGGATGAGCAGCCTAACAGCGACAATGCCGCTATCTAGCAACGCAGCGGTGCATCCACGCTCTTCCTGGAGCGCCGCTTTACAACCCCCTTTCAATAGGAGAAATGCGCAAGATATTATTGTATTAAACGCTGCTATCTTCGCCCGATTTGCTGATCCTTGATGCGCCTTTCGATGGCCTGGATATTACATCCCGTGCCCAGCTTGTTCAGTGATTAACACAGCTGTGTCGACAGGGCTATGCGCTAGTATGTCGACTGTTTTCAGGGGGTATCCCGGATTTCGTCACCCATGTCGGTCTGTTGGCAGAGTGCAAATTGGTGCCACAAGGAGAGCGGATGCAAGTATTACACTCTCCGCTAGTGCATCAGCTCGCACACGGTGAGGCCCTTGTGGACGTGACTTTGCCTGCGACTGACACTCCCTGCTGTTTGCCTGCCTGAAAACGACATTCCACTTATTTTGCATTACAGCACGGTTTTGTCCCCTGGGGGGACAAAACGATTATCAATGAGCTGAACTGGCGCGTTCTACCAGGCGAACATTGGCAAATTTCAGGCACGAATGGTGCAGGTAAATTCACATTATTGCAACTGGTGATGGGAGAGCATCCACAAAGCTTATTGCAACGATCTGACGCTGTTTGGCCGTCGACGCGATAGTGGTGAAACCCTCTGTCAGCTTAGACGCCACGTTGGTTATGTTAGTCATAAAGTATATCATGATTATCGTGTGTGCGTGACCGTGCGCAATGTGATCCTATCTGATTTCCACGACACTATCGGTGTTTATCAACGCGCCAGCGACCAGGAACAACAATTAACTGCACAGTGGCTGGCTTTGTTAGGAGGATTTAAGCAAGCAATAGCTAACTCGCCTTTCCATTGCTTATCCTGGGGACAGAAGAGATTTATCTTACGGGCATTAGTAAAATAGCCGCCACTATTGATCCTTGATGAACCGCTACAAGGTCTGGATACACTTAATCGGCAGTTAGTAAAGCAGATTATTGATCTCTTGATTACGTACGGAAACCCACAATTATTTTTTGTTTCACACTATGCCAGCTACGCCCCTAAGTGCATCACCCACCGATTGCATTTTATTCCAGAGCGTACTCACTTTTGCTATCACATTGAGGTGGTCACCCCCCTAGGCGGCAGTACACCTCTGCTCTCAACCTACGGCGGTGAAAGGAGATTATTGCTAGCGCTGCAGGGCGAGATCTGCTCACTTAGCCGCCCTGCGCGTCGGTTAATCCACCATCGAAGGTCATCTTTACCTAACGAAATACAGCCTGGTACTATCGTCTTTGTGCTGCAACATCATGCGCTTCTGGCGACACACCCTTTAGGTGAGTTATCGCGCATGCAAGATCACTTTCACCTCTTATCGCTTAAGCATTGGTTTAGGTAGTATTGTGCTTGAGGGACATAATGAAAAGAGAAGATCGCATTGACATCGCGAAGGAAAGCCTATATTTAGCCTAGGTGACTAAATCTGCTGTGATAATGCAGATAGCGCATATCCATACTGCCAACGATAAACTAACGCTGCTTTTCCTCCTCTGTTGGATAAGCAAGCCTCTATTGGCGAATCTGCAATCAGTATTTTCCTATCCATGCAAGGGGGTATATATGTCAGTAACGAAGCTAGTGTTATTGCGTCATGGTGCGAGCCAGTGGAATCAAGAGAATCGATTTACTGGCTGGTACGATGTTGATCTCTCCGCGCAAGGTCGTGAAGAGGCAAGGCAAGCAGGTGACATACTGAAAAACAAGGATTTTACATTTGATTACGCTTATACTTCGGTGTTAAAGCGTGCTATTCATACGCTATGGCACGTCCTGGATGCGCTTGATCAAGCTTGGCTTCCAGTGGAAAAGTCATGGCGTTTGAACGAACGTCACTATGGCGCTCTTCAGGGCCTGAACAAGGCGGAGACCGCACGCCAATATGGCGATGAGCAAGTAAAACAGTGGCGCCGTGGTTTTGCTATCACGCCACCCGCACTGGCACAGACTGATCCGCGCTATCCGCTGCATGATCCACGTTATCAACATCTACAACCTGAACAGATCCCCACCACCGAAAGCTTGGCGTTAACGATTGAACGTGTTATTCCGTTTTGGAATGCGTCCATTCTTCCACGCCTGCAGGCCGGCGAAAAATTGATCATTACCGCACACGGTAACTCCTTGCGCGCACTGGTCAAACATATGGATAACCTAAGTGAAGCGCAGATCTTTGAGCTGAATATTCCCACAGGTATCCCATTGGTATATGAATTTGATGACGCGTTTAAGCCAGTTAATCACTACTATCTAAGCAATGCCGAAGCAATTGCAGCTAAACTAAAGCGGCAGCAGTAACAAACCAAGGCAAAGCCTAGCACCGATGCTATACCACCATGATACGGAGAAAGTAATATTCTCCGTCTAGCCAGCGTTGAAGGTGATAACAGGCGAGTGGATTTGCGCTTATTTCATTTTCTGTTTAACTCGCTTCTTCAACCTCAATAGGGTGTGATTAATGCAACTCAATTCATATGCAGGGTGGCTCTGTTGAATAACTCAGAACTTGTGACTACATGGCCCTCTAAGTAGATTGATTGTTATGCGATCCGGATACTGTTAGGCATTCTTAACTGTGTCATGAGAAAAGCGCCGTCAGCCGAGGCCACCCGGATTTTCCGGTGGGTCTAGTTTATCAGAGCTGGTATAGCCTGAGCATCAGTCGTACCGTTTAACGATAAATCGGCACAGATAATTTCATGTGTCGGGCTATCTACTGCCACAGAGGTGATAGCCATGTCTGACCGACCACGCCGCCCAGGCGGTCCAGGGAGCAATTGCCGAGGCATCCAGTCATATGGTCAGAGATCCGCGCTGCTTGAGAGCGTTGTTATACGTGGACCAGTGGGTTATTTTAAACTTCTGCGTTGCCATAGGGTCCTCATGTTGAAATGACCGGAGCAAACCATCACCCAAATGTTCAATCTATTCAACAAAGCCATGCAGGGTGCATGTATGGATACAAACGAAACGTTGTAAGAATTTATTTATCATTTTGATTTATAATGAATATATTGTATGTTCGCTGGTGTCAAAATTTTCAGAATGCAATCCATACTCATTTACAAGCGCTGCTTTTTTACAGATGAGGACGACGATTTACAGAAGGAAAATATTACGCGCAGAAAACAGATTTTTATTCGCTTTGGCTGGCCGGATTAAATTTGTTTTCGTTAACCGGAATTAAAACTTGTCCCGAAAATAAAAACAGACTGCAGGCGCGCAAGGTACTTGTCCGATAAATGGCTTTACCCGCCAGGGATGAAATAAGAGAATTTTTATCTCTCACTGGGTAATTAATTTTTGGGTCCTTCCTGACCAGTTTCTATGTCGCGGGCATTGCGCACCGCATGATTTAACTGGACACTAATTCTCAAAAATGTAGTGGTTCAGTAACCCCGGACACCTCAATAGGCTGTTTCATAGTGACCAAGGAAGTCTGTATGTCGGTCTGCGATATCAACAACTTCTCTGACATTACAGGATGAAACAAAGCGTCAGTCGGCGAGGAAACTGCCCGGATAACAGCCCAATAGAACGTTTCTTCCGCAGTCTGAAAACAAAATGGATGCCGTCAACTGGTTATCCAGACAAAGATGCGGCCCGGCAGAAAATCAGTGATTACATATTGCGTCAGACCCCATCACTATAATGGCGGACTAACGCCTAAAGAAGCAGAGAACCGATAGCGTTCTTACTGTAAAACCGTGGCCAGTTTTACTTGACCACTACACTTCCCTGTTACGCCCCACCAATAAGGCATGGCATAGTTGGTTTACCACGGACAGAAAAAAAGCGTATTACAGATCGATTGCGGTTGTTACTTGCACACCGATGGAAGGAGTATTCGATCCATTGATGCGCCAGCTATTAATCGAAATCAACCAAATACGTGCTGTCGGTAACAGAGTTTCTGCGGGTAGTTGATAGCCAATTACCCACAAGATGTTTTCTGCGCCTCTCTCCAGAGCTTAATCAGCAATTGAATCGCATTATTACTCATCACGCGAGGAGGGATTGATGTTTCATTATCAGGCAATTGATGAAGCGATACGTGAAGGTGAAATGATCGTGCAACGGGCACTCCTCGGATTGTTACAAGATAGTTTGAACGATACGGGCAAGCAAGTTGCTAGTGACGGTAATCCGCTACATGCCATGTTGAGTAACTTAACTGGCTTGCAAAGTGCGCTGCAAACGCAATGGCAAAACCAAGCACAGCAGTGGCAGGTATTGGGTAAACAGGTTTGTCAACGCATACAAGTGCTGGATAAGTAGTATAGCGCCCTGGTAAAGGTGGTTGCTTCGCAGAATAAAAAAGTAGAAAAAGTACATTATGTGGCTGGAAGCTCTTTGACTCTGTACACAATCTGATGTACAGGCTCATCGCCAGCGCAAGAGATGATGCCTGGCATCAGCCTTTGCCGCCGCCAGCATCTTCCCCTCTAATGTAAACTATAATATTTTTTATCTTTTTCTGTTAAGCGTGATCGGGCTTATCTTAGCTTGTTCATCTCGCCGTGTATTGCAGATTTCAATTTTACTTATTATGTACGGATTTAATTAACACCTAATTATCTTATGTAGGGTTACTTTATACCAATAGCAAAAAAATTAAGTGATATCTGTTTGATAGTGCTTTCTGGTAAGAAAACTAAGAAACAAAAAATGCTAGCTACACCTTATTGAGTTACACAATAAATTATTTACCAGTCGCGTGTTAATAGTATGCAAGCTAACCAGCATGCATAGGCTGTGCTGTCTATTACATGAGGCTGATAAATTAACATTGGGTTAATACCATCTCATTTTACCTAATCCAAAATCGCATTCAGCCGCAAAAGTGATGACAATGAATTGTAGGTGATGGAAAAATCTGGCGGACAGTTTATAATAGCCATCTGGATGGCTAAACATCTGACCTATCTGAAATTGAACAGCGTTTAACTCCCTGTTGTGTACTTGGCGCTATGATTACAGCGCGGGCAATCCCTTTAATTAGCTGTAAATGTACTTATTTCGTTAAGGTAGTCTAAAAAATGACCAAACATCTTTTCACTTCTGAGTCGGTATCGGAAGGACATCCTGATAAAATCGCCGATCAAATTTCTGATGCGGTTCTTGATGCTATCCTTGAACAGGATAGTCAGGCGCGTGTCGCCTGTGAGACATTCGTTAAAACAGGGATGGTGCTGGTGGGGGGGGAGATCTCAACCAGTGCCTGGATAGATATCGAAGAGATCGTAAGGAAGACGGTGCGTGAAATTGGTTATACGCATTCAGATATGGGCTTTGATGGCTGTTCTTGTGCTGTGCTGAGTGCCATTGGTAAACAGTCAGTAGATATTAATCGCGGCGTTGATAGGGGTGCTCTCTTAGAACAAGGGGCTGGCGATCAGGGATTAATGTTTGGTTATGCAACCAACGAGACAGATGTGCTGATGCCTGCACCGCTGACTTATGCACACCGCTTAATGCAACGGCAGACGGAAGTAAGAAAAAATGGAACCTTACCGTGGCTACGTCCAGATGCGAAGAGTCAAGTCACTTTTCAGTATAAGGATCAGCGCATTGTCGGTATCAATGCCGTTGTGCTGTCAACACAACATGCGCGTGATATCAGTCAGCAAGCACTGCATGAGGCGGTGATGGAGGAGATTATCAAGCCAGTTCTCCCTGCCAGGTGGTTGAGTCCAGCAACCCAATATTTTATCAATCCAACCGGACGTTTTGTGGTCGGTGGGCCCATGGGCGATAGCGGGCTAACTGGGCGTAAAATCATTGTGGATACCTACGGCGGTATGGCACGTCATGGCGGTGGTGCTTTCTCGGGGAAAGATCCGTCGAAGGTGGATCGTTCGGCTGCGTATGCTGCGCGATATGTGGCGAAAAATATTGTTGCTGCCGGCTTGGCGGAAAGGTGTGAAATTCAGATCGCTTATGCAATAGGCGTCGCCGAACCTGTCTCCATCATGGTAGAGGCGTTTGGCACCAACCAAATTCCACTCGAACAGCTGACGTTGTTAGTACGAGAGTTTTTTGATTTGCGTCCTTATGGGCTGATCCATATGCTCGATCTGCTTAGGCCTATCTATCGCGAGACCGCAGCACATGGTCATTTTGGTCGCGATATTTTTCCTTGGGAGCAGTGCGATAAAGCGGACTTACTGCGCGAAGCGGCAGGATTAGCGCACAGTAACTAGAGGGCGTTGCCGCACAGCCAGTGGCGATACTGGCTTGTTACTGATGAAGTAGTGGCTAGCTATTCGCGTTGCCAAGTACCCAAGTACATACAGCACGGTGCCATTGATGGCGCCTTTTTCTTTATAGATTGCCAGTGAGTTGTGTTTAGATGCCGGTCATGTACAATGGTAGATGGAGTAACAAAACGAATCTATTTCGCCTTTTCTGCTGATTACACTTAACCGCTAACCAGCAAGGCTGTAAAAAAAATGGCGACAGCATTGTCGCCACACAAGCTTCATTATCTCTGTTAGTTAAAAGTGGTATCCTACGCCGATGTTGAAGCCGTTAAGCGATAAAGCCTCTTTATAGGCTTCGGCTTGGCTACCTTCGTAGCCTATAAATTGATAGAGGTGTTCTCTGTTGAGTTGACAATTGAGCTTGAATTTGTAACGATCCCGTAATATTTATGTTTTCATACGGCTAAACCCGAGGGCACCGTATAACCTGACATATTCATTAATGCGATAAGGCAGACCCAACTAGAAATGAGTAAGTCTTAAATTCGGTGTCAGATGCGTTAAAGTTTTCAGCGTCCTCCTTGCCTGACATATGGGAGGAGATGCTATCGCACTGACTGGTAAGTCCCATTCGTAGCGATATTACAGGGTTACACCGCGGATATTTTTAAAATCCCGCACTTTATTTTGTGCATCACCAATGGATATTATGTGACTACCGGCCAGTGCGACACTACCGAAGAAAGTTGATGTTACAAACAATCCAGATAGTGACTTAATTTTTGTGTTCATTTTTTTTAATTCATCCCTTTTTAGTCTTATCTCACTCGATTAAGTGAGAATGAGTTTACAATTTACTGCCGTTATAGTCATCATAGCGATTATATTTAACCCAAATTAGGCGCTCATCACCACAAATTTTATGCAACTAATTTAATATGTTAAATATTATTTTTTTAGTCCACTAACAGGTAAGTAGTTTTAGCGTAAAATTCAGGCAAATTCATTGCAAAAAACTGCGCTGAAAGAGTGCGCGACATGCGTTGGTTTTAGGGAAAATGGTGGCGGAATCGCTGTCTATCGCTTAAGTCAGGTTGACTTATTTATTAACCAGGACGTTGTGATAAGTAATAGTAGGTTAGCGGCCTACTGATGGGAGATCAGTAGAATTCAGTCACAGCAGATTTACTACTGCTGTGAAAGAAAGGGATGTTAAAGGATAGTAACACGATTAATACAAAGTGAAAAGCAAACTAACTTAATAGCCTGCGCTGAGTCGCTACATTGGTGGGCCGTGCAGGATTCGAACCTGCGACCAATTGATTAAAAGTCAACTGCTCTACCGACTGAGCTAACGACCCAACGCCAAAACGCCGCTAACTGGTATGAGCGGCAACCAACGGGCAATGATACGTATTTTATTAAACGGTGCAACTTTTGTTTCACCCAGCATGGTATAATTGATTGTCTTAATCTGTATTATCTCAGAGTTGAGCTGACGGATACGGGTTATTTATACAAGTGTTTGTGAGATGACATCTAGTTCAGATTTTTTTCTGTCCAGCCCCGTTTACCATCAAGTAACGTTGCCATTCGCGTCCGCCCGCAGCACATTTTTCCCTGATGAGTTCGTTCATTATTGTAATACCACAACAGTTGTCCAGATCCGTGTGTAGGTTTTGCCGACCTCCATATAACTTCTTGCGGAACATGAGCTGATAAAATTCCTGCAAAATAGTTTTATGGAAGCGCGCGTAGATAGCATCCGTAAGTAAAATACCCTCTCTGGCTACTTTTTCTTCAAGTGCCTTCAGTCGCTTACGGCAGTTCTCCAGGTCATGCCGCTGCCAGATGGAGCGCACTCCACTGACAGAGATAAACACGCACTTCATTACTGGTCCGCTGATGACCCTGTACACGGCATTCAACCGCATAGTCAACAACCCCACGTTCAGTTTTGTATAAGGATTCAACACCTATACAAAAACTGGTAACTCTCAACCTTTCAAGATCCAGTGTTAGATCAAGTCGTGACGAAGACACTTTAATATCAATAATAATGCCAACTCACCGCCTATTTTTTGCTTGCGAGAAGGTCGAGGCGTTTTTTTACCTGTGCCGCCGTTTCAGTAGTTGGGTAGAGCGCTATAACCTGTTGATAGACTGCCTTCGCTTTCGCTAACTCATTTTTATCTTGCATAATAATCCCTATTTTAAAAAGCGCTTCTGCTCGTTTGGGCGAATCAGGAAACTTCTTCACCACCACAGCAAAGTAGTGTACTGCGTTGTCTTTATTCCCTTGGTTATAGTTTAATTGACCTAACCAGTAATTCGCGTTGGGCTGAAAAGTTGAGTCGGGATATCTCTTTACCCACGTCTGCAGTTTTTGAATGGCTTGATCATACTGTTTCTTCTCAAGTATCAGCATGACCGCTTCATTATAGTCACGATTAGCGTCAGCAACTTGCACAGAAGGTGTTGTTGCGTGGCTCTCCTGATTGTTCACGACCCTTTCAAAGGGATGATTATTGCTTGGCGCAGTTGATTCATTACGTTTTTGCTGTTCATTAATGCGATTAAGCTGATAACTATTTTGTTGCACTGCGCCGCGCAACCTCTCTACGTCACGCTGGTTATCGTTTAATTGTTGTTGTAGCTGCTGTAATAGCCTGGCTTGCGCATCGGAGATGCGCTCAAGTATCACAACGCGCTCAGAAAAATCTGTATCGCTACTCCTTGCCAGCGCGGTAGAGGTATGCCAAACCTCGACTGCAGCACTAAGCATGCAGAGTATGCATGCTTTCAATTTAAAATGATTCTTCATCTTTCCCCTTCATAAACAATAACAGCACGACGATTTTTCGCGTAAGCCTCCTGGCTTTGACCCAATTCGGCTGGTTTCTCTTTACCATAAGAGACGATGGAAATTTGTTCGTCAGCAACGCCTTTACCCTGTAAATACATTTTTACTACGTTAGCGCGTCGTTCACCTAAAGCAATATTGTATTCAGGTGTACCACGCTCATCAGCATGGCCTTCAATAGTCACTTTGTATTGTAGATGGCTACGTAAAAATGCAGCATGTTGTTCAAGAAGCTGTGCGTATTCTAATTGAACATCGTACTTGTCAAGGCCAAAATAGACAATGTTGTTACGCTGTAATGACTGAATTTGCAAACGTGCTTGCTCTTCGCTACCCTCTTTATCGGCACTGCCGTTGAGAAAGCTGTTTTTCCAGCTACTGCCACTATCAGTGGCCTCGTCACCTTTATTTTTACCGGAACTGCAGCCGATAACTGTCGCAATCGGTAGAGTCAACATCAATACTTTAAGCGCATTTTTCATTTTCATTACTTATACCTGTCATCAAGTTTTCGATCAACCACATCACTGCGGCGTTATTATAAATAGGGTGACCATGCTGGAAACTTAACCTGTCCATCGGAAGCTGGCAGACGTGCTTTAAAGCGCCCATCCGCTGAAACCAACTGTAATACTGAACGATCTCCTTGCTTGGAGCTGTAGATAATCATTGTGCCATTCGGCGCTAAGCTGGGCGTTTCATCTAGAAAAGTGGATGTTAGCGTCTGCAAAGCGCCACTAGAGAGATCTTGCTTAAGCAGATGTTGTTGGCCGTTAGCCGTACTAATCATCACCATAAATTTACCATCAAAGGAGAGATTCGCATCTTGATTTTGTATCCCCTCCCAGGTCAACCGTTGTGGTGCGCCTCCATGGATGCTGATTTTGTAAATTTGCGGTTTTCCCGCTTGATCGGAGGTGTAGGCCAGCGTCTGACTATCGGGAAACCAGGTTGGTTCGGTGCTATTGTAGCGTTCATCCGTGATCTGGGTAATTTGCCCGGAGGGCAGGTCCATCACATAAAGATTTAAGCTACCCGTTTTAGACAGGACAAATGCCAGTTTGTTCCCATCGGGCGAGAATGCGGGTGCGCCATTGTGCCGGGGACAAGCGGCGATCTGCCGAACAGAGGTGGTCGCTAGCGTTTGCATGACTAATGCGGATTTGCCGCCCTCAAAAGTGACATAGGCCAGTTTTGTGCCATCGGGGGACCAAGAAGGCGACATAAGGGGTTGATTGGAGCGATGCACAACAAATTGGTTATAGCCATCGTAGTCGGCCACGCGTAACTCATAGGTTGGCTGAGCTTGATTAAGTTGGGCAACATAGGCAATGCGCGTGCGGAAGGCACCTTTAATGCCAGTGAGTTTCTCAAAAATTTCGTCACTCGCAGCGTGCGCGCCGTAGCGGGGCCAATCCTTGGGTATTCTATAACTATTTTGTGCTAACAAATTGCTTGACGAAGCTGACGAGTCCACCAGTTGCCAGGTAAGCTGATAACTCCCATCAGCGTTTTGTTGCATTTGCCCAACAACGACCGCATCAATACCGAGCGCCCGCCAAACCGAGGGTTGTACGCCTTGCGCATTCGTAGGCTGTTGCGGCAAGCGGGCGCTTTCTAGCGGGTTAAATTTACCACTATTGCGCAAATCAGCAGCAACAATGGCGCTAGCATCGATCGGTGCTGGGCCAGGACCGACCCATTGAAAGGGTACAACACCAATTGGCCTTGCTGCATCAACACCTTGTGTAATTTCAATACGTACTTCTGCTCGTGCGAGTGTTATCCCAAATAGCAACAAAGTAATCGCTAAATGTTTCAGACATTGCCCCATGTTTACTCCCGATTATGGCCGATATTAGAAGAGCCAGATGATGTGCGCTGTCGCCAGTATTTTATGTAACAGCGCATGCATCATTGTCATTCCAACGTATGCTTGTTCTCATGGTTAAAATTTAAAGTCAAGTAATGCGTCCCGGTACTTCTGCCAGATTGCTTGACTCGGTGGCGCAGGAAAATCTGCCTGTTGCGCTGCTACCAGTGCTGCACGGCATAACACAGGGTCGCCCCCTTCTGCTTTGACATCAAGCAATGTGCCATCCGCGCCCAGGTTAATGCGCAGGGTACAGGTGCAGCCGCGATAGTTCATTGCATCATAAAATTTACGCTCAATCGCAGAGCGAATTTGCGCCTGATAAGCGTCCCCCTCTGCACCGGATAGTCCCGCTTTGGGATCGACGCCAGCACCCGTATTGCTTCCGGCGACGGCAGCATTATCACCGGAGATCAGCCCACCTAACAAATCATCTACATCGCGTGCTGTTTTTGCCGCGCTGGCGCTTTTTCTCGCTGCTTCCACCGCTGCTTTCTGCTTGGCTGCTTGTTGTGCTTTCTCGCGGGCCTGCTCCGCGATTTTCTGCTTGGTGGCTATCTCCTCTTGCATTTTTTTCTTCGCCTCAGCTAGCGCTTTTGCTTTGAGTCTTGCCTGTTCAGCGGCTGCTTCCGCCTCTTGCTGACGCTGCTGTGCCTGCTTGATTGCCTGTTCGGCACGGCGTTGTAATTCTGCTTGCTGTTGTGCCTGTTTTTTGGCTGCTTCTTGCGCGTCCAAGCGCGCCTTTTCCATTTGTTTCAAGTGTTGTTGCTGATCTGCCTGCTCACGCTGTAACTGCGCTGCTTCTTTCTTACGCTGCATTTCTGCTTGCTGGCTGGACACGCTCTGTGCCTGCTCACGGCGGTGTTGTTCCACAATCGCACCAGGATCAACTATCACTGCACTGACATCGCTACCACCGCCCGGCGTTCCCGCTTTTTTGCTGGGTGTACCTGCAATTAATAGCAAAAATAGCAGCGCGTGTAGTGAAACGGAGAGTAATAACGCTGATGTACGATTTTTTTTTCTATTATTTAACACAATCGCTTCCCAACACGTGTTACCCCTCAATCGACTGTGTCATTAAGCCGACCGACTTTACGCCAGCCTGATGCAGTAAATTTAGCGCATTGATGATCTCTTCATAAGGTACGCTCTTAGCACCACCAACAAGAAATCTTGCCGTTGCATTAGCTACACGCTGGCTACGCGCCTCGGCAATAATCTGCTCCGGTGGTAACTGTTCCATTCGATTGCGATCAACAATTAGGGTATAGTTGCCAATACTCAGAACTTCGAGAATGATGGGTGGACTAGCCTCACCGGCTATGGTCTTCGCTTCCGTGGCTTCAGGAAGATCGACCTCAACGCTTTGCGTAATGACTGGCGCGGTTGCCATAAAAATCAGTAGCAGCACCAGAAGTACGTCCAGTAGCGGGACAATATTGATTTCTGATTTCAGTAGACGATGGCGACCGCGTAATCTAGCCATACTCCTCTCTCTTACTGTGATTTTTCGCAAGCAAAAACGCGACGGTGCAGAATAGTTGTGAATTCTTCCATGAAGTTATCATAGCTTTGCTCTAAGCGTATGACGCGCAAGCTAAGACGGTTATAGGCAATCACGGCTGGAATAGCGGCAAAGAGGCCAATTGCCGTTGCGATCAGTGCCTCCGCAATGCCGGGTGCAACCATCTGCAACGTTGCTTGTTTTGCCGCGCCAAGGGCGATAAACGCATTCATTATACCCCACACAGTACCAAACAAACCAATATAGGGACTGACTGAGCCGACAGTACCTAAAGAGGGAATGTGTATCTCTAGTGTCTCTACTTCGCGATTCATTGAAATACGCATCGCTCGGCTAGCACCGATGATGATTGCTTCAGGTGCGGGATTACCTGCACGTAACAAACGCATAAACTCTTTAAATCCAGCATGGAAGATCTGTTCACAACCCATTAACTCATCACGTTTTGTGTCACTTTGTTGGTAGAGTTTTGCCAGATCAATGCCAGACCAAAAAATGTCCTCGAATAGGTGCACATCGCGCAGAGCCGCATTAAGGATACGTGTACGCTGAATAATAATTGCCCAGGATGCGACAGAAAAACCAATTAAAATTAGCATTACGAGCTTGACAACCCAACTTGCTTTTAAGAAGAGTTCAATTATGTTCATTTCGGCCACTGGGTTAACTCCGTGACAATATTGTTAGGAATGGCTTGCGGTTTCATTCGTTGCGAATTAAGACATACAATCTTTACTTCACATGCATTGATTTTTTTGCTGCACGCATTCACTATCTGCTGCTGATACGTGATGCAGGTGGCGGTTATAACTGGAGGGATTATCTCTACCGTCAACAGCTCATCTAAGTAGGCAGGCGCCAAATAGTTTACCGCAATCGACCTAACAACAAAAAGTATTTGCTGTTGCGCTAGCGCCTGTTGATTAACTTGACTGCAACGCAACAATTCTGTTCTGGCACGTTCATAAAAATTGAGGTAACTCGCGTGATAAACAACACCGCCTGCGTCGGTATCGTTGTAGTAAACGCGCACTGGCCAGCGAAATGGTATGGCGGTCATGTTAGTATCTGCTATACTCACTATTCACTTCCGTTACTCTACACAAGCAGAAGACATTTTGGAATTGCCCATGGCCAATATAACAGCGGGTTTTATCGCGTTGGGCTGATCCGCTGATGACGTATTGGACATATACCTTACTAAGCAAGACGACAAGCTTAATTTTAACCTAACTGCACAATTAAGTATGTTAAAACTGATGTTTTTTCCTTAATTGTATTTTCTTAAATTTTAGAAAAAAAATCAGAACATTAATGTTGGTTTATTGCAGGTGCGTGACGTCACAGAGGCATTTTTTTGCCCAAGATCAATCGAGTTAGCCTATCAAGCCGACCGAGTTATGCAGCGTAACACCTCCCATTCTCATTATGTTGATAACTGAGATAGTAACGGCTGCTACAACATAACGTGACAGACAGGATCAATGCAGGGGGTAATCTATTCCACTCTCCCTAATAAACACGTATGCTCCGTGCAGGAGCGCCGTTTTTAATGCCGAGAAGTCGTAACGTGAGGTTAAGTTTTCGCTTATAGAAAGCGAAGTGACTTACTGGTGTTTGTCTCTAAGAGGCCTATTAAACTAGCTAGCGTGGTTAGCGCATTGCGACACAATGACAAATCTTAAGGCGAACCTGAACGGTGCTACAAAATAACCATCCACCTATCCTAAGTGTTAGTGCAAGAGCGCCGTGTGCTGTGAATGGTGGTCCAGCTATTTCATGCTGTGCTGTGGTAATCGAACTGTGTTTTTACACCCACTTAGTTGATTTTAAATATAATACGGTCGTTACTGGAAACTGGTTACTTTTTACAGCGTAAATCCAAACTGTGAGCGTTATCTGCTGTAGGGTGCGTGCTCACGCTATGGCATCTACTTCGCTACTGTTGCAAAATGCGTACCAGCGCGCTGTCGTCACCTGGTTGACCAGCACTATTTCGTCAACAAAACTGATGAGTACCAGGTGAACCCACCGCTTTGATGTGGCGTCAGTGGTTGGCGCGCCCTTCATCTGGCATTGCCAATGTCAGCAACATAGGCTGACGCAGCGGCGTCACCAACGGGCGCTAAGCGATACGGTGACCTATCGCTGTCGTCGCTGCAATAGCGAACTGCGACCAGGAAATGTTTGTCGCGATTAAAATGCGAATAGGTATTTTCTAAGTAAATCACTCTCTGCTACTCTGGCGCGTTTCCAATTCTTCCTCAAAAGGATCAACGTGAACAGAGTACTCCTTTCCGCTGCGGCTTTTTTGCTGTTTACAGCTACAGCGGATAGCTTCAGCCGGGCACCTTACCAGCAGGGTAACTACCGCCAGGCAATTGCTATGGCGGCAAAAATTCATCGCGATATTCCGGGCGATTTCTACTGCGGTTGTAAAATCACGTGGCAGGGTAATAAAGGCTGGCTGGATCTTGACTCATGTCGCTACCAGGTACGTAAAAACATAACGCGTGCCACGCGTGTTGAGTGGGAACATGTTGTGCCTGCCTGGGAATGGGGCCATCAGCGCCAGTGTTGGCAGAACGGCGGGCGTCAAAACTGTGCTAGCGATGATCAATATCGCTATATAGAAAGTGATCTCCATAACTTACAGCCGGTAGTAGGTGAAGTTAACGGCGCTCGCGGTAATTTCCGCTTTTCGCAATGGCGTGCAGAGAGTGCGGGTTATGGCGGTTGTGCGATGATGATCGATTTCAAAGGTAAGCGCGCCCAACCACCAATAACCGCACGTGGCGCTATCGCGCGCACCTACTTCTATATGCGCGAACGCTATGGTTTGCGCATTGTAGATACGCAGATACAACTCTTCATGGCATGGCACAAGCAATATCCAGTGTCGCGGTGGGAATGTGTCCGTGACCAGCGTATTGCCAGTGTCCAGGGTAACCGTAATCCCTATGTTGCCGGCGCTTGTGACGACGGGGGAAAATAGTAACGTGTTGTTAAATAACAAATTAATCAGCTACAGTAAACGGCACGTACCTTAACTGGATTGTATCTTCGGCGAAAAATGTTATGCGCATACCCCGTATCTACCATGCAGAAGCGATCGCCTGTCAGAGTTAGATCTATTTATCTCGAGAGGCGGCGTATCACGTTGGCCGTGTTCTGCGTATGCATCCCGCTCAGCGTTTACTGTTATTTGATGGACGTAATCAGGTTTTTGCTGCACACATTCTCTCCCTGGAAAAAACGGGAGTTTGTGTTTGCCGTTGCTGAGGTGCAATATGAAGATTGTGAATCGCCGCTCCATATTCATTTAGGGCAGGTGATATCGCGCGGCGAAAGAATGGACTTTACCGTTCAAAAGGGAGTTGAATTAGGTGTGGCTGCTATCATGCCGCTATTTTCTGCGCGATGTGGTGTTATGCTGTCGGCTGAGAGATTAATGCAAAAACAGGTAAAGTGGCAAAAAAATCGCGATAGCAGCTTGCGAGCAGTGTGGACGCAATTGTGTGCCACTGATTAGTCAACCATGTGACTTACTATCGTGGAGTGCTGAGGCGGACGTTGCTATGAAGCTCATCCTCGATCCATGTGCCAAGCAAACCCTGCATACCTTATCGATGTTTATCACTGAAGTGAGACTATTAATTGGCCCCGAAGGTGGCTCAACTGAAGAGGAAATTGTTGCTTTAAACCAATGTGGTTTTAATAGGATTCGTTTTGGCCGACGTGTTTTGCGGACAGAGACGGCGGCACTCACGACAGTAACAGCCTTACAAGTGAAGTTTGGTGATTTAGGATAACGTCCAAGGTAATTATTGAATATGCTTGCTACTCTGCTGTCGTGGCATAAGGTAAACTACATTGCAGACAGAGGAATTATATCAGGAGCACACTGTGATTAAACTTGGCATTGTCATGGATCCCATTGCATCTATCGAACGCAAAAAAGATTCCAGCTTGGCGCTATTACTGGAAGCTCAGCGCAGAAATTATCAGATTCATTATATGGAGATGGCGTCGCTGTTTTTACGTGACGGCCAGGCGGGTGCAACCACGCAGCTGCTTACTTTGTGTGATGATCCCCAGCAATGGTATCAATTTGGCCGTGAACAAACACTAGCACTCAGTGCGTTGGATGTCATCCTGATGCGCAAAGATCCTCCCTTCGATATGGAGTATATCTATGCGACTTATTTGCTGGAGCGCGCTGAAGAACAGGGCGTTCTGATTGTCAATAAGCCGCGCAGTCTGCGCGATTGCAACGAAAAACTCTACACGGCTTGGTTCTCAAGCCTAACGCCAGCCACCCTGGTGACGCGAAGTAAAGCACAACTTAGTGAATTTTGGCATCAGCATGGCGATATTATTCTCAAACCATTGGACGGCATGGGAGGGGCTTCTATTTTTCGTGTAAAGCCTGAGGAGAGCAATTTTTCCGTGATTGTGGAAACATTAACGCATTATGGCAATGCGTTTTGCATGGCACAAAACTACCTGCCAGCGATAGCGCAAGGGGATAAACGTGTTTTAATGATCGATGGTGAAGCTATGCCCTACTGCCTTGCGCGGATCCCCCATAGTGGCGAGACACGGGGTAACTTGGCAGCGGGTGGACGTGGAGTAGCGCAGCCGCTAAGCCCCAGTGATTGGGAAATCGCCCGCCACGTTGGACCACAGCTTCAGGAGAGAGGCTTACTGCTGGTTGGCTTGGATATTATCGGCGATAAATTGACAGAAATAAATGTCACCAGCCCCACCTGCTTACGCGAAATTGAGGCGGCGTTTCCTATTTTCATCACTGGGTTCCTGTTTGACGCGATTGAGCAGCGTATTTCGCCTGAACGAATGATGCCGTAATGTTTATTGGATTAAATGAAGCGACTATGAATTTACAGCATCATTTTCTTATTGCCAAGCCCACTTTGCAGGAGTCGCTGTTTCGGCGTTCGGGCATCTATTTTTGCGAACACAATGACGATGGGGGATGGGGTTGATCATCAATAAACCGCTAGAAAACCTGACTGTAGCGACTAGCTTAAAAAAGCTGAAAATAGAGGTGGACGCAATCAACCAAGCATCAAGGTTAGATAAGCCAGTATTTGCCGGGGGACCGCTTGGTGAAGATCGCGGTTTTATTCTACATTCGCCGCAAAGCAGTTATGCCTCAAGCATTCAGGTGTCTGACAATACCATTATTATTACTTCACGAGATGTGGTGGAATCACTGGGCACCGCAGACAGTCCCGAACAGGTTTTAGTTGCCTTAGGCTATTGTGCTTGGGAAAAAGATCAGCTTGAGAGTGAGTTGATGGATAATGTTTGGCTAACTACGCCTGCCAACAGCAATACGCTTTTTAGAACACCGATTGCAGAGCATTGGCGGGCAGCAGCAAAAAGTATCGGTATTGATATTTATAAAATGGCCAGTGAAATAGGTCATGTCTAATGCCATCGCAGACGTTACTTGCTTTTGATTTTGGCATTAAGCATATCGGCGTCGCGGTTGGTCAACAACTCACTGGCAGTGCACGCCCGTTAATTGTACTTAAGGCACAAGAGGGCGTACCCAATTGGCAACAGATAGCACAACTGCTACATGAGTGGCAACCCGCCTATGTTGTTGTCGGGCTGCCGCTTAATATGAATGGCAGCGAACAAGAAATAAGCGGTAGGGCACGTAAATTTGTACGCCGTCTGCATGGTCGCTTCGGGATTAAGGTGGCATTGCATGATGAACGGTTAACCACGGTAGAAGCAAAGTCGAATTTGTTTACCCAAGGTGGCTACCGGGCAATAACGAAAAATCGAGTTGATGCGCTCTCCGCGGCAATCATTTTACAGAGCTGGTTTGATAGTGGGAAAAGTGAGTGATCAACTCATTACCCAATACATGTGTGACAAAACATCGCGTTGTGTATCACCTTGGACGTGTGTATAGCCGCTCACTAAGCGTTGTACGCGAGGGATGAGAGGATCAACCAGGCAGGAATGGAGCTTAGAAAATAGGGTATGTTGGGTGCCAAAAGTGCACAGTAAGAACGCCTAAGTAAGCATTAAAGCGATGCCAATGTGGCCAATCTCCCTTGGTTAATTGAAAAAAAGCCAAGGCAGCCTCTAAGTGCAGCAAGTGTGCTTACTGGGGGAGTGTTATAAACACAGACTGCCACGGGTGTTTTTGGTCACTGATTGTGTCCCCAATGAAAACTATCCTATATAGATCAATTGGATAAAAAATACTTGTAACTTCATCGGCATAAACATGGCGGCGGCGGATTATCCGCCGTCCTGCACTCCGGTGCACACCGCGGATACCACACGAAAAAGTGAACGGAACTCACATGTTGATAATGTACTCCCACGGTCTGCGCATTCATTAGTCTATGGTAAAAAACAGTGCACTGACACAAATCAATTAGGATGTTGGTTACGTATCCTGCAGACGGTAAACCCGTCGAAAATGCATAAGAGTAATTAGAGACGGCATATCGGGTATTGTTATAATAGTGTGTCAGATGAACTATACCGTATTTACATTCCGGATGAGGGGGAAAACTCATTGATAAACAGAGCTTATTATTTTCTGAATCTGCGAATATGCAGCTAAACAGCCGATGCATTGATTTACTAAAAAAACACAAAAAATGCTTTCTGCAACCCTACAGTGACCAGACGGGGAAAAATCATGCGTGGACTAACGAACAGAAGAAAAACAGAAATTGATTTATTCTTTTATGGGAGCTATACCCAAAAATTATGAGACCCATCATATTGATGATCTGCCATAGTGTACGCAAACAACAATACTGAAATTATTTTTGAAAACAAGCACTATCTGATAACTTTGAACATAAAGTGCCCGTCTGAAGACATCGTCTGTGGTGATATCGACACAACATTTTTTGATAAAACAAACTCGGTAACCTATCGCACTACAGCAAAAACCATGAATACTGGCATAAATCAAAACTTCCGTGGTTACACATTTTATTACGGTTTTTCGCTTATCTGTTCACTCTTTGAGTCTGAAAAGGACAATATTTGGCAGCTTCCTACCGGAAAATATCTAGCGGATGGCAGCTAAAGAGACATCTCAACAGAAAAAATCGCGGCGATCTCAGATAGACAGTAACAGATGAAACACAGTTTACCTCTTCTAAGTAAAGTTTCATTCCTTTATCTCTGCGTGTTTCGATGTGAACGAAACGATAAACCTTGTTAGGGAATTTATACGGAGCTGCGTGCCTTTCCGTGCCAATGACTGGTTTTAACTGATTGATTTTATTCTCCATACTTAAGCACATCCATTTTAGCAGCACTGCCTATACAGTTAGTTAATCGTTGCGCTTGCTAACTCACTTACTTACTAGTACTTCAGCTGTATAGCAACCCTTAACAGGGTAAGAAGGTAGATACAATTTGTTTAGCGCAGTTTAATCCTTCTTGCTGAACAATAATATGCATTGATGGAGGGCACCGGGGTGATAGTGATTACGGGCAGCGATGTGGTCGAGATTGACCTGAAGCGTCAGCTGCAATAAAGCACAATTTTGTGCACGGTGATTATTGTTAACCACATTATGTCATTATTGCCGTCAATGAGTTACTGTAGTCTGTCCAAATAGGACTGTTAAACGAGTTAAGCCGTAACCATCGTATCAACCCTGTTATGCGTGAGGTACTTTCTCACAAGTACATGTAATGGGGACATTGGGCACATCTATTTTATTCACTACTAACGTTTGCAATTTAGCAGCAGGTAATTGACTCGGTAACAGTGAACCAACTAAAACTAACATGGAATATTAACAGAAATTTGTTATCCCTGTGGACGAAAAGAGTAAGGTAACACGCGGGTTAACAAAACGTTAAATCAGTGGATGACAAGATATGGCTAAGCCGGAACATGGCATTAAGCCAATAACTCATCGCTTGGATAACATAGAGAGGATAGAAAAAAAGTTGAGTAACTATCCTAATTAGATTTCTCTCCTGTTAATTAAATGTTAGCCCCGCTTCTTATCTTAAGAAGCGCGCAGAATGCAGGGAAAAACAGAAGAAATAAGCCGCATCTCCTAAGTTTTTACCCAACTTTCTCCAGTAAAATGCCGCCTCACGATTGGCCAACAGTAACATAAGAATATTGGTGCATAACGAAAAAAATTTAACTTTCAATGAGTGAAATATAAACCGCACTATCACTATACCCACCGCGATTACTGATCATGCGGGTTAACAGGTCAACGTTATTTAGCAAACCTATTATCACACACCGAGCTATTAGTAGTTTTATCAAGTATAATTTGCACGTTTTTCTCACCAGCATGTACAACAATATTCGTTATCCACATATCAGCCAAAGATCGTAATAGGACACCTTATCTCCCAATCACTTAGCTGCTTTCACCTGCATCAAAACGGAATATCATCATCAAAATCGATTGGCGGCTCGTGAGACACAGGTGTGTTTAGATGCGCGTATGATGGTTTAGATGCTGCAGTTGTGCTCGCCGCCGGAGCTGCATCTTTCCAATGGTTGCTCGCATCTGGCGCTGTATTGCCACCTGTGCGTCCGCCCAGCATCTGCATACTGCCCCCGATGTTCACGACGACCTCGGTCGTGTAGCGATCCTGACCACCTTGGTCCTGCCATTTACGTGTGCGCAACTGTCCTTCAATGTAAACCTGTGATCCTTTGTGTAAATATTCGCCAGCTATCTCTGCTAGCTTGCCGAAAATAACGACTCTGTGCCATTCAGTATTCTCTCGCATCTCACCGGATTGTTTATCACGCCAGGATTCGGATGTTGCTAACGTAATGTTGGTTACCGCGCCCCCATTTTGCATATAGCGAACTTCAGGCTCCTGACCCAAGTGACCAATTAAGATAACCTTATTAACACCACGATTCGCCATACTTGCTTTCCCCAATAGATTTAAATGTGTCTAGGTTACCAAAGATAATTGTAAACGTAGTCATAAGGCAAGTCAGAAGAAAAAATAGCGAGTTCCAATACGTCTCGAACTTTTCTATACAACCGAATGCAATTGAATAGTATTACTGTATATCTGCTCAGTTTTTTTTATGCCATAATAGTTAACTTTAATGATAGATTAAACACATTACATGCTAAGAGTGTGGGATATTATGCATGGATAAAATCGATGTTCAGGGTGCGCGCACCCATAATTTGAAAAATATTAGTTTCACTATTCCGCGCGATAAGTTAATTATTATCAATGGGTTATCTGGTTCAGGTAAGTCATCGCTTGCGTTTGATACCCTCTACGCGGAGGGCCAGCGTCGCTATGTAGAGTCGCTTTCTGCTTATGCACGGCAGTTTGTCTCATTAATGGAGAAACCGGACGTCGATCATATTGAAGGATTATCACCAGCGATCTCAATTGAGCAAAAATCCACCTCACATAATCCACGTTCAACGGTCGGCACCATCACAGAAATTTATGACTATTTACGCTTACTGTTTGCGCGTATCGGCGAGCCTCGCTGCCCAGAACATCATGTAGTGTTAGCGGCACAAACGGTGAGTCAGATGGTCGATCAGGTATTAGCACAAGTGACAGGCACGTGCTTGATGTTGCTGGCGCCTGTCATTAAAGATCGCAAGGGAGAGCATGCAAAAATGCTCAGTAATTTAGCTACTCAGGGCTATATTCGGGCACGTATTGATGGTGAAATTTACGCGCTCGCTGAGCCACCCAAGCTTGAGCTACAAAAAAAACATACTATAGAGGTAGTGATTGACCGTTTTAAAGTACGGGAGGATATTTCGACGCGGCTTGCTGAATCATTCGAAATAGCACTTACCCTTTCTGGCGGCACTGCACTGATCGTCAATTTGGATGACACTGCTGCTCAACCACTGCTTTTTTCCGCAAATTTCGCTTGTCCAGTTTGCGGCTATAGTGCGCGTGAGTTGGAGACGCGACTCTTTTCGTTTAATAATCCTGTGGGTGCCTGTCCTGAGTGTGATGGTTTAGGTGTTCAGCAATATTTTGACGCTGAGCGAGTTATTAAAAACTGTGAATTATCACTTGCGGGTGGTGCAATTCGTGGTTGGGATAGACGAAATTTTTACTATTTTCATATGTTGCAATCTCTGGCACACCATTTCCATTTTGACATTAACACCCCTTTCAAACAACTCGATAATCATGTCGTTGATATTATATTACATGGATCAGGTACACAGAGCGTTCAATTCAAGTATGTGAATGATTGCGGCGATACCTCAGTGCGTAATCACCCTTTCGAGGGAATATTACCTAATATGGAACGGCGCTATAAAGAGACGGATTCCGTTGCAGTGCGTGAAGAGCTAGCAAAATATATCAGCCACCGTGCTTGCCGTAGCTGCCAGGGTACACGCCTGCGGCGCGTAGCGCGGCATGTTTTTATCAACGATATGACGTTACCGATGATCGCTGACATGAGCATCGATAGGGCGATGGCATTTTTCAGTGGGCTCAATCTCTCTGGTCAACGCGCTAACATTGCCGAAAAAGTATTAAAAGAGATTAGCGAAAGGCTCGGTTTCTTAGTGAATGTTGGGCTGAATTATCTTTCATTAAATCGTTCGGCAGAAACACTCTCGGGTGGTGAAGCACAGCGGATCCGCCTCGCTAGTCAAATTGGTGCTGGTTTGGTTGGCGTAATGTATGTGCTAGATGAACCCTCAATTGGGCTGCATCAACGTGATAATGCGCGTTTATTAAAAACCCTGTTACATATGCGTGATCTCGGTAACACGGTAATTGTCGTTGAACATAACGAGGATGCTATTCGTATTGCCGATCATATCATTGATATCGGCCCTGGCGCGGGGGTATATGGTGGGGAGATTGTTGCAGAAGGTGATTTACAACATATTATGCGCTGCACCGCCTCACTCACAGGGCAATATTTAAGCGGGAAACGTACAATTTCGGTACCGACTAATCGCGTGCAGGCGAATCCGGCGAAGGTATTACGACTGACTGGCGCACGAGGAAACAATCTGAAAAATGTGACACTTTCGTTGCCCGCTGGCCTATTTACCTGCATTACTGGCGTTTCTGGATCAGGCAAATCGACACTAATTAACGATACGCTTTGCCCATTGGCTCAACGTCAATTGAACGGGGCAACTAACAATCATCCCGCGCCCTATCTTGAGATCACTGGGTTAGATCTTTTTGATAAGTTCATTGATATCGACCAAAGTCCGATTGGACGTACGCCACGATCAAATCCAGCGACGTATACTGGCTTGTTTACGCCGATACGCGAGCTGTTTGCGGGCGTACCGGAATCGCGATCACGTGGTTATATGCCCGGTCGATTCAGTTTTAATGTGCGTGGTGGCCGCTGCGAGGCATGTCAAGGCGACGGTGTGATCAAGGTCGAAATGCATTTTCTGCCAGATGTCTATGTCACTTGTGATCAGTGTAGTGGCAAACGTTATAATCGCGAGACGTTAGAAGTAAAGTATAAAGGGAAAAATATCTATCAGGTATTAGAAATGACGATTGAAGAAGCGCGTGACTTCTTCGAAGCTGTGCCTGCGCTGGTGCGTAAACTGCAAACATTGATCGATGTCGGGCTGGCTTATATTCGTCTTGGCCAGTCAGCGATCACGCTTTCCGGTGGTGAGGCACAACGTGTCAAATTGGCACGTGAACTCTCTCGGCGCGATACTGGACAAACGTTGTATCTCCTTGATGAGCCCACAACGGGGCTACACTTTGCCGATATTCAGCAGCTTTTAGCGGTGCTGCATCAATTACGCGAACGTGGCAATACGATTGTGGTGATTGAACATAACTTAGATGTCATAAAAACCGCTGATTGGATCGTTGATCTTGGGCCGGAAGGGGGTGATGGTGGCGGTGAAATTCTTGTGGCCGGTACGCCAGAACAGGTGGCGATCTGTGAAAAATCGCACACAGCACGTTTCTTGCGGCCACTGTTAATGCCGTCGACAGCATGATAGGGGGCTTTTCAACGGGCAGCCCCTGCGGTTGCAGCGCGTGCGGCAGGGTGAACAAATGTGGTTAAATTTGTTGTTGCTCGTTGGACACGATGTGAAAAAGGAAATATGCTTGTCAGGTTAATTCTGCCTGTGAGCTGCATTATAAAACAACTCACTGGTGCCCCTGACGAGATATGAAATGGCATGATGACTGTGACTGCACATATAGGTCAATCCCGCGCCGTTGACTGTGGGTGAGATGCAAAAAAAGGTGATTTTTTTAGTAACGGCTATTCTGCATTTTTAATTTGTCCTCCATGAACTTATCTTATTCAATTTTTAACACGGCTAGTGGTAACTATACATGGCGTTACCTCCTGTATCTGCACTGAGGCATTTTTAGTATAAGCAAAAATAATACGAAATATGTTTTGCCTCATTCTTGAGGCGATGCAGCTTCTTTTAAATGATTCTGTAATAATCCTGCTCTCTTATGGAATGCAGGTATCGTGTTAGTCTAACCCTCTGCAGCATAAATAACCCATGACGAAAGTCACGGGCTTTAACTACGACTTTGGCTATAAAGCCTATTGTAGAGTCAAAAGCGATTTCCTGACATTAGGCGTGTTGACAAATGCCCATGGCAAAACGGCAGTTTCACTAATTTGTGGTTATTGTGAAGGATAATGTCAGTTTTCGTTAACATTAAGATTGACAATATCTAATAAAAATCTAGGAGTTAACCGCAAATATCTTCCCGTTTATTCCACAGATCTCAACCCGCTTGAACATAAATGGGCTCAGACTAAGCCTATCGTAAGAAATACAGAGGTGATACAGATACTCTGTTTTCCAACGCCTTATTTTGCATAAATATATGCAGTATTAGCACTATGCACTAGCAGGAAAAAAATCTAACCCTTTGTTTTTACTAAAGGCAAACTGGAAGCTAATGCGTAAGTCGTCAAATACCTGCAGCTGATCTTACCTATGTAGTAGAACTGGCACCTTCTAAGCTATATCAATATAAATGAGCGATACCAGTGTCAGACTAGAATTAAGGGGAGTAATGCCAAATAGCAGCGCCAAGTCACCAAAACGGCATGAAATTCAGCCAGTTCAGGCGTGTTTTAAATGGCTAGCTTGAGATAGAAAAAAAGACTAAAGTAAGCTATCATGTTGATGCACGCAGTGCTCTGCAAACCTGTTTATTAGCTATACGGCCGAAGGCAAAATGGCTGATAACAGCACGTTGCCGATCGGGTTAGTGGGGTAGAAGGCTTGCTGACACGCAAGCCGATCGAGGAATGTGAACGCGAGCATCGTCAATGTGGAAAAAGGTGACTTTGGCGCTTTGAGGTAATACACAGTAGGCGTTGCACAGGTAATTGCCCGGATAATTCCCCGCTAGAAAAGATATTCCGGCATGTGCAGCGTAAATGGCTAGCAGCGTAGAGTATGTCGATATTCGCTATGCCATGTCCCGTCCGACTGCTTAGTCAACACGCAGTTGTGACGGAGAAGAGCGGTAAATTAATTTAATCATATACACGGACGACAATCGCGCTTTATGTCACATCAAATTTAAGGTAAAAAGAGTTCCAGTAAGGCGTTAAGAAACAACCTGCCATGGCTTGTCACTTGCCAGCTGGCAGTGGTTTCAGTGAGGTAGCCCTTTGCCAGCGCTTGTTCGATAGCGGGACGAATCGGTTGTTCAGCTAGGCCAGTCAGGCGGGTGAACTCCGCCCGTGGAGTAGCTTCTGCCAAGCGAAAACGATTGACAAAATAGTCAAAAGGCCTGTCTACGTTAGCAAGCGCAAAGCGCTTCTGTAAATAGTCGCCCCGCAGATAGCTGCTTGGATGACGCGTCTTAACTGTACGGATGATGCCCCCGTCGCGTTGGGTTAGTTTGCCGTGTGCACCGCAACCAATCCCCAAGTAATCGCTATAGCGCCAATAACTTAGATTGTGTTGACACGGGTGTCTAGGTTTTGCATAGGCCGAAATTTCGTAACGCTGATAGCCCGCTGCGGTGAGCAGGGCATCGCCTTGCGTGTAGATCGTCCAGAGTGTCTCCTCATCGGGCAGGGAGGGCGGCTTTGTAGCGAATAGTGTATTAGGCTCGACGGTAAGTTGGTACCAGGAGAGATGTGGTGGATTTAGCTCTATTGCCCGCTGTAGATCAGCTAAGGCTTGCGCTAACGTCTGCTCAGGCAGACCATGCATTAAATCCAGATTGAAACTGGTAAGTGGTAACGTTTGCGCCAGCTGCGCCGCGTTGACCGCTTCTTCTGGCCCATGGATCCGGCCGAGCCGCTGTAACTTTTCAGGATGAAAACTCTGTACACCAATCGATAAGCGATTAACACCGCTTTGGTGAAAGTGACTAAAACGCGTGGCTTCTACCGTGTCAGGGTTTGCCTCTAGCGTGATCTCAGCCTGTGGGGTTAATGTAACTCTGGTGCGCACACCATCTAGCAATCGTTGTATTGCCTGTGCGGAAAACAGGCTGGGTGTTCCGCCACCGATAAACAACGTGTGAATGTGTCGTCCTGAAGTAAGCAGCAGATCCTGTTCAAGATCGGCGAGTAAGTGATAGACATAATCTACCTCGATTTGTGCTTGTAACTTGTGAGAATTGAAATCACAATAGGGGCATTGCTGCACACACCAGGGAATGTGAATGTAGAGGCTTAATGGCGGGAGATCAGCACACACGTAATTTCGCCACCAGTTGCGCCAATGCCTGCCCACGATGTGACAGGCGATTCTTCTCCTCTACGGAGAGTTGCGCTACACTGCACTGTCGTTGCGGCAGATAGAACAGGGGATCATAACCACATCCCCCAGTACCGGTAGATTGCTGGGCAATCTCACCCGTCCAGCGCCCTTCACCGATCACGGGGACGGTATCGTGTGCATGACGCAGATACACCAGCACACAGTAAAAATAGGCCTGGCGCTCGCCCGCAGTAACATGCGCTAATTCAGACAAGAGTTTATCTCGGTTTTGCTGGCAGTTGGCATGTTGGCCAGCATAGCGCGCTGAAAAAATGCCTAGTGCGCTGTGGAGCGCATCAACCACTAAACCCGAATCGTCGGCAATAGCAGGCAAACCGGTTGCTGCAGCGGCATCGCGTGCTTTGATAAGCGCATTCTCAACGAAGGTTTGGCCTGTTTCTGAAACGCTGTCAATGCCATAGGCGGCTTGGCTCACTAAATGGTAACCATGTTGACTTAGCGCTGTGCCTAACTCGACGGCTTTTCCAGGATTACTAGTAGCGAGTACCACCGACTGTTGGCTCATGATATTGTCAGCCTTTAAAATAACGCATTGAGAGCTTGATTGATGGGTTTTTCAAGAAAATAGAGTGCAACAATAATGAGCATTCCTGAAAAGTCTAATCCGCCCATCACAGGAAGATAGCGGCGTACTGGTGCCATGAGTGGCTCGGTCAAACGCATTAAAATATAATCGATTGAGCTATTTCCTTGGCTTACCCAGCTTACGATGCCTCGCGCGATGATAACCCAAAATAGGACATTACCTGCTGCTTTAATGAATAGCAGCGGCCCTAACAGGAGATACCATAAGCTAAATGCAGGCGCATCGGGGTGTGCCAGCATAATCAGCGGAAATTTAACGCTGCTGAGCAACCATGCTAGAAAAAGAGTGGCGAAGTCAATCGCGCCTGTCGAGGGGATAATGTAACGTAATGGTTTGATAATAGGCTGGGTCAGTTTCCCAATGAGTTGGGAAAACGGGTTGTAGAAATCGCATCGGTTATATTGCATCCAAGCGCGCAACAGGAGAATAGCAATGTAACTATCTAAAATCATTTCCAACGGGGAACTCAGTGACAGCATGTATAACCTCAACTCATTTTCTAACGCAAGCCAAAAATTGACCAATGCGTACCATTGTGCTTCGAGCCGCGATTGCGGCTTCAATGTCGTTACTAATGCCAAGCGAGAGTGTATCCACCGTCGCATTGATTATTTTCAACCAGCCGAATAGTGCTTGCATTTTTGCTGGTACGGGTATCGCCATTATTCCACACAGTACTAGATTTGGCATACGCATAATATACTCTACCATATCGGCGAGCATGTGCTCCTCAAGTCCCGCTTTCGTCTTTTCACCACTGATATTGATTTGAATGAGCACATTTAATGGTGGCAAATTGGCTGGACGGTGAGAATTCAATCTCTGGGCAAGAGCGATGCAATCCAGCGTATGGCACCAGCTAAAATATCGGGTGACGTGATGGCTTTTATTTGATTGCAAATGTCCAGTAAAATGCCACTCTATGTTTGTTCTGCTTTTTAACGTCTGGATCTTGTTAAGTCCCTCTTGCACATAATTCTCGCCGAATTTTAATTGACCAGCAGCGAGCTCATCTTCGATAACGCTCACAGGTTGCATGTTACTTATTGTAATAAGCGTAATCTCTTCTGGATTGTGCTCGTACTGTTGCGCGAGGGCTGAGATAGTTTGCCAAACTTGATGTAAATTAGAATTTATTTCTGTCATTGTAAAAAAAATGCGACACTTTGATAAAAGTGTGGCCAGATCACGCCTCCGATCTGCACTTTTCCAGTGGCGATTTACCCTGGTAGCGTCGTTCCGGTGTGTTAACGCCGATACCAAATCAGCCAGTTGCGCACCTTAATACACTACAGGCACTAAGAGAACATGATCTCAATCAGGCGCAATTAAGCCAGCTTGCCACCACAGGTCATGTCGATTTTGCATTAACTGTCAACGCGAATCTGCGGCTGCGAGGCAATCTATTTCAACAACAGCGCGGGCTCTCATTGGCGCTAAGGGTGATCGCTCAGCACTGTCTAATGCCAGGGAGTTAAATTGACCCAATGTGCTGCTGGTGTTGCTACAATAGACTGATGGACTGATTCTATTTACTGGCGCCACAGGCAGCGGTAAATCAACCAGTATGGCGGCGATGGTTAATGTAATTTACCATCGCCAGGAAAAACATATCTTGATACTGGAGGATCCTATTGAATTAATTCATATATCGCAACGATCATTGATACAGAAACATGAAATTAGTCAACATAGTAGCTCGTTTGCCAGCAGACTGAAAGCGGCGTTTCGCGAAGATCCCGATATTATTCTGCTTGGCGAACTACACGACAGCGAAACGCTCCGTTTAGCACTAACGACGGCAGAAACTGGACATCTGGTGCTAGCCACGTTACACACACGCGGCCGATAACACGCTTGATTGATGGTTTCCCCACAGAGCAAAAGCGTTGATTAGCGCCATGCTTGCGAATAGCTTACAAGCGGTTATTGCTCAACGACTTGAGGCAGACGGCAAAGGAGGCCGTGTTGGGCTATTTGAAATATTGATTAACACGCCAGCAGCTGCTGAGGAGAAAAGTCACCAATTGCCGAGTTTGATGCAAACGAGTGCAACAAGCGGGATGCAGACGTTTGCACAAAGTCGACGTAAACTAGAGGAAAGCAGCATATTGACGCCGCAATGCAGTTAAACAACCTGGGGCGCTTTAGCGAAAAGCGGTTTGTGTTACTTTAGATAAAGTAATGTGGTATCAATATTGCACGATCGTCCGGCTAATGGGGCAGGCTATTTGGCATACAAAAAATGAAACTCTTTATATGTAACATGACAAATATAAAATATTAAGCATTGCACTACGAATCGCTAGATTGTACTCGCTTGTTGGGTGGTAAAGGTGAATCACCTTGGCAAGCGCATTCGTCCTAGCACACTAGCGGATATTTTTAACTTTAAAAGACAAAAATGGTTTCTCAATAAATTGGTAGGTCAGTGCTGATAATAATATCGTGGCTAGGAGATGATATATTAGCGTATTAGTGACAGCTCCGATTCTAATACTGGTTTTTATTTGCAGGATTATGTACAGCACTTGTCCTAAATAGGCGACTATGGCGTCAACTTTGGCATTTATTTTTAGCTGCAGACAGACATAGCCATATATTAATAGTGCACAGAAAAAAGCTTCGACTGTAAATGAGAATGGTATACAATCTTGCATCATTTTTGCATTTATGTGCATAAATAATGTGATACGGATTAATGATAAAGTTATCAATAGGAGTAATTTGTCTTTACAATAACCTTTTAAATAAAAATACCCTACAATCATGCCAATCAGAAATTAATCTGGCCGGAAAATAATGGAGTGATAGAGAGAGTAGTAAATTTCTTTATTATTTAAAATCACGATGGAGAATTTGATTAAAATAAAAATCGTGATGATGCCAAGCAACATTCTTATACCATTTCTCGCCATGAAAATAGCGAGAAATGGAAAGAGTAAGTAAAATTAAAATTTTACCGAAATAGTCCGAATAGGTCCTATTGGATAAAATTCGTGCCCTATCCCGTATAAGGTGATCCCGTATTAAGTTGGAGTGTTAATAGCCTTAAAATATCCATTGGAGTGGAATTGGCTTTATTAACGCAGATGACGATGAAAACTAGTAGCGTTGTTAAAGGTGCAATTCTAAGAATGCGGTTCTTCACAAATATGCCATAACTGATCTCTTTTTTTCCTGCGTCAGTAATTAAGAAAAATAAAAAACCTGAAAGTACAAAAAAGAGAGTGACGCGAGTAGAACCGGATCTTAGCCATAAAGCGAATACTTCAGTGAAGCGATCTATCGAACCACTGTAATCTATATTTCCTCTATTATGAATAAATGTAACCAATACCACAGAAAAGAATCTTAGGTGATCTAATTTAGATAAATAGGAATGATTAAATATTTTCATGACTTTATCCTTTAAATAAAGGGGATACTAACACCATATAATTCGTCATTAAATAAGCTGGGCGCTTTTTATACAAGAATAAATAGCAATTTTATTGAGTTTATCATTGATAATACGGTTTTACTACAAGTGAATAGTATATGGGAATTGGTATTATCATACCAACGCTTGAATTTATTTATCTGTATTGGCTGTGTTACATAATAAACCGCGGTCAAAACTTAAGAAGTACAAGGCGCTCAAGAAAAAAGTGCTATTTTACTGTGAATAATAAGTTTGTTGTACAGTACAGGATAGGGATTAAGTAATAGCGTAAATAGAAGTTGTCTATCGTAAAATTTTTGCTGTGACTTTGCGCATAATTGTGTTACTTTTTATCTGACTGACAGCAAGATAGGTAATTAGAAAGGAGATTTGCATATGCATTTACTTATTTATCTCCCAAGATTGATTATTATCATAAGCGATTAAAAACAAGATTTAGATTAATTTGCCTGCCTTAATCTTTTTAATGCTGATTAAGCACGATGTTAAGATGGAAAGCCGAAATTGTAAAGAATATACCCTGCAAGGTATAAATGGCATACAGCGATGTATATTTACGGCTTAAAAGCAATATTCTCTTATAGAACCTGCTACATTAATCAAGTTATTACGCTGCAGCAAAAATATGTTTGCGTAAGATAGTAAATATTCCCTTCCATGCATCGCTATTATGCAAGTCACTATATTCTGTCGCTCGCCCGTTAGCGAGTAGAACGCCGCGTGTCGCCTAAAGTAGTATTATCCTGCAGAGATCGATACAGCGTTGCTATTGTTTCTCATGTGGTGTGTGTGGTGTGTGTTGTCTATTCCGTTCACGTGGTAAGGATGCCGATATTTGCTGTTTGGCTGACGCCTGAACACAGCACCACCTGCTGACTTGAAAGAATCAAGAAAATCCACTTCTCTGCTCATGCAGTAAGGAAAATAACTGCTAGAAGGGGAATGTGCAGTCAATCATGCAATCTGCACGATGTCATCTCTTAACATGTGCTCTGTTGTATAACAATTTGGCGCATTTTCTCCCAAGCCAAATCGATATCCTTATGCAGTAAAAATAGCCCAGATGCGCCCACGATATAGAATAGACGTCAACGCCAGACTGGGCTATCTGCCGAAAGGTTTGTTCGTTTCATAAACCATCAATCGGAACAGTGGTGATCTTTTTTAAATACTGGATAAAAAAAAGGACAAGGTGATGTTGCGCACATAATGCGCATCCATGATATCCACGTGGAAAAAGTCAGCTTTATCAATCATTTTAAAAATTTTTTCTTTGAATCGAGTTAAATCCATGCACATTAATGGGGGGGGAATTTAGCCCGTATAAGCATCTCCAATAGATGATAAATTGCGACTCACGAGGTTAGTTAAAGAAGCGAACGAGATTACCAAAGATGATGCCTACTACCCCAAAATCTGCATCACTGAATGTGGTGGAGGCCAATCCCATATATTACCCATAAGCGGCAATAAAATGGTTGGTAGAAATGAAATTAACAGCCCTTGTACGAAGGCACCAACGGTTGTCCCACGTCGTCCACCGATACTGTTGCCGTAGATATCCTCTGTCGCGCCACAGAAAAAATGCGGCACTAAACCGGGCACAATCACACATAATCGACAGAGTGAAAAGAGAAACATACTGAGTAATCCTGCTGTGAAGCTAGCGATAAAGCCAACAATAACTGCGTTGGACGCAAAAGGAAATACGGTAGGACAATCCAATGCTGGTTTTGCTTCAAACATACAGCCGACCTGCTCAATGAGCACGTACTACCCGTTCTACGAGGCTCAGATACTGCGGATGCTGAGAATACTGACCGACAGAGGGACAGAGTTCTGTGGTCGCGTCAAACAGCATGATTATGCACTTTTATCCCCACAGATGGATGCTATCTACGCGCGCTTCCATAAAACTATTTTGCAGGAATTTTATCAGCTCATGTTCCGCAAGAAGTTATATGGAGGTCGGCAAAACCTACACACGGATCTGGACAACTGTTGTGGTATTACAATAATGAACGAACTCATCAGGGAAAAATGTGCTGCGGGCGGACGCGAATGGCAACGTTACTTGATGGTAAACGGGGCTGGACAGAAAAAAATCTGAACTAGATGTCATCTCACAAACACTTGTATAAATAACCCGTATCCGTCAGCTTAACTCTGAGATAATACAGATTAAGGGTGGCTAGAATTACCTTAAGTGACGCGTGCACCGAATCATGTCATGGCTTATCTGTTGATCATTGCTGTGCTTACCACCGCACTGCTGGGAGACAGCCTACTGCTCACTATAAAACTACATAACCTATTGATTATATTATATTTTTTCTATCGCAGTAGCTCTAAAGATTCAGCTTTAGCTTGGGTGGTGTGCCAAACCTCTCCTGGAAGGTGCCTGCCGTTTTGCTTCTCTTCGGCGTGCTCTTAATTGGTTTTTTGTGGCGAAAATTGCATGAGTTGCGTTGGCCTGTCTGCACACTCTACAGCATAATATTAATCATGGGATGGATCGCCATTGAAGAATATCTAACACACACAACACCCTATAGACTTTTTATCGCTATCGGCGCAGTACTCCTGCTACTGGCCAATACCAGTTAGTTACTCAGCCGCTATCAGCACCGCTTTCGTGCAGACAATGTCTTTATTGCAACCTGTTATTTTGCTGGGCATTTCATGATTGTGCGTGCGCTCTGGATAATTTGACCTACATTTTAACCAAATCGCGCTTGACTCTGGAGTAGGATTCATAGTTTACACCGAAGATCGGATTCACTTTCCAACAATATGCAAATAAATTATGCACAACCATCCAACAAAAAATAGGTCCTGCATGCAATACCATCAACATACGCATGATCACCAACACACGCACTGCCACAGAGACAATGAGGCAAACGACACCGCGCTCAGCGTCAAGTCAGCGCTAAAACCAATACACACGCCAGTTGGCGCATTCTAGACATGAATTGCCAAAGCTGTGCCAATAAAATTAAAACTGCCGTCCGCCGTATTGCGTAAGTAACGAAAGTCGACGTCATTTTTGCCAGTGAAAAATTGAAAGTGAGTAGTCAAGGTGATGCCACGGCAAGTATTGAAGCTGCTGTCACTGCAGCGTGTTTTAAACCCGCTGCAGTGACAGCAGGGACAGAACAGCACGCCTCATTCTAGCATAGAACCAAACTGCTACTCATTGTTGCGCTACTCGTTTCGATCAGTTCACCACTTAACCTATTTTCAAGCCAATGGTCTGCAGCTGCCTTCATTATCACGACACTAATCGGTCTTTATCAACCTGCCCGTGCTGCCTGGCGCAGCCTACGGCAACGATCCCGCTTTGTGATTGAAACGTTGATGACAGTCGCGGGACTGGGCGCCTTACTGATTGGTGCATATGTAGAAGCCGCCATGGTCATTTTACTTTGTTTATTAGGTGAATAACTTGAAGCTTACGCTGCTGGGAGAGCACGGCGTGGGGGGATGGGGAGATGGCGTTAATGACACTTAAACCGGAACATGCGCGGTACGTCTACATGGCGAGTCACGCGAGAGTGTCCTGTTGGAGGCGTTACGACTAGGAGACATCATCGAAGTCGCGGCGGGTGGGCGCGTGCCATAGTTATTACGACACCGGCTGCCATTACGTCAAGGTTAGCCTCCGCGGCCAAACAGGGAGCACTTATAAAAGGCATAGCCGCTTTAGAGCAGCTCAGTCGTCTCATGATGCTGGCGTTTGATAAAACAGGCACTTTAACAGTGGGACAACCGCGAGTAATGCAACTCGTTGATTTTTCAAAATGTGGTGAAGCGCAAATTATCGCCTTGGCTGCCGCCACAGAACAGGGTTCAACGCATCCACTGGCACAAGCTATTCTAGACTATACTACTCAACAACAGATAGTGATACCTGCAGTTCAGCGTCAACAAGCATTACCGTGATTGGAGATTCAAGCAGAAGTAGGGGAACATATCACTACGCTCTGTTCTCCCGCCAAAAGTACACAGTTGACGGTACAACAGCAGGAAACGCTGCGTGGGAAGCGGCTGGACAGACCTTGATGGTACTAGCGCAAGATAGTATCGTACTGGGTGCCATTGCCGTACGTGATCAACGCCGTCCTGAAGTACGCAGCGTACTAACCAAGCTTCGTGCACTAGGCATTGAAGGTGTGATGCTAACTGGTGATAATCCAGACGCGGCGGCAGCCATCGCAGATGAACTCAACATTGCATTCCACGCTGGCTTGTCACCCGAAGATAAAGTCAATGCGGTGCATCAAATGAAGCAGCGCGGTTTTATTGGCATGGTCGCTGATGGTCTTAAGATGCACCTGCCATGAGAAGCGCCACTATCGTCGGCATCGCCATGGGCGGCGGCCCTGACGTCGCGCTAGAGAGTGCCGACGTGGTATTAATACGAATCAACACGCTGCCGCAGATGCTATCCCGAGCACGTGCTACTCGCCGGATAATTATGCAGAACATCAGTATTGCGCTCGGATTAAAAGTGCCATTTTTAGTGACTACCCTTCTTGGCGTAATTGGGCGATGGATAGCAGTATTAGCCGACTCCGGCGCCACCCCGTTAGTCACACTCAATGCATTAAGATTGCTAAGAAACAACGGCTGAACGCCATTGTATAGCATAGAAAGAGACAACGGATTGTGGCTACACGATTGGCTTAATAGTGCAGCAATTCGACATCAGAGCATCCGGTATATTGCCGTGGTCGGTTGCTAGCAACACCCTCTCCGCGTACACGACGATTTACCTACTTGCCCTCAGGGGGAAATGTAGGCCGGGTGGTCTGCACCACTACCTTGCGTACTGTGGTCGGGCAATCGCCAACTCTTTACCCTGTAATTTAGGGTGTAGGGCAGGTCCCACTGCACGTTTCCCATCTGACGATGAGCAATAACTCAGCACGCCTTCCTAAAAGCGAAAATTCCTAGAAGGGTGCACCTTCCGCCGCAACTGTGGGTAGTTTTATGCAAGTGTGGAACATACAGCAGGGGGAAAACGCACGCAAATGAATGGCTGAAAAATGGCTCGCATATATCTGCAGGTTGAACTCACCAGACGAACAGAAGCGCCTGTTATCCACTCAGATTCAACACGCAGACAGGGTTGTCGGCAACTGCACAACTTATGGCTATTTCAATGCACGCCAAAAGTGAATTGCTCGAGTAATGATGTCACTGTCAATGCGAAAACCTGAAACCTGTGCCAATGCGGCTTCTGGTCCGAGTGTGTCAATTAAGTCAGCGAGTTTTACGGCTTCTTCATCTTGTTCATTACGATAATGCATTGCAGCAGCAACACCCATAACCAAGTTATTATTAGGCAATTGATAAGCCAACGTACCGCTAATTGGCTTGAAAAGACGATCATAGCCACCCAATTTACGGATGGGTTGCCTACCAACTCGGCTCACATCATCATTTAACCATGGATTCGCAAAACGTTGTAGAATCTTTTCAATGTAGGCCGTGTGATGTTGTTTAATGAATCCGTGACGCTTGATCAATACCGCGCCACTCTCTTCCATCGCCCCCTGCACAATCGTACGAATTTCTGCGTCTAAAATAGCGTCGCGTATGGTGGAATAGTTTGCTAGCCGCCCCAACCAGGCAGTGATGGCATGACCAGTATTAAGTGTGAACAGTTTTCGTTCAACAAATGCGATCAGATTGTCGGTAAGTTCCATCCCAGTAATACGCGGTGGATCGCCAATAAATTGGTCTCTGTCTGTAATCCATTCACTAAACTCTTCCACCGTGACCGTCAGTGGATCCGTGCTGGTAGTAACCGAGGGGGGAACAATACGGTCAACAACAGAATCAACAAAACCGATATGCTGGGCAACCCAAGGTTGATACTGCTCTGGAAGTTGGGTGAGAAGATGCTGTTTTAATTGGGTCGTACTACGCACACTATTCTCACAAGCAATGATATTAAGGGGTTTGCAATTACCTTCATCACAACGCTTCATTAATCCGCGAGCAAGCGTCTCAGCGATACGTAGTAGTGTCTGCGGCCCTACGGCTGTAGTGATGATATCAGCGGTAGTGATACACTCTATCACCATCGGATGATAGCTGTTTAATGCGCTGATATTGGCAACTTCTTCCTCCTGTAAATGTTCATTGACAATACGTACACGGTAATGTTGCTGCCGATTGATTGCCTCTATGATCCGTTCATCTACATCAACAAATGTCAGCTTGAAACCTGCATCAACCAATAATTTGCCAATAAAGCCTCGTCCAATGTTACCAGCGCCAAAGTGCAATGCCTGCTGCATACCTACTCCTAATAGCCTATCTCAAGTTCTTTATGCACGTTCCGCGTTCTATTTTTTATTACTAGCGAACCGCATTTTATCTCTCGTGCGAGCAGGCGCAATACCTCATTGACTTCTGTTGTTGTTATTAGCATTTTTAATGCGTTCCTCATCATCAATGGCATTGGTCAGTCGAGAAATAACAGCCAAATGTTCATTATTTCGTGCAGCGATACCAACACGAGGCGCGCAATTTCCTCTTTTTCTTTACCGAATTGTACTCCCTGTAGATCTTGACAGAAGATGATAGCCATTTTTAAAACCCGATCCTTCGCCTCTAGCGTGCCGTGGGGTATCGCAATTGCATTGCCCAAGTAGGTTGGCGAGATGTGCTCACGCATTAGCATTGATTACATCGATATACTCAGGCTCCACACAACAGCTAGTTACCCGCTGTTCACCGATAAAACGAATCACCTGCTCTGTTACCACCGCATCTTACGCTAGTTGCTGCAATGTCGACACGCCTTTGGTGTTTTGTAATCTTTTGATTAGCGCATCATACATTTCGTTATCAAGAAAATTACTCAATGAATGAAAAATGTTGTGTATGCGGTACGCGCTGTTTTGCCCGCTCTGTCAGAGCGCGGTGAGTAATAACCAAGTCAGCATCATCCAATTGTTGATAGCAACAGCGAAGCGACTATAAAGGAGGTAGCAAAAGCCGTAAAAATAGCCGCGATATTGGCAAACCAACCCCCTTTGGGCGGCAACGCCAGAATAGCAATAATGGAACCGGGTGAAGCTGGCGAAACCACCCCCCCCCTTTTTTTTCTAGTAGCATCAGCGTAAGCAACCCACTCATTCCGCTGATAATGACCGTGAAAAGCAGCCGCGGCGCCATGAGAACATAGGAAAAGGTAGATCTCGTGAATACCACCTAAAAAGCGAATAACAGCCGCACCACCAGCGGACTGACGCGCGCTGCCATGGCCAAAAAATTGATAGGTGATCAATATGCCTAATCCTGGACCAGGAGTCGCTTCGATCAGGAAAAAGAGGGATTTGCCACTCTCTGTCACTTGTTGAAAGTCTAACGACGAAAAAATGCCGTGATTGATTGCGTTATTGAGGAACAGAATTTTTGTTGATTCAACAAAAATAGAGGTAAGTGGCAATAAATTATGTTGCAACATCGTGTTAACGCCTAACGATAACAGATGTGTTATCCCCTCTACGAATGTGCCAATGCTGGTGAGCGCTAATAGCACTAGCACCATAGCAATAATGCCAGCAGAAAAATTATTTACTAGCATCTCGAAACCGCTTTTTATTCTGCCAACCGTTGTGTGGTCAAACAGTTTGATCACCAACTCACCTAACGGCCCAGTAATCATAGCGCCAAGAAACATAAGGATATCGGCACCAACAATGACACCCAACGTCGTTGATCACGCCGACAACCCCGCCACGTTGACCCCTCCTCACCAAGCGCCCGCTCATATAGCCAATCAATAGAGGCAGCATGTAAGTTAGCATCGACTGGACAAGCTTTTCATACGTGGGATTAGGCATCCACCCAGCTGAAATGAACAGGGCAGTAATCATTCCCCAGGCGATAAATGCAGTAATATTTGACATCACCATATTACTTAAGAAACGTCCAAAATTTTGAACTTTAATTTTGATTGCCGTCGACATAACTTTCCTTATGGCATTTGCAAGTTGCCAATTTACCACGCCTGAAAGTTAAATGATTATCACCATTTTAATGGAAGAACACGTCTTAATTTAATTAAAACAAGTTGTTTTTCTGCAATACTTTTCATCAAAGCGTTGTAAATAGCTGCTTGATTAGCATCGAAAATTGCATATGGTTGTCATTAAAACTCACGCGGCCCCGTTGCGACTCAATCAGATCGCCCGTTTGAATAACAAGTTGATTTAACGTTTTCAACTCTGGCAGTAAGGGCAACAGTGCTTCAATTGGTTGCGTAACGCCATGGTCATAGACGCTATCGTAAACAACTTTTAAATTCGCTGGCCGATTGAGTGCTTCCCTATTTTTTATCGGCCTGCGCTTTAGCGTTACGCAAATACAGGGTTAATTGTTGCAAATCACCGCTAACTTGACTGAGTTGGTTACGAAACATTAAATAATCTTGTGGCATACTAATTAAAGACACTGCCTTAAACGTGGGTATGATGTTTTGCTCCGTAGCTTTATTAAAATGCCGCGATAATCGATATAGCACAAGGTAATTGTTAATGTACTGACCAAAGCTTCTTCGCTGATTTTCGCTTCATTCTTCGCGTCATACACTGCAGAGTGCATAATAAAATAGTGATGGGGGATAGTTGCATTCCCTTATCATGTTTAAACTATTCATCCATGACGCTGCTGATAAAGTTATTTATCTTAAGGACATCCGCACAGATAGTCGTACATAGCGCTACCATAGAGTACAAGCATCCATCAGTGTCGCTTTTTTGCCATGCAAATTCGACTTTATTAAAAGCACTAATTTTTTTCCGAAGTGTTAAGCATAATTTATTTATTTCCCAGTAAAAAATAGGTCCTTTAAAACGTGTTACATTCTGTAATTTAGCGTAAAAAAATTGCTGATCATTTATAAGTAAACCAGTGATAGTCAGCAAGTTGGTTGTTCTTAGACATTTTATTTTACAAATTTATTACTTTCTGCTGAAATAAATCTAATTTAAAGCATAAATAGCTAATTATTTCAAGGTAGTTGCCGCTATGCAGGAATGAATAATACCATATTGAAGTAAAGATAGTGTGATCTTGGTCAAACTTGAGCGATGGTGAAGACGTGCTTCACTACGGATCTGATCAGATTATTTTTTATGTTTATTTAAAACAAAGGAATAGTTTAATTAATATGTATTCAATTTTTTTAAATGGTTAAATTCAGTTGTTAACCAAGCATAGCGATGAAGATCAGCAATGGGTTACTGCCACTAATCAATTGAGTAAGGCAGTGGATTGGGCGTCAGACGGCCGTGTTCATCACCTGGCAGGCGCAACTGACTTTCTGGCGCGAGATCGTTGTTTAACACCGCTTGCATCCAAAGTCGCCCATCCTGAAGCTGAACGGCGCTAATGATTGTACCAGCGCGACGCCATTTATCCGCTATTTTCAGTTCAAGCGATTCACCGATTGTTGGCAGGCGACTTACAAAACCTACTAGCCAGTACATTGCGCGTTTATTGGCCCCTCGATACTTAGCACGTGCAACCATCTCTTGTCCTGTATAGCACCCTTTTGTAAAACTAATGGCGTCGAGTAGTTGTAAATTAAGTGCTTGCGGAATGAATTGCATTGATAGCTCATCATCAATAACAGGTTGGCCTGCTTCAATATCTAGCGCTTGCCACTGCTCACTACAATTTAATACAGCGCTAGCAGATAGTGCTTCGACGATAAGATGCTGTTGTTGCGCGGAAACGGCGAATAAAAAACGCTCTTGGGGCGCGGCGAACCAGAGCAACACCGCTTCAGGTGCCACAATAACGGATGATGTCGCATCAGGCAATTGGGTAAATAACTTGGCGAGTGCGCTTCTGGCGCCTAAGCCGGCTAAGCCAAGTAACGTCATCATGTTTACCGGTTCAATAGTCACTTTGGAAAACACAGCATATTTTTTTAATTCTGTTAGTGCGTTATTCACTAGAGATTGGCGTAGCAAACAGCCGAAGCCCTGTTGCCAGGGGAAAATGCGTAGTGTACTTATCACCTTACCTTTGGCGTCACACTGGGCGGCAAGTTGATGCCTATTTTCACCCAGCGTCACTATATCTAGCGTGAGTTGTCCCTGTAGGTATTTGGCGCTGTCAGGGCCTTGTACGGAGATCATTGCCCAAGCCTCAAGTGACATAAGGGTAAGTGGTAGATGTACGGCGGTGACAGGCGGTTGTGTCGATGGTGTAAAAGTAGGCATGATAAAGTATCCGCAAGCAACATTGATAGTAGCAAATTTTTATCAACATTATATTTAGAAGAGCACGGTGACTTTGCAAGTGCTTTATTTGATACTTCACGCAGAAGTATGGAACGTTTCTTCTCGAAAATAGAAAGTTCATCGAAGCTTAACGCAAAAGCGTCCCGGTTGGCTAGCCGTGATGTGAATATGCAATAAACTAGATACACAATAAAGATGTTTGAGATGAGAATGAATGAAGATTGATGAGTTGTCACGTATCCGCTGGGCATGCCGGAGGGGCATGTTGGAATTAGATATGATCATTGTGCTATTCTTCAACAATGAGTACGAAAAGTTGTAATCGGTCGAAAAAAAGTCGTTTATTCAACTGCTCGAACATGACAATCCTGATCTTTTCCAATGGATGATGGGACACAGCCAGCCCGATAATGTGGAACTGGTTAAAATAGTTAATTTAATTCAGGAGAGACATTATCAACGGGGTCCATGGCAGTGTAAATTATTCCGCTCACATCTGAAATTTCTGCTCTATTATAGCGGTTACGGGAGACTATTAGCGTTACTTATCCTGTTGGGACGGCCAACCCATCCTGAGTTATGGATTTTGCTCGTGTGCTGGGTATTAGTAGAGAACTATATTGCAATCAGGAAAGAAAAAGCACAACAGGGCGTTGTATTAAGACTAAGAAAGTGCGGTGTGTAGCAAGTGGGGAGAACAAACAGGTTCACAGTGGCGTTTACATCATTGGTTGCCTGTAGCGATACAACGACAGTTAATTGACGGGCATGGCTGCCTGCGGCGCAGATGGTTAACTAAAGATGCAGTAACGGAAAAGGCCTAAGGAGCCTTACGTCTGTGTCGCGATGAGTGTCGAACGGTTACTACTCGACGAGGCAGAAAATTTCATTCAGGATCTGTAGGCAACAGCCTGAAATACGCGTATCGCTTAGAGAAAACTGATTGATATCATCCAGTGCTAGGCCAACAAAGTGGCTTCCATCAGCGGTAAGTACTTTATCGCTAGTAAATTGATACCCCTCTAACGGCCAATAGCCGACAAAGTAGGCGCCAGCTGACTGGAGTAGCTGGTGTAACAATTCCATGGCATCAAGAAACCATTCGCCGTAGTCGATTTGGTCACCCAGTCCATAAAGCGCGCCAATTTTATTGGCGAGATCTAACTCTAACTGTGAAAATTGTGGCCAGGCTGCTTCCTAATCCTCCTCTAATTCACCGAAATTCCAGGTAGGAATGCCGAGAATTAACACATCGTAATTTAACATCAGTGCAGGGGAGTGTTGATTAAGGTTATAGAGATCGACACTGCTTTCACCAATAAAAGCACGTATTTTTTCAGCAACCATTTCGGTTTAACAGGTCCTTGAATCATAAAACAGACCGATTTTCCTATACAGGCATAGGATATAGTGGTGGCGCAATCCGGTATTCTGCCAGCGTGGTCCATTAAAATCCAGATGGAACGTCTGTAATCGGGTTTCAATATAGGATAGCACTGCATCGTGTCGATTTTAAGTTAAACAGCAGAGGGCAAAAAGCAAAATTTAGTGCAGAAACATGCTTACGCGCTTCGAGATTGCTGTATGTAATGCTTCGATGTACTTTAAGCGTTTTTGCTAAGGGGTGTGAAAAGTCATCGGCGAAAATAGGCAAGTAGCTCTATATAGTGCCGCCTTTGCACTGAATTTGCGTGGCCCATAAGCCTTTAAGCGGGCCTTGAAAAGAGACCTAACACTACAATCAGGCAAATCTCTATTGAACTCCCCAACAAATGTAGCCAATAATCTCACTCCATACTTCGTAGCCATTTAAATTCCAAAACCAGCCTGTTTCTCCATTTAAATAAACTGGTTTTCTTAATCCAAACAGTGGAATAAAGAAAGCGTGCATGATGGCCATAATCAACCCATAAATAGCACCATATCAGAATCTGATTTTAGGATAGTAAGTCGAACAAAAAACGTAGACGAAAGCGCAGGCAAAACTAAATAGTCAATGATAGATCACTACTGCACCTGGAATAGTCATGCCCTGATAAACATAATTTAGCGAATGTGAATGAATGCCTAACCACCCGTCACGAATCAATGTGTGCTCCAGGTGGTGATATTTCCCCGACGACATATTTGCCTCGGTGCCATATTTGACCAATGAGATTATAAATCCACCGACCAATGTTGACCGGATTAAGATTCACTTATCGATTTTTCCTAAAAATGTTTCCTCCACCAATGTGTAACTAAGGGAATACGCTGTTTCTATACCAGGGATACAAAAAAATAGGCAGTAGCGTAATTTTTGAAGTTAACATTACCCCCTAAAAAGTGAGTTTTTAATACGTTTTTAGATTTAGATATAAAGCACAAATGATTAATAATGCATCGCCTCCTTAATTAGCAATCTCGGTAAAGCGGGCATTCACCTTAAACATCACGTCGCTTTGCTGGTTAGAGAGTAAGGTTGTCGCTAGGAAGTAACCAAAATTGACCTGCACCCCGGTGAGACGTAAGCGCGAAATCGCCCCCAGCGGGGCTAAATCGGACGATGCCCTTAGGAAAACGGATCCCCAGTGCTGGATTGTGCGCTTGGGCATAGTTAAACATGGTGATGACCGCCGCCGAGCAATCCACCTGTTCTCCAGCAATCGCGCCAAAGTGAGTTCACGTTAAGACTATTTTCAGCATTGATGACGTGCCACCAGTGCCAGTGTTCCCTGGCCGCTATTGTCGGTGTCGCGCGTGAGAAAGCCGGTGAAATCACCGCCGCAGCGGGCCATCACTGATGGGCGGGCTAGCGCCGTAGCAAAGGCCGGTGCCCGCGCCGCGGCTAACGCTTCATCGCGCGCCACTTCTGCCTCGCTGTGTGCTATCGCTGAGGCCTGCGAGGCGGTGGTGGCTTAGTTTGCGAACACTATTGCCTCAACAATCTGCAATTTTACCGCGTCAGGGGCTCGTTGTACGGTTTCACTATCTGTTGCAGTTTCCTCTGCCAATCCGGCCATTTTGCGGTGCATTTTTTTGATATCGCTATACACGCTACGGCCGGCCAATTGGGTTTCGCCATAGCGTAGATAATCATTTAAAGTGCCAGCACAGGGCTACCTACCTCCAAGATGTGATTAATCCCAGTTTTTCACGCTCGCCCGGTGGTGCGCTGGGGGTTACTGCGTATTCCCCGGGCTGGAGCTGCATCGTGTAACAACCGTCGGCTTGCGTGGTAATACTTACGCTACTTTGTTGGATAGTGCTATCTGTCGTGATAACGCGAGTAATAGTGAAAGTGATATCCGTTAGCGGATCATCTTGCGGATTGCGATAGATACTAGAGAGTTGGCTAGGTTCAGATATGTTAGTTTGCAAGACGTCTTTGTCTGCAAAAACTGGACAGCGTAAACTTCAACTTTCATGATGTGGGATTGAGATTGTCATAACTACGGGAAAACAAGTATGTCTATGGCAAATATCAATTGAATTATACTGTTGTTGAAGACGAGTCAAAATTCACTATGAAGCATTGGGAAGATGATTAGCAATATCGTACCTGTTGAGCCAGGATGGATTATATGGCAATCAATTAAACAGCATTTAAGCTAAACATCATCAAAGTCCAAATTCACTATGTAACTCTAAATGCCGTGGTGTAAGGGTGCGAGCATCTATTCGAAAATAAGCGAAAGATATTCAATGCCTCGCTGCGCATTATGCAGCAGTTGATTATGATTTTTTTATAGCATATAGGGAACAGTAAATGATCAAGTCGTTTAAGCATAAAGGATTAAAGCTCTATTTCGAAACTGGTTCAGCAGCGGGGATCATGACACAGCATGCTAAAAAATTGAGAGTACAACTGGCTGTGTTAAACCAAGCAGATAAGGTTAGTGATCTTGATTTGACAGGGTATCGACTTCATCCACTAAAGGGCAGTAGCCGCGACGGCGATGCGTATATAGTTAATAATGAAGATTTTCATTGATGAAAATGTTTAACCCAGCGCATCCAGGTGCTGTTATCGCTGACGCTATGAACAAACTGAATGCGGATATCAGAGAAATAGCAAAAGCACTTGATGTTGCTCCGTCGACGCTTTAGCGACTTGTAACTGAACAAACTTCTGTCTCACCTGACCTAAGATGGCTATTCGTTTGTCAAAAATTATCGGTAGCTCCCCTGAAGTATGGATGCGGCTTCAGGATGCATGCAGTTTGTACAAAGCCGAGCAAACGGTAAATGTTTCACGACTTACTCAGTACACAATTTAGATGTATTAGCTCAGAGTTGAGCTGACGGATACGGGTTATTTATACAAGTGTTTGTCAGATGACATCTAGTTCAGATTTTTACCCAGATGCTGATAACGATAAAATGTGTCATGTGACACACCCATAATTTGACAGGCTTTTGATACGTTACCGCGTTCTTTGCCTAGATTCAGCAGGCACGCTTTGTATTTAATGATGGGACCGTTAGTATGAATCATTAAAGCTACCTCCTGTTTTGTATAAGGATTCAACACCTATACAAAAACTGGCAACTCTCAACCTTTCAAGATCCAGTGTTAGATCGGCTTTGTTGGATGGTCAACGCGCTTAACAAAATGATACAGTTAGGAATCCCTAACAGTATCCGGATCGCATAGCAATCGATCTACTTAGAGGGGGCAGTAGTCACAAGTTCTGATTTATTCAACAAAGCCAAAAAACATAAGAATGTTATCAAGAAAATATAAATACTTGATTTTTAGACATAATTTACGACAGCGAACTTTTCAGCCGTCGTGACAAAGGTGCCGGCCGGATTTAATCAACGAGAGACAAAAGCCTATGAAATGACCAAAGACGGCTTTATCTTTCTTGTTATGGGCTTTACTGGCAAAAAAGCTGCTGCATTTGAGGAATGCGTACATTATCGAATTTGGTGAACGTTTGGATGCTTACCATTAGAAATGGCGTTTACACAGAATCGTGTACAGGGTCTTTTTCTTTTAGGCATTCAGCCACTTAATCTAATTGCTAACCAACCAACGATACCTAGCCGAGTAATCAGTCGTTTCTCCTTTTCGGGCTGGGAGTTAAAAAATCTGCCCACTCAGGAGAACAGCGTAACACCGTGTCGAAATCAGCATAAGTGGTTTTCCCGGTTTTTTTTAGGCCTTTGGCTAATCGCTGAAATTCAGATGATGGTATGAGTTTTGTTACCGCCACTGTGGATTTGTCACCACTTACCACACGCACTTTATCAGCAAGTACATTACCAAGTAAACCGCCGCCTATGGCTTCGCTCTCACCTATACCTGCACCAGTAAGCAATACCTGTATATTCAGCGAGATTTGCTGCCAATTTCTATCGTGATTAGTTAAGCTCGATTATCAATTTCTACTGCAACACCAGTGACAAAGATGTTGCTGCGGTGAGCGGTAACCACGGCTTTTTGACCACACTAAACCAAACCGTTTTTGTTATTTAAATTGAAGGCCAAATCAATATATGATGACGTCGTAATGTTATTTCTTTTGCAAATTCTTTTTACTCTATTTATTAATTTATTACGGGTTTTTAAAGGAAACAACGTGCGTTGCTACTCGTGTTATCTTGTTAAGTGGCAAACTTACTTGATCCGCAAGTAGTTTCTGAAAGCCCGATAGTTTGTCGTGTTGCGGATATTTTTTTAAGTCGATTTACAATCGGTTTCCACGTTCATGCGTCGATTTTGTTAATATCTTGCTAGCGTATTAAGCTGGATGATGTTTTGGGTGTACTAGAATAGTATCAGCCCGGTGTAAGGGGGTCAGCTTCTGGATAGCAATTTGATTGAACAGCTTCTTGATACATTATGGATGGAGCGAGATTTAGCGCAAAACACGCTTGCTGCCTACAGACGTGATTTACAACAACTGGTTGCATGGCTTGCACATCACGGCGATTCAATCACTAAAGTTCGCCGCGAGACGCTGCAGCTGTTCCTATCTGAACGGCAGGCAGGTGGATACAAGGCAAGTAGTATTGCCCGACTGGTAAGTGTAATCCGGCGGCTATTTCGTTATTTATATCAAGAAAAATTGCGCAACGATGATCCTAGTGCAATACTCACTACGCCAGGATTGAGCCTACGCTTACCCAAAGATTTGTCAGAGAATCAAGTTAAGCGTCTGCTTGCAGCGCCATGTTGCGATGTTCCGTTAGAATTACGCGACAAAGCGATGATTGAACTGCTATATGCTACTGGACTCCGTGTATCTGAGTTGGTCAGCCTAACATTTGAGCATGTTAGCTTACGTCAAGGTGTCGTGCGTATTATTGGTAAGGGAAATAAAGAACGACTGGTGCCGTTAGGTGAAGAAGCAATTTATTGGCAAGAATATTACTTGCAATATGGGCGGCCCTGGTTAGTCAATCATACTCAAGTAGACGCCCTATTCCCAAGCGTGCGTGGGCGCCAAATGACACGACAGACATTCTGGCACCGTATCAAGCATTATGCCGCGTTGAGTGGTATTGATAGTGAAAAATTATCGCCACACATATTACGGCATGCATTTGCAACGCATTTACTTAATCATGGTGCGGATTTGCGGGTAGTACAAATGTTATTAGGCCATAGCGATCTTTCCACAACACAGATCTATACCCATGTGGCTACCGCTCGACTCCGTCAATTACATCAACAGCACCACCCTCGCTCCTGAGTGGTGATTATCGAAACAGGAAATTCAATGCAAAAAAAGCTTAGCACTACTCATGTTCGTGATAACTTCACATTTTGCTATAGCTGGAAACAAGCTAGCTTCGCCGATTACGGTAGCAAACAAAACGATAGTGCAGACATTGGGAAAAATGAATATCCAAGTAAGTGATATTGAGCCGTCTCCATTACCAGGAATAAAAAGTGTCTTAACGGATAGTGGTGTATTTTATGTCAGCGAAGATGAAAATGCCTTTTTCAGAGACCCCTATTTGATATTCGTGGTAAGAAGTTAATCAACGTCTCTAACCTCACGTTGAAAAAACAGCTAGATGCGTTGACCCCATAAATAATCATCTACAAAGCCGCTAAGCAGCGGCATATGGCGACCGTGTTTACTGATATTTCCTGCAGCTACTGTCAGAAACTGCACAAAGAAATAAAGGATTATAATGATAAGGGAATTACCATTCGTTACCTCGCTTATCCACGCAACGGTTTGAACAGCGAAGTAGGTGTCAATATGCGTTCTGTTTAGTGTGCTAAAGATCCTGCCTTAGCATTGAGCCAGGCAATGGAAAACAAAACAATTAAGCGAGCAAATTGTCCTATTGATTAGCTAACCACTTGACACTAGGGACGCAATATGGCCTTCAGGGAGCGTCTGCACTTTTGCTTGAGGATGGCACCATGTTATCCGGCTATCAGTCGGCGGAAAGCCTGAGTAATCTGTTGAATAAATATACAGATGATGAGTGATTGTGAACCAGTCAATACAGTTACGGCGGCGGCAGCCTGTTCATTCAACACTGCCCGAAGATTTACCGCCAATACTTAGGCGGCTGTATAGCCCCAACGCGGTGTGGTATGTGGCGATGATATCGCGCGGAAAACGAAATATCTGCTGCCCTGGCAGGGAATGGGTGAAATTGATCAGGCTGTCACGTTATTACATCAGGCGCTCGAACAGCAACGACGAATGATAATTGTTGGTGATTTTGATGTAGACGGCGCCACTAGCACCGCGTTGGTCATGCTGGCGTTAAGAGCCATGGGGAAAAACAACATCGATTACCTGGTGCCTAATCGTTTCGTAGATGGCTACGGTTTATCGGCTTCTGTTGTAGCGCAGGCGGCAGCGCGCGCGGCATAATGGTAATTGTCACCGAGCATCATTTGCCCGGTGAAACGCTACCTCAGGCGGACGCAATTGTGAATCTCAATTTACGTGATAGTACTTTCACGTCTGGCGCGCTGGCTGGCGTAGGTGAGGTGCTTGCTATCTATCGAATGGATATCAATCGCTATGAGCGTAACTGCAATTTGCAACTTATCATAGGGAATCTGCTACTCTGCCACAATTTGGATAGCATTACGTAACGATCAGCTGTTATCCACTCACTGCTTCAGCTAAACTAACATACAATTTCCTTAATTGTTGGCCAGAGAGTCTATGTTTGAGATAAATCCAATTAAATCCCGCATTCAAGAGATGACTGAGCGTAATAAACTGCTCAGGGGGTATTTTTGACGTTGATGTGCGGCGGGAGCGGCTAGACGAGGTCAATGCTGAGCTGGAGCAGCCCGATGTGTGGAATCAACCTGAGCGCGCGCAAACTCTGGGTAAAGAGCGCGCTGCGCTAGAAATGGTAGTACACACGTTTGATCAACTGGCCCAAGGCATTGAGGATGTTAACGCGCTATTGCAGTTGGCGATTGAAGCTGATGATGAGCAAACATTTCATGAAGCGGTTGCTGAGTTGGATAGCCTGGAAAAGCAGCTAGATGAACTTGAGTTTCGTCGCATGTTTTCCGGCGAATATGATAGTGCTGATTGTTACATCGATATTCAAGCTGGCTCTGGAGGAACGGAAGCTCAGGATTGGGCTAGCATGTTGGAGCGCATGTATCTGCGTTGGGCAGAGAGCAAACACTTCACAACGGAAATCATAGAGAAGTCTGACGGAGACGTTGCTGGCATTAAATCGGTGACGATTCGTGTTCAAGGTGCGTATGCTTATGGTTGGTTAAGAACGGAGACAGGTGTCCATCGACTGGTCAGGAAAAGCCCTTTCGATTCAGGGAATCGACGTCATACTTCCTTTAGCTCAGCTTTCGTTTATCCTGAGGTAGATGATGATATCGATATTGATATTAATCCTGCTGAGTTACGCATTGATGTTTATCGCGCATCTGGGGCAGGCGGGCAACATGTAAACCGTACCGAGTCGGCTGTGCGTATTACTCATCTTCCTAGCGGATTGGTCACACAGTGTCAGAGTGATCGATCGCAACACAAGAATAAAGATCAGGCCATGAGGCAGATGAAAGCAAAGCTATATGAATTGGAAATGCAAAAAAAGAATATCGAGAAGCAAGCGCTGGAAGAGAGCAAAGCGGATATCGGTTGGGGTCGACAAATTCGTTCTTATATACTGGATGATGCGCGCATTAAAGATTTACGCACTAACGTTGAAACTCGTCATACCCAAGCGGTGTTGGACGGAGATTTAGATCGTTTTATTGAAGCCAGCTTAAAAGCAGGGTTATAGGAATATTCATGTCTTCACAATATCATGGCAGCAACACTGAAACAGACGTTAATCAAGAGCTGGCCTCGCGCAAAAACAAACTTCGCATGCTGCGCAGCCAAGGTAACGCGTTTCCAAACCATTTTCGACGCGACACCACTGCGGATAAACTCCACGCCAATTGGGATGCGAGCACTCGCGAGGAATTAGCCGAGTTAAACGTAGAAGTGAGCATTGCCGGACGCATGATGACGCGGCGGATTATGGGTAAAGCGGCGTTCATTACTTTACAGGATGGTGGTGGGCGCATCCAGCTCTATGTATCACGCGACGATCTGCCAGCTGGCTTCTATAACGAACAATTTAAAAAGTGGGATTTGGGTGATATCATTGGTGCATGTGGCAAGGTGTTTAAAACGGCCACGAATGAGCTAACAATTCACTGTAACACACTGGAACTACTGACGAAAGCGCTCCGTCCACTGCCAGATAAATTCCACGGCTTAGCCGATCAGGAGACGCGTTATCGCCAACGCTACTTAGACTTAATTGCTAACCAGCAAACGCGGCAAACCTTTTTTATACGCTCAAAATTGATTAACGCGCTTCGCGAATTTATGTTAGAGCACGATTTTATTGAAGTAGAAACGCCAATGTTGCAGGTCATTCCAGGTGGTGCGGCAGCGCAGCCTTTTATTACGCAGCATAAAGCCCTTGATTTAGATATGTATTTGCGCATTGCACCAGAGCTTTACCTAAAACGCTTAGTGGTTGGCGGTTTCGAGCGGGTATTTGAGATAAATCGTAATTTTCGTAATGAGGGGATCTCCACACGACACAATCCAGAATTTACCATGCTAGAACTCTACATGGCCTATGCGGATTATCAAGATCTGATGATCTTAACAGAAACGCTATTTAAGACCTTGTCGCAAAAGGTATTAAACACAACCCGTGTCAAATGGGGTGAGATTGAGCTGGACTTTGAGCAGCCGTTTGCCAAACTCACCATGACGCAGGTCATTATACAATATCGTCCGCAGATAAATGCGGAGGATTTACTTGATGGCAAGCGTGCTGCTGCCATCGCGGCCGAATTGGGCATTAAAGTGGCGTCGTCGTGGGGATTAGGACGTATTGTGACCGAAATCTTTGAACAAGTGGCAGAGAGTCATCTGCTGCAACCTACCTTTATTACTGAATATCCTGCTGAAGTTTCTCCTTTGGCACGCCGCAACGATAACAATCCATTTGTTACCGACCGTTTTGAATTTTTTATTGGCGGCCGTGAAATTGGTAACGGTTTTTCTGAGCTTAACGATGCAGAGGATCAAGCTGAACGTTTCCAGCAACAAGTCAATGCAAAATCTTCCGGCGAAGATGAAGCAATGTTCTTTGATGAAGACTATATCACGGCGCTAGAGCATGGCTTACCACCCACTGCAGGGTTGGGTATCGGCATCGATCGTCTAGTGATGCTATTTACGAATAAGCACACTATCCGCGACGTTATCCTATTCCCGACGCAGCGACCTCATATGGGCAAGAGGGCGGATTAGCGGTAACAGCAGGTGTAGTGGTTGATAGGTTTCTGTCAATCAGTGTGCCGTAAAGCCTTTTTTTTACATTGAAAACAGCGGTCGCAACGGGTAAAAACGATCCCATTGGACGCTAGATGCGGTTGTGTTAGGCGCGCCGCTGGGTTACAACTTCCCGCAATATGTTTGCTCCCGTGTAACCCCAGCCTTCACTTGTTTCCCTGTTTTACAGTCATAGCAAGCATGGCGATACTGTCTTCACCATCACCAATAATTCTCGCTGGTAACGTGGCCCGGTTTACGGCGAAAATGCCTATTCATGCCCCGTGTTTGTTTAAGAAGCTGTTGCGTATCACGTACCATTTGCGGGTTGCCACAGAGCATAACGTGGCTAGTTTGTGCCTCCAGTGGCAGGCCAACAGTGTGTTCAAGTGCGCCGCTTTCAATAAGTGCGGGTAGACGCCCTTGCATCGACTTCGCCGACTGTTCGCGACTAACAACCGTATGTACACGTAGCTTACCGGCATAACGATCTTGCAGTTGCAGCATTATGGGTAGATAACTTAAATCTTTTTGATAACGCACGGCATGAACGAGCACGAGGTTTTCAAACCGTGATAGATTTTTTCCTGCTTGTAAGCAAGAGAGGTAGGGCCCAATGGCGGTGCCGGTAGCCAGCATCCATAAGGTCGAGCAGTCGGGTACTTCCTCCAGGACAAAAAGGCCAGCGGCGTGTTTCGTGATCATCAGTCCATCATCTGGACGTAATGCGTGTAGCTTTGGGCTGAGTTTGCCAGCGGACACACTAACCAGATAGAATTCTAGCTGGGGATTATCTGGTGAATTAACATAAGAGTAAGCGCGTTGTATCCGTTCACCTTCAATATCTAATGCTAACTTTGCAAATTGTCCAGCCGTAAAAGGTGCTACGGGTGCCTGTACAATGATGCTAAAAAGATCGTCAGTCCAAGATCTGTTTTCAATTACTTTTGCTTCAATCCACTCCGCCATCGACTACCTCAAAAAATGTTGCATGGGTTTAGTAGAGAGTAAACGCAAGGCCGTACACGCTTACGATTATTTTTCGAGCGTTAATGCTTTTGCTCTTATCATTCAATTATAAGCTATTCCAGCTAGGGTTTTCTGCTAGTATGCACACTGTTATTAAACCCACATATCTATATTTGGTTTGTTGGTAGAATAATGGCGTTTTTATGTCAAAAATATATCCCTACAATGTCTGAGTTAACTCCATGTTGCAACCGCGTGTAAACCCTCACTTATTAATCATGTTAGCCTTGCTGGCGGCAGTTGGTCAGATGGCGCAAACGATTTATGTTCCAGCAATTCCAGGAATGGCAGCAGCATTTACGATAAATGCGGGCGCGATTCAACGTGTCATGGCGATGTATTTAATGAGTTATGGGGGTTCACAATTGTTTTATGGTCCACTCTCGGATAGGGTTGGTCGCCGTCCCATCATCCTAGTCGGCATGGTAATTTTTTCGGTAGGGTCGATAGTAGCGATGTTGTCGTCTTCGCTGGATCTGCTGGTAATAGCAAGTGGATTACAGGGGTTAGGCGCAGGTGTTGGGGGCGTAATGTTGCGCACCATTCCGCGTGATCTCTATTCAGGTTTTCGCCTACGCCAGGCTAACAGTAGGCTAAATATTGTCCTATTGCTTAGTCCATTATTGGCACCCCTCATCGGCGCTATGTTGGCATCACTGTTTGATTGGCGCAGCTGTTATCTGTTTCTATTATTCCTCAGCGTCGCCGCATTTACCATTATGGCGCGTTATTTCTGTGAAACACGGTTTACGAATGTCCCTGCCATCTCTCTGTTTTCCCCTTACAAGAAACTGCTGGGTGATAGCCGTTTTATCCGCTATTTACTGTTGCTAACGGCGCCGCTAGCGGGGATCTGTGTTTTTGAATCAAGCTGCGGTGTTTTGTTAGGCGATGTGCTTGGCTTGCGTAAAATAGAGGTAAGTATCCTCTTCATTTTACCCATTCCTGCGGCTGTTCTCGGTGCTTGGTATGTGGGGCGGGTTGAAGAGGCGTGGAGAAGATTAATGTGGTATGGGATTGGCAGTTGTTTGTTCGCTGGGATAATCATGTGGCTTCCCAGTTGCATTGGTGTTATGAACAGCGTGACACTGCTTATTCCTACTATCCTCTTTTTCTTTGGGGCTGGCATGCTATTTCCGCTAGCGACTTCTGGTGCGATGGACCCTCACGCTCAATTTGCTGGTAGCGCTGGTGCATTGATCGGTGGGATACAAAATTTAGGTGCTGGTTTGCTTGCCTGGCTCTCCGCACTGTTACCACAACATGATCAGTCGAGTATTGGTACATTGATGTTAAGTTGTGCCTTAATCATGCTGTTGTGCTGGTGGTCACTTTGTCGCAGTAAGCTCTAGCTGTCGCACTGGCCCACGACCAATTTAGGTCGCGGCAGGACGTGACGCATTTTTAGCTCACTTTTCCCAATTGCAGGCACGTTTAACCGCCTTTTGCCAGCCGGCATAGTGGTAGTTACTTTCACAGGTCTCAATACCAGGACGAAATGCTTTTTCTATGAACGACTTGGCGCGCACTTCATCAAGATCGTGCCAGAACCCTACCACCAGACCAGCTAGATAGGCAGCACCAAAGGAAGTAATTTCATGGATGCATGGACGCTCGACACGTGTACCGAGGATATCTGACTGAAATTGCATCAAAAAATTATTGACTACGGCCCTGCCGTCGACACGTAATGTTTTAAGCACGGTATGCGAATCCTGTTGTATTGCCTCTAACACATCGCGCGTTTGAAAGGCAATGGACTCTAGCGCTGCACGAATAATATGGTTAGCGTTTGTTCCACGTGTTATGCCCATAATGCTGCCGCTGGCATAGGGGTCCCAATATGGCGCGCCAAGGCCAGTAAATGTGGGAACCATATATACGCCATTGCTATTTCTTACTTTGGAAGCAAGACATTCCGAATCAGAGGCATCGTTGATGAGTTTCATTTCATCACGCAGTCACTGAACAACTGCTCCACCAGTAAATACCGCACATTCAAGTGCATAATTTACCTCACCATGTGCACCGCAAGCGATAGTTGTCAGTAAGTTATATTGTGAGCGTACTGCTCTACTCCCGGTGTTCATAAGTAGAAAAAAAACCATTCCATAGGTATTCTTTGCTATCCCTGGTTCAACACACATTTAACCAAATAGCGCTGCCTGTTGATCACCAGCGACACCAGCAATAGGTACGCGAACACCATCGATCCCGCCAAGATTCGTGTGCCCATAAATATCTGTAGAGGATTTTACTTTGGGTAGCATGTCGCGCGGGATATCCAATAAATCCAGGATGCGTTGCTCCCATTCTAACGTGTGTAGGTTGAAAAGCATCGTGCGTGAAGCGTTAGTATAGTCTATCGCATGCACTCGGCCTTATGTCATTTTCCAAATTGGCCAGGTATCAACAGTACCAAACAGCAGTTCTCTTTGTTGTACACGCCACGCGCGACTTCAACATTATCGAGTATCCATTTGATCTTCGTACCAGAGAAGTAAGGATTAATGACCAGTCCAGTCGTTTCTTTAATATAAGTCTCTTCACCTGCGGCGATCAGTTTCTCACAATAGTGAGCAGTACGAGGATCTTGCCATACAATAGCGTTATGAATCAGTTTACCACTATTTTTATTCCAAACGATGGTGGTTTCACGCTGATTGGTAATGTCAATGGCAGCAATTTTATCGGTAGTGATGTTTTTCGTGCGCTAGTCTTTCTATCAAAGATGAGCTTTGTGAGGTCCAAATATCTATGGGTTCATGCTCAACCCAGCCTGCCCTGGGGTAAATTTGTTGGATCTCACGTTGCGAAACTGCAATAATTTTCGCGTCATGATCTAGCACGACGGCTCGTGAACTGGTCGTACCCTGGTCAAGTGAAACAATATATTTCTCATTATCAAACGATATACATTTTCCTGAGTATTATTCTTATACTTACTCGTCTCTTTCTTATGGTGAGCAGTACTGTTCATAAAATTGGTCAACCCTCTTAACATGTTGCTAGGTAATTTAGTATCAAGTAAGTAATATTAAAATAGGACACAGGGAGTATATAACTCATTTAAAGGCAATAAAATGATAATATAATGGTGATTTGCCTAATCTAATCTCGTCGTCGGCAATGAATGTCTTGCTAATAGCATATTTACTTTATTACCTATTAATTCAAGCACTGTCTAGGATAACGCCGCGCGCCCAGGTTGTTATTTCGTTAGGTGTTTGTACAAACATGACTACTTATCTTTATATTTAACACCATGATAATAATACACTGTCGTTAGCTTCTATCTGCTCGACGGATGAATTGTCATCGTAACGGGCTTTGTTGAATAACTCAGAACTTGTGACTACGGGCCCTCTAAGTAGATTGATTGTTATGCGATCCGGATACTGTTAGGGATTCCTAACTGTGTCATTTTGTTAAGCGCGTTGACCATCGCCATTGCCTCACCTACCTGCGCATCATAGTCACACAGACTTAGATGATCGCCCATGAGTGTTTTGAACCGGAACACAGTGGTTTCAGCCACTGGAAGAATCAGCGGTCTTATCTTCTTTCTCAGCAGGGCATCATGACAGTAGCGGGTATTGTATTTATCAGAGCTGGTATAGCCTGAGCATCAGTCGTACCGTTTAACGATAAATCGGCACAGATAATTTCATGTGTCGGGCTATCTACTGCCACAGAGGTGATAGCCATGTCTGACCGACCACGCCGCCCAGGCGGTCCAGGGAGCAATTGCCGAGGCATCCAGTCATATGGTCAGAGATCCGCGCTGCTTGAGAGCGTTGTTATACGTGGACCAGTGGGTTATTTTAAACTTCTGCGTTGCCATAGGGTCCTCATGTTGAAATGACGCTAGCAAACCATCACCCAAATGTTCAATCTATTCAAAAAAGCCGTTGACAGGGTTAATGAGCTTGCATATGATGCGGCGCGACTTAAGGAATTGCTTGAATGTTTCATTTTTGGGGCTATAGCTCAGCTGGGAGAGCGCTTGCATGGCATGCAAGAGGTCAGCGGTTCGATCCCGCTTAGCTCCACCATCTCATCTTAACGCGTCACAACCGCATGTTACTTTGGTTTTTTACAGTTACTTCTATCTAATTGCATATTGATGTTAGCTAGATAAGTCTCCACTCACATAAAATACCCCCGCTTTTATGTTTTTTTTGCTCAGCGCGTACATGAAGCAGCTTACGCTGAGACAAAAGCAATCCTCGCTATGGCAACTTAAATTAATATTGTACAGATACTGCTTAGAGGCTGGTTGGATGCATTGAAAATACCTAGCCATTATACTTGCGTAAGGGGATTTCACCTAGCAAGATAATAGTAACGATTAATTGGTAAAAAAAAATAGTTGGGCTCAGTGATAAAGAAAAGTAGGCAAAACACCTACCCCGCGTTACTAAAGTAATAGGCCCGCCACAGACGCAGAAAAGACGCTCACCAGCGTTGAACCATAAAGCAATTTAAGCCCCATTGTTGAAACAACATCCCCTTGTCTCTCATCGATACCCTTTATTGCACCGGCGATAATGCCGATAGAGGAGAAATTAGCAAACGAGACCAGGAAAATAGAGAGGATGCCTTGAGTTTGTAGTGAAAATTCTTGATAACGCTTATGTAAATCGATCATTGCTACAAATTCATTGGATACCATTTTGGTAGTCATAATGCTTGCTACCTGGACAGCTGCATGACTAGGTACACCCGTGATCCAAGCGACAGGATAGAAAAGATAGCCGAGTATCTATTGAAAACTTTTATCAAAAATTGCGCTAACTATACCATTTAGGCAGGCAATAAGGGCGACAAACCCAATTAACATAGCAGATAGAATTATTGCCACACGAAAACCAACTAAAATATATTCACCCAGCATTTCGAAAAAACTCTGCTTAGTATGGCGTTTTTCTATGTGAAACTCATTTTCATCTGCTGGCTAGGGATTGATAATGGACATAACGATAAACGTACTAAACATGTTTAGCACCAACGCTGCGACAACATAGCGTGACTCACTTTTTGTCATATAGGCGCCAACGGTAGACATTGCCGTTGTGACATCTGACCGAGTGTCTTACGGCAGGCGATGCAGTTTTTCGATTGACCAAGAAGTAAAAAACTTATCGCATTAAATGATTCTAATTTGCCTCTCCCGTTAATTTTCGCTAGTAATGTGTCGATAATTTCAATGAGTAATGCTAATAATCTAATATGTTGCATAATATCAAAAAGTGCGGAAATTAATACAATTGGGCAACGCACTTGAAGAAAGAAGAAGGCTAAATTGCCTTGTCTCATACCACCGAATACAAAATCGGGGCCATCCCCAGCATATTGCTGCAGATGTTGGAAAACATCTGTGAGTAGCGTCACTATACGCAAACCGAAATCTGCATTCAGTAATAACCAACCTAAACCAATTTCAATTATTACTAACTGAATAATATATCGTAAACGAATGTATTGCCGATCACGTCTTACCAATAGACAGAGAATGAAGATAACAATTAAAGCAAATAGGAAATGTATAGTTTTTTGCATACCTCATCCGCTATAAAAGTGGAGGCAAGCGCCGTCAGCCGAGGCCACCCGGATTTTCCGGTGGGTCTAGTTTATCAGAGCTGGTATAGCCTGAGCATCAGTCGTACCGTTTAACGATAAATCGGCACAGATAATTTCATGTGTCGGGCTATCTACTGCCACAGAGGTGATAGCCATGTCTGACCGACCACGCCGCCCAGGCGGTCCAGGGAGCAATTGCCGAGGCATCCAGTCATATGGTCAGAGATCCGCGCTGCTTGAGAGCGTTGTTATACGTGGACCAGTGGGTTATTTTAAACTTCTGCGTTGCCATAGGGTCCTCATGTTGAAATGACGCTAGCAAACCATCACCCAAATGTTCAATCTATTCAAAAAAGCCTTTTCCCAATGAATGTTTTTACGCCAAGAGAGAGGTTTAGCTCGGGTAAATGCTCGCAATGGGGTTGCATCTCAACCAAAAAGATAAGCCAACCAGAGGGTCATCTATGCGTTTAAGCCGGCTAGCAATACGCTCAGACAGGAGACCGGGTGGCGGCAATTTTTTTATCCGGAATAAAATCAATATTTCCGAATAACAGAGAATGATAGCAAAATCAAATCGGCTAGTGAGTTTACGGTGAGTACGAATAAGCACTAGATCTTGGGTAATACACCAAGGCGGATCAGCGTTAACTGATCGTCAGCTAACGCCAGTGAGGATTCTCACCAGATCACAGTCGGCACATCATTAATAATGTAACCTAAATGCGCTAGTATGGTGCATAAGAACCATTAGGGTTTATTTAAGCGCGTCAACAAAAAATCTGTTTGCCGATCGTGTACATGAGATGCTAGAGCAATTCGGCCAGAAACGGGACATAAAATATATCCGGAAAACATCAGTGGCATAAAACTTGACCGTCCGCAATGGAGACGCTGATTGATGGAAAGTCACCGCAATGCTTTTTTACTGGTCAACAGATTAACCACCTGCTGCGTCTGAGCAAGAGCAATTAGATAATACTGAAAAGCAGATTGTGCAACATAAGGGGCGGATTGTCAGTCTGGATATCTCCGCATTATGGTATGGCAGGCACAGTAGAATGAAGGCCCTCCACACGCAGAACCGATAACCCGCACCGCGGGTTATTACGGCTATCAACAATAAGGCTGGCAGCAAGTGGCTTGCGCCGCTGTCAGCAGCAAAATGTGCCGATAAAGTCAGAGGGATCTGGGAGTATCCAGTTTGCGTGATATTTTCATTAGCGGCGCCTGAACAATATAATTCGTAATTCTTATATGCGCAAAATAAGCTGCTTTAGTGACATTTTGCCAGTTTGAACTGGTGCGTAAGAGCAATCTAACAAACAACCTTCATGTATGATATTTTCGAATCTCCACACACTTACTTAAATGTTCACTCTTCGTCAGAGTAATCAAAAATTGGTAATCCCCAAGAAAAGTAAAGCGCGAGTAGACGAATAATGAAACCCGCCAGAAGAGCAATAGTAGCAACAATTTCATGGTCCATAGGGATTTTTAACAGTAGTACGTAGATCCAGCCTACCGCAAAAGCAATCCCACCATATAACTCCTTTTGAAATACCAACGGCACTTTGTTGCAGAGCATATCCCGCAATATACCGCCAAATACACCGGTGATAACTGCACTGATCACGGCAATTATCGTCGAATGTCCACTATCAAGTGCTGTTTGTGCCCCAATTGTAGTAAATACTGCCAAACCTAATGCATCAAGTATTAAGAACATCCTGCGTAAATGTGTCATAAGTGGTGCTACAAGAATGGTAATGACTGCGGCCACAGTTACAATGACGATATATTCCGGATGTTGCACCCAACCTAAAGGATAATAACCCAACAACATATCGCGCACTGAACCACCGCCAATAGCAGTGACGTTGGCAATAATGACGACACCAAACGCGTCCATTCTCCGGCGACCGGCCGCCAACGCACCAGTCATCGCTTCAGCACTAATTCCAATAAAATACAAAACAGTGAATAACATTAATATTTATGGTTGTAAATTTCACAGATATCGCGCGCAATAGCAGCCACAGCACGTCGATTTTAATTAGTTGGCAAAGTAATACGGTACTTTTTACCCGTAGCTAACGTCGATGCTGTCTACTGTCCCAAATGCTTTTATTAGCCACGGCACGCATATTCAATGAACCGTACGACATTCAGATTGTCGCATGCCGATTGCAAAGACACGTTAATTTGCAGGCGTCCACGCAAAGATTGTTGCAACCTGGCTGGCGTGTACAGGTTATTATCTCGTTCCATTTGTATCACGACGCCAAGCGAGATACACGATGTCTTTGTTGCGTTACGCACTCACAGTTGCAGCCAAAAAGTAACCAGACCATCGTTTATCAACGAAACTTGCATATTTGCAGCAAATTCACCCCGTGCACGTTATAACACTAAGGCGACAATGTTCACAAAAATCAAGGTAATACTTTTTTGTTTGTTCAGGTAACGCGCCGCGGCTAAAAGCAGGGCGCAAACCACTTTTTGTGTCAGCCGCCAGAGTGAATTGTGGTACAATTAACAAGTTTCCAGCAACCTGCTGAACGTTCAAATGCATCTTACCTTGCGGGTCATTAAATAGACGATAGTGGAGAACCCGGTGGGCTAATCTCTTAACACTTGCTGCATTGTCCGTTTTTTCAACACCCAACAAAACCAATATGCCCCTACCGATTTCGCTAATAGGTTTTTCAGCTACCGTAATACTAGCGCTCTGCAAAAGGGCGATCATGTTGCCTCTATATCACCATGTGTTTATCAACCTACTAAATAGACAGATTTCGATGCTCTTTGAACCACGCTGGAATCATCAATCTCTTATTCACTTCAATGTCAATAATACCCAGCGAGTTAGCAGCTTGAACATTTTCGCTAAGGTCGTCAAAAAACTGCTTGTTGCGGAAAAACACGCTCCGCATGCAGTACATGCTGAAAGATCGCGGGTTCTGGTTTGCGCATGCCAAGTTCATGTGACAAGCAGCTTGAATCAACCGTATCTTTTATCTGTGGTTAATGCTTTAACCAATAGTTGGTGTGTAGCTGATTGGTATTTGACAAAATTACCACGAGCGCTCCCTGCTTGCGCAACGCGTTAACTATTGCAATCACTTCTTCGCGTATTGCAACAAATATTGCCTGCCATCCAGCACAGAATTGTGCGTAACTGAGCACAATGCCGAACTGCTCGCACAGCGCACGATTAAAGTCGACATCAATCACCACATTGCCTAGGTCAAATATATAAAGCATGGCTAATCTCCTTAGATTAGCAATAACTTATTCATGTAACTAGAAATTAGGATGGGCGACAGAAATCTGTTTAGACCAGCATTGAATCCAATCCGTTCAAGCTTACATCCGAACTTAGCCGTGTTGGCCAATTACGCTAACGTGGGTGTAACGGTGTAACAGTGTGAAAATGTACCTTGTTGGCGTTTAAATTAAACTCCGGCCAACCTTACCGGAGTAATTTGTACTAGCAATGTATCACTTAGTTCGTTTTGTTACCACGCGCTGCGCGTTTACGATCGTTTTCAGTTAAATACCGCTTACGAATACGTATTGAACAAGGCGTTACTTCAACAAGTTCATGATCGTCAATAAATTCAAGTGCTTGCTCCAGAGACATTTTTACTGGAGGTACCAATACTATCGCCTCATCAGAACCTGACGCACGCATGTTGGTTAATTTTTTGCCAGTAAGACAGTTGACGGTTAAATCATTAGAACGACTATGAATACCAATGACTTGTCCTTCGTATACGTCGGCACCGTGCCCGAGTAACATTTGGCCGCGATCCTGCAGGCCAAACAGTGCAAATGCAACCGCCTTACCCTGCCTGTTCGAAATTAATACGCCATTTTGACGCTGGCCAATATCACCAGGTTTAGCTTCGCCATAGTGGCTAAATGTAGAATAAAGCAGTCCAGTGCCCGAAGTCATGGTCATAAATTCTGAGCGAAAGCCGATAAGACCGCGGCTAGGAATTATGTAATCAAGTCGTACTCGACCTTTACCATCTGACTGCATATCTTTAAGATCACCTTTACGCTCACCCAATGCTTTCATGGTTGCGCCCTGATGCTGATCCTCCACATCCAACGTTACGTTTTCGAATGGCTCCTGTTTTTTACCCTCTATTTCACGAAAAATAACTTTCGGACGGGATACGGCCAACTCAAAACCTTCACGCCGCATGTTTTCGATGAGCACAGAGAGGTGCAACTCACCACGTCCTGAAACACAAAATACATCTGCATCTGCCGTCTCTTCTACTCGCAACGCAACATTATGGACCAGCTCTTTACTCAGTCGCTCCAGAATTTGACGTGACGTAACATACTTTCCTTCTTTACCACAAAACGGCGAGGTGTTAACACAAAAGAACATGGTCACAGTGGGCTCATCAACCGACAGCGCGGGTAGCGCCTCGGCACACTTTGTATCGCACAGCGTATCAGAAATGTTCAGTTCACCTAAGCCAGTAACGGCGACAATATCTCCAGCTTCTGCACAATGACTGTCGATTCTTTCTAGACCGAAGTGAGTAAGCACTTTGCCCACCTTACCGTTACGCGTTTTTCCTAAACTATCGATGACGGTGATGGTTTGATCAGGACGAATTGTGCCACGTTTTATGCGCCCAATACCAATGACACCCAAATAATTATTGTAATCTAGTTGGGAGATTTGCATTTGTAGCGGTCCAGCTAAATCGACATCAGGTGGTGGCACATGCTTGATGATGGCTTCGTATAGCAGTGTCATATCGCTGGCCATTGCATGATAATCTTCGCCTGCAATCCCCTGTATTGCCGAGGTATAAATAATTGGAAAATCGAGTTGCTGATCTGTTGCATCAAGATTGACAAATAGATCGAAAACCTGGTCAACAACCCAATCGGGACGTACACTTGGCCGATCAATTTTGTTGATAACAACGATGGGCTTAAGACCATGAGCAAATGCTTTACGTGTAACAAAACGCGTTTGTGGCATTGGCCCATCAATCGCATCTACCACGAGCAAGACAGAGTCGACCATCGACAATACCCGTTCTACCTCACCACCAAAGTCAGCGTGGCCTGGTGTATCTACAATGTTAATTCGATAATCTTGCCATTTTATCGCTGTATTTTTGGCAAAAATGGTAATACCACGCTCTTTTTCAAGATCGTTTGAGTCCATTACGCGCTCAGTCGCTTCCGTGCGCTCGTCGAACGTTCCCGATTGTTGCAACAATTTATCCACTAACGTGGTTTTTCCGTGGTCTACATGCGCAATAATAGCAATGTTACGCAATTTACTGGTCACAATTTTGCCTCTGGCTTTAAATTTAACGCGCTATTTTACACGGAACAGCCCAACTACTAAACAAGATCTCTGGGGTGAATCGACGCAATTCGAAGAGAAGTTTTTCATTTCTACAGAATGCCAAAACAATCGACCAGGTAGTGTACTAACTCTTTTGACAATTATGTAACAGTTTATAAAATAAACATTTTCAATTAACGCGCCGCACGGTATAAGTGTTTTAATCTGATTATAGAAAAACAAATGCGAATAAATTCGCTAAGCGTGATTTAGTAAGAGTGCTGTAATGAATAAGTAATAGCATCATCTATCTATTCACATTGCCCGATAAAATTGCTTTCAAATTGTTTTAACTGAATTGCATGGAGTAGTAAACATGTCGAATGAACAAGTACTTTCAATGCTGGGTAAGCATGATGTGAAATTTGTTGACTTACGCTTTACTGATACTAAAGGAAAAGAGCAACACGTTACTATCCCTGCAAGCCAGGTGGATACTGACTTTTTTGATGAGGGTAAAATGTTTGATGGCTCATCCATCGCTGGCTGGAAAGGAATTAACGAGTCAGATATGGTATTAATGCCCGATCCCACTACTGCCGTCATTGATCCTTTTTTTGAAGAAGTAACACTAAATCTACGCTGCGATGTGCTTGAACCAACGACAATGCAAGGTTACGAGCGCGATCCCCGTTCTATAGCAAAACGGGCAGAGGATTATTTGCGGTCTACCGGAATAGCAGATACCGTACTATTTGGGCCTGAACTGGAATTTTTTCTTTTCGATGATATTCGTTTTGGTACGTCAAGTGCTGGCTGCCACGTCAGCATTGATGACATTGAAGCAGCTTGGAATACCAGTAAGGTATATCAGGACGGGAACAAAGGCCACCGACCTGGTACAAAAGGAGGGTACTTTCCTGTTCCACCCGTAGACTCATCCCAGGATATCCGTTCTGCTATGTGCTTAGTTATGGATAAAATGGGATTAGTCATTGAGGCTCATCATCATGAAGTAGCCACAGCAGGTCAGAACGAAATCGCCACACGTTTTAATACGATCACAAAAAAGGCGGATGAAATTCAAATTTATAAATATGTCGTGCACAATATTGCGCATGCGTGGGGTAAAACGGCAACATTTATGCCTAAGCCTATCTTCGGCGATAATGGCTCAGGCATGCACTGTCATATGTCATTATGCAAAAGTGAGAATAATCTCTTTTCTGGCGACAAATATGGTGGATTGTCTGAAACTGCACTTTTTTACATCGGTGGGATCATCAAACATGCTAAAGCGATTAATGCACTTAGCAACCCTACAACTAACTCTTATAAAAGACTGGTTCCTGGTTACGAAGCGCCCGTTATGCTAGCCTATTCTGCGCGCAATCGCTCTGCCTCAATTCGTATCCCTATTGTACTCAGCCCTAAGGCACGTCGTATTGAGGTACGTTTCCCCGATCCAGCGGCTAACCCCTATCTGGCATTCACTGCCTTACTTATGGCTGGCCTAGATGGCATCACTAATAAAATCCATCCTGGTGATGCGATAGATAAAAACCTTTATGATTTGCTCCCAGAAGTGAGTACCAACATTCCGAAAGTAGCTAGTTCGTTAGAAGAAGCGCTGACTGCTCTTGATCAGGACCGCGCCTTCCTTGTTCAGGGCGGTGTTTTCACGCATAAGGCAATAGATGCTTATATTGCTTTGCGTAAAAAAGAGAGCGATCAAGTCAATATGACGCCACACCCAATGGAATTTGAGCTTTACTATAGTGTCTGACTCGTTAGCCTAGTAGCTATTAAGACTTACATGCTATTTTGACAGTAATCTGCGCCGACGTTTAGCTAAGTCGGTTTGGTTTCTCAGCACATGCCCCTTTGTCCGCGTCGTCTGTCGAATATTCATTGTCATAGCCGACTTTACGCAACCCGCCCACTATTTGGATCTGTTAGTCGTATCGAAAGGTCGCCACATGGGGTTTGGTGTGCATATGATAAGGCGCCATTACCTAGGGTTGAGCATACTCAGGAACGATGGACAATGCCGCTCCAGAGCTGAAATTTGACATTATCGCAATTAGCCATTTATTTTACGGACGTGATAATAAGGCGTGTTTTATGGTGCGGTGTCCTACTAAATAAGTGCCTGGCGGTGTCCTGCTCTCACATGGGGAGACCCCATACTACCCTCGGCGCAGCGGCGTTTCACTTCTGAGTTCGACATGGTGTCAGGTGGGTCCACCGCGCTCTCGCCGCCAGGCATTTCTTCTACTTCTTTCAGAACTCACTAGAATCTACCCAAAGTACTCTGCGTTGTAAGGTTAAGCCTCACGGGTCATTAGTACCAGTCCGCTCAATACATCACTGCACTTACACTCCTGGCCTATCAACGTCGTCGTCTTCAACACCCCTTCAGGAAGCTCGAAGCTCCAGGGAAAACTCATCTCAGGGCAGACTTCGTGCTTAGATGCTTTCAGCACTTATCCCTTCCGCACTTAGCTACCAGGCTATGCCACTGGCGTGACAACCCGTGCACCAGCGGTGCGTTCACTCCGGTCCTCTCGTACTAGGAGTAACCCCCCTCAATTTTCCAACGCCCACGGCAGATAGGGACCGAACTGTCTCACGACGTTCTAAACCCAGCTCGCGTACCACTTTAAATGGCGAACAGCCATACCCTTGGGACCTGCTACAGCCCCAGGATGTGATGAGCCGACATCGAGGTGCCAAACACCGCCGTCGATATGAACTCTTGGGCGGTATCAGCCTGTTATCCCCGGAGTACCTTTTATCCGTTGAGCGATGGCCCTTCCATTCAGAACCACCGGGTCACTAAGACCTGCTTTCGCATCTGCTCGTGCCGTCACACTCGCAGTCAGGCAGGCTTCTGCCTTTGCACTAACCTCACGATGTCCAACCGTGATTAGCCTACCTTCGCGCTCCTCCGTTACTCTTCAGGAGGAGACCGCCCCAGTCAAACTACCCACCAGACACTGTCCCCAAACCGGCTCACGGTCCTAGGTTAGAACCCCAGACATTAAAGGGTGGTATTTCAACAACGGCTCTATCTGTACTGGCGTACAAACTTCTTCGCCTCCCACCTATCCTGCACATCAAGGACCAAAGTTCAGTGTCAAGCTATAGTAAAGGTTCACGGGGTCTTTCCGTCTTGCCGCGGGTACACTGCATCTTCACAGCGAGTTCAATTTCACTGAGTCCCGGGTGGAGACAGCCTGGCCATCATTACGCCATTCGTGCAGGTCGGAACTTACCCGACAAGGAATTTCGCTACCTTAGGACCGTTATAGTTACGGCCGCCGTTTACCGGGGCTTCAGTCCAGAGCGTCTCTTACGATTACCCCTTCTTTTAACCTTCCGGCACCGGGCAGGCGTCACACCGTATACGTCCACTTGCGTGTTTGCACAGTGCTGTGTTTTTAATAAACAGTTGCAGCCAGCTGGTCTCTGCGGCTGGCCAAAGCTCTAGGAGCACATCCTATCACCTCTTCGCCAGCGTGCCTTCTCCCGAAGTTACGGCACCATTTTGCCTAGTTCCTTCACCCGGGTTCTCTCAAGCGCCTTAGTATTCTCTACCTGACCACCTGTGTCGGTTTCAGGTACGATTACTTATTACCTATGCTTAGCAGCTTTTCCAGGAAGTGCGGCATCTGTTACTTCAGCACCTTAGCGCCTCGTCATCACGCCTCAACATGAGTATCTCGGATTTGCCTGAAATACCTGCCTACACGCTTAAACCGGGACGACCGTCGCCCGGATAACATAGCCCTCTCCGTCCCCACATCGCAGTAATAAATAGTACGGGAATATTAACCCGTTTCCCATCAGCTACGCCTCTCAGCCTCACCTTAGGGGTCGACTCACCCTGCCCCGATTAACGTTGGACAGGAACCCTTGGTCTTCCGGCGAGCGGGCTTTTTACCCGCTTTATCGTTACTTATGTCAGCATTCGCACTTCTGATACCTCCAGCATACCTCTCAGTACACCTTCTTCAGCCTACAGAACGCTCCCCTACCCAACAACACCTAAGTGCCATTGCCGCAGCTTCGGTGCATGGTTTAGCCCCGTTACATCTTCCACGCAGGCCGACTCGACCAGTGAGCTATTACGCTTTCTTTAAATGATGGCTGCTTCTAAGCCAACATCCTGGCTGTCTATGCCTTCCCACTTCGTTTCCCACTTAACCATGACTTCGGGACCTTAGCTGGCGGTCTGGGTTGTTTCCCTCTCCACGACGGACCTTAGCACCCGCCGTGTGTCTCCTGCGATTCATTCTAACGTATTCGGAGTTTGCATCGGAGCAGTAAGCCAGGTTGGCCCCCTAGCCGATACAGTGCTCTACCCCATTAGATGACCTCGCAAGGCGCTACCTAAATAGCTTTCGGGGAGAACCAGCTATCTCCCGGTTTGATTGGCCTTTCACCCCCAGCCACAAGTCATCCGCTGATTTTTCAACATCAGTCGGTTCGGTCCTCCAGACGGTGTTACCCAACCTTCAACCTGCTCATGGCTAGCTCACCGGGTTTCGGGTCTGTATCACGCAACTTAACGCACAGTTAATACTCGGTTTCCCTACGGCTCCCCTATCCGGTTAACCTCGCTACGTAATATAACTCGCTGACCCATTATACAAAAGGTACGCAGTCACCACACTAAGCGGCTCCCACTGCTTGTACGTACACGGTTTCAGGCTCTATTTCACTCCGGTTACCCCGGTTCTTTTCGCCTTTCCCTCACGGTACTGGTTCACTATCGGTCAGTCAGGAGTATTTAGCCTTGGAGGATGGGCCCCCCTTCTTCAAACAGGATTTCTCGTGTCCCGCCCTACTCTTCGAACCCAGTATATCCCAATGCTTTCGTGTACGGGACTTTCACCCTCTAGCGTGCAACTTCCCAGATGCTTCCACTAACACTCAATATACCTTATGGTTCCGGGCTGCTCCCCTTTCGCTCGCCGCTACTCAGGGAATCTCGGTTGATTTCTTTTCCTCAGGGTACTTAGATGTTTCACTTCCCCTGGTTCGCCTCGTAAGACTATCTCTTTCACCTTACGATGATGTGCCTTTCAACACACCGGGTTTCCCCATTCGGATATCGTCAGCTCACAACGGCCTTTATCACCTCACCGACGCTTTTCGCAGATTAACACGTCCTTCTTCGCCTCTGACTGCCTGGGCATCCACCGTGTACGTTTAATCACTTAACCTTACAACGCACAGTACTTCGCGCTCTCAAAAACCCTGCCAGTTAATCAATAGCTATTACGCTACCTCTTCACCAGCTCTAGATTCTAGCTCGTTCCAGTTTGTTAAAGAACTCGTATTATTCAATCAACCAGAAAATCGACTAAAGAATAGCAATTGTACCGATGGGAATTTTAGACTATTGGCGTCCCCTGGGGGATTCGAACCCCCGTTACCGCCGTGAAAGGGCGATGTCCTAGGCCTCTAGACGAAAGGGACTGTTATCTAACAACTTCGTCAAACAATCTGTGTGAACACAACATAATCAATCATCTCGCCTTCTTCATCATAAAACTATACATCGCCTAAGCCATGCATCTCTTTATATGATTGACTACGTGTGCCCACACAGATTGTTTGATTCGTTTGTTTAAGAGCGTTTACTTCCTCAATTCAGGTCGCGTATCTTACTACTTCAGACAACGCTGTCAACTAAATACGCGTTTTTTAATTTCTGTCCCTATAATAAGCAGCATAAATTATATGCCTTGCTTCGGCTTTTGACAAGAATTTTAGTGCGTTCCACTTGCTGATTGGTCAGCTTTGAAATTTTGCTTCGTAGTTTAAACAATATTAATATATAAGATATGCAGTTAAACTAGAAAGAAGTAATTAAAACTGAGAAAATAAGGAAAAATGATGAATGATGTGCGACCTTACGATAGTTCCCAGCCAAGTATTGGTAAGCGTGTGGTGATTTCTCCAAGGAGTGTTGTGATAGGCGATGATACTAGGGTCTGGCCAACAACAGTAATTCGCGGAGATGTTAACAAAATCACTGTTGGTGTGTGTACCAATATTCAGGATGGCAGCATCTTACATGTCACTCATCAAAATCCTATTCATTCAGAATGATATTCTCTAACGATCGGTAGCGATGTGACGATTGCTCATGAAGCTTTGTTGCACGGATGTACTATTTGTGATCAGGTTTTAGTAGGTATGGATTCTATAATACTGGACCGTATAATTCTAGAAGATGAAGTTCTCATTGGCTCCAGGGGCTTAGTTGCTCAAGGTAAACGATTAAATAAAGGGTACCTCTTTACGGTGATTCAATAAAGCAAGTTCGCCCGCTTACTCCGTCTGAGATTGAAAATCTCCTTTATTCCGCACAGAACTACGTTCAATGGAAAGACTTTTACCTTGCTGAAAATAGCCAAACAAAACCACATTTTTATTGTAAATGAGCAACACTTTCTAATCTACGGGAAATTTTTGTTTGACTAAATTATGTATGTTTAAAATAGCCTAAGAATAGGCGGTGTAACGGAGTATGTGTATGGTAGAAAAGACAAACTATAAATTTTCCCTAACAACACAAATTATTGATTCAATTCCAGGCATTTTCCCAAACCACAAGTCAAAAGCGAAAGCCGCCTGGCTTACCAACATACCTATCCCGTCTGCTGTATGTTTTGCACCTTGTTGCTGGCAATATTTCAGAAAAGGGGTGAGTTCTTTGGAGTAAAGCATATCATAGTAGCTCGTCTGTTCATTTATAACAAACCCAGGTAAAAAAGCAGGCGTACCGCCATCTATTCCACTCGATGTCGCGTTAATAATCAAGTCGAAATAGTCAGCGCCCAGATGTTCGAAGGGGCAGGCGCAGATAGACCCATCTTCACTAAATTCTTCTACCAGCTGTTCGGCTCGACTAAAAGTGCGATTGGTTAAAGTTATGCAGCTTCCCAATGACAATAAGGGCTGTATTACTCCTCTGGCCGCCCCACCAGCACCGATAATTAGAATATGGGTTGTGGGTTTGATTAAATTTAGTCGATTTAAATCTAATACTAGCCCGATACCGTCAGTATTATCTCCGAGTAAACTTCCATCCTTTCGTCTTTTTAACGTGTTTACAGCACCTGCCTTAGTAGCACGTGATGTGAGTCGATCAGCCAATTCATAGGCTTGCTGTTTAAACGGTAACGTCACGTTGGCCCCTACGCCACCCGTGCTAAAAAAGTGTGTTACTGCATGCTCAAACCCGTCCAACGGGGCACATATGCGCTGATAGATGTAATCAATCCCAGATTGCTGAGCAAATAAATGGTGGATTAAGGGTGATTGGCTGTGTTCAATTGGGTTACCAAAAACAGCATAACGGTGCATGAATTAACCTCAGCGAAGGATTTTACCACTGATAATATCACAGATTTGTGAAGGGGTTAGGTGCCCACCTATTTTACCGGGAACAACAGGGAAACACTTACCAAACTGTGCTATAACCTCTTCTGCTGTTCGACAAGGAGGAAGGCCAGATAGATTAGCGCTTGTGGAGACGATAGCCCTACCATAGGCCGCGCATAGTTGTTGTACCTGTGGATGAGCAGATACCCTAATTGCCAATGAATTGAACTGACCAGTTAACCATCGTGGAACCCAATTCTTAGCAGGCACAACCCAGGTTACTGGACCAGGCCAAGCTGAAAGGATACGCGACATTTGTAGCGAAGTTATTTTTTTCTCGTTTATATAGTCTTGTAATTGCGCATAGTCGGACGCAATAAGAATGAGTCCCTTATCTATTGAGCGCTGCTTTAAGGTTAAAATGGCTTCCACTGCTTGCGAGCTCTCAGGATCACAACCTAATCCGTAGACTGCTTCAGTTGGGTAACCGATGACTTCATTTTGACGAAGCTTCGCAAGAAAATAATTTATTGATTCTGGTAAAGCAGAGAAGCACATAAGGTGGCTATTATTCTTTTGTTATCGTCTTGCCACACTGTTTGTTGGCACAAGTATATCGCATACTAAACTTATTTTTTAATTAAGTTAGCAGTTCGAAAACACAGTGGGGACACTTTCCCACAATTGGAGGCATTTTCATCATGAATTGGCACCTAGGATAGTTATTGAAGGTATAAAATATGTTGCCAAAGCGTGAATACCTTTCGGTTATACTCCCTTGCCTACATTGAGGACAGCCTGCCAGTTCAATATCAGCTTGCTCGTTTGACCCAATAAAATGACATTCTGTATAACGGTTACAACAGATAAACATACCGTACCACTTGGCGCAAAGTGGATCTGCAGCGCATTTGAGGCAAGCGTGGCCTTCTAATACCTTGACTACTTGACTTTCATTGCTCTTATTTAAATTAAGTATGAAAGCGCACTGTGGGTAGTTTTCACAGCCTAAAAAAATGCCTGAACTGCCCGTTTTAAACAGCAATTTAGCCCTACATTGCCGGCAATGCCTATCCTGGTTGATATTAAAGACTGAGCGTTTACACATGACTTGTCAAGGTATAATTTTTTAATGGATCACCGCATCACTAAGATCGAATATAAGTACTTCAACCTGCCGATAAGCGTTTTCGCATCCCGGGATTTTAACTAGGGCATAAGAACCAACCAGTTAAAATTATTCGTATCAAAGAGTAATGTGTTAGTACTATCGCTCCCTCAACCACCATTTTCCTAGTTTCAACGTTAACTATACTAATTTGCTCAAAGTAAGAGTATAAAGCCTCACATGTAGACACGGATTGAAGATAACATCAGTGCCCCCTGATAAGCCCGCTAACTTTTCAAGCCAATTTAACGCGTTATGAATACCCTTGCGGTGAAAACCTGCTCTGGTCAGCTCCCGCGTTAGGTTATCCTGATCGACGCGTAGTTCAAACGGGCTGTGAGTATATGTTTCACATAAATACATTAGCACGCTAAATATGGCACGCTCTCCTTAAGCGAATATAGCCGCCGGGTACTGCTGCTATCCATCCTGCTATTTCGAGCTCAAGTCGTTTTCCGGCAATGATAGAAATGGGTTGGCCAGCACGCTCAACAACATTAATGGGTGTTACCTCATCGCTCACGCTACCGAAGACATCCGCATCAGGCAATGCTACTTTAGCATCATCTATCGTATAAGATCTGTTACCTATACGCATGGTTAACCAATTAACGCACCTTGATGAATGAACCAGTGTACTCCCTCCGAGTTGGGATTACCCAATGCACCTGGTATCGCATAAACATTGCTATTTTGTTCTAGTGTAGAACGCGCGGTAATGAATGAAACATTTTTTAAAGAAGCTTTTACCACTAAAACACCAACACTGAGTCCGCTAATAATATGATTTATAAAATAGGAAAATGACTCTCCAGTGGAGGCGTATCTGGAAAGAATTCTGAGATAAGTATCCCTTTTTTCCCAACAATTTCATTGGCAATGGAAATATTACTAGTAGTATAAAGTCGTTGCAGGCCACTTCCAAGGAACCTATAGATTAGATTGTGTAATTTTGTTATGTTCAATTTGACATTCAAATAGGTTAAATTACGAACGAGAAACAATTGCAGGTGCTGTCTACCGAGTTAGCCAAAAATCGCAAGTTTCTTCTACGCTCATATCTAAAGTGACTGATGCGGTAAAAGAGCAGGTTATAGAATGGCAGGGCAGACTGCTGGCGGCCGTTATATTCCATTGTCTATCTTGATTGTATTGTCGTTAGCGTGCGTCATGATGGCCATGTTATCAACAAATCCGTTTTCCTTGTTTCATGGAAGGATGACAAGGCGGTAACCGGTGATTTGAAAGCTGTGTACCAGGCGGCAATGGAGGAGGCTGCGTTTGCAGGGGCTGGAGAAATTCAGTGATACCTGGGATAGTCGTTATCCACAAATTAGCCGTAGCGGGTTATCCAATTAGGATCATTTGAATACGTTTTTTGTTTATCCATCTGAGATAAGAAAAGTGATTTATACAACTCAGGCTATTGAGTCGTTGAACTGCCTTATCCCTCATGCGATTAAAAAGCGACAACTGTTTCTGTCGAACTGGTGCTTACACAGAAGCCTGTACAGGGCCCTTTTATCTTGGTTTAGCTGCAACCCTACCTCAAGCGCGCAAGCTTTTTCGCATTTCAAGCAATTTTGATCATGACAGCTATAAAATTCTCTGTCGTCCGATGCTCTCTGGACACTATGCGGTGGTGGACTTGTCAACGTAGAAAAGTCGCTTATCTTGCAATGAGATATCTACATGACCTCCTGGCTGCAACAACATAACACAAACACCTTGCGATTTATCGCTATGCGCGGTAACGAGCAGTAGATAAACTACGTATTAGTATAAGGAAAAGTACTGTTTGTCCTAGGGCAAAATCAACTATGTTTATCATGCTACTCCCACTCTTTTTAACATGTATACACTGTTGTTGTAAGGAATATTTATGCTAATTTATGAAAAAACCCGGCACAAGGAAGTATCAATTATTCTTCCGATCGCTGCACTTATTGTTCTCCATTTTTTTGCTGAGTAAAAGGTACTTGCGCTGATAGCTGGCGTAAATTTGTTCGCGCTACTGTGGCCATTGTAGTGAACGCCTTGTTACCGCGGGCTTGGTGGGAGCAGCATTACTGTTTGGCGGGCGCAAGTTTGCCACGCAATATGTCAATTTGGTTGGCATTAAACAAATACCTTATCGCCATCTTTCCCTTAGCGATATTGGTGCTAATCTTCCCGGTCACGTTGCCTTCGGGAAATTTTAGTGTTGCCCAATCGCTGCTAATTTCAGCAGTAATGTAGGGGGTGTTTCTGCTTATCCAAACATGAACGCATCAAAATCTGTTTGTCTGTTAGTCTGAAGATGAAAATACCAAACATAAACAAGGCAGACGTTCTGCACATAGCAGCGCTTGCCATGGAAGTTGACTGATTATCCATTTAATTGCGGTCATCGGCGAAAAGTGCACCGGTTTTTTAGTCGCCTTCTTGCTCATTCTGTCGCCCGAAGGTTTAGGTGCCATCAAAGCCGTATTACAAAATTATGTGCAGCGCGCAATGAACCAGCTGTTTGGATCGGTATTTTCAACTATCTCGCTGACAGTGCCGACGGTGACTATCATTGCTACGCTTACAGGCCATAAACTGATTTTCGCCATTGATTTACACAACTTATTGATTTTTGGCATTATTTTAATACTATGTAATATCTCTTTCTCTACGGGCAGAACCAATATCTTAAATGGTGCCGCGCATTAGGCACACTATCTGCAGGCTATCTTCTCACCATTTTGCTTGGAGCCCTTACTGCGTTGCGTCGTGTGCATAAATAATGCACACGCTAATCATAGTTAAGCGTCAATATGCAATGCAGAAAAATTTTTTACTGCTTCGTCAAGGATTTTCATCTGTGTTAATAGCGGCATCAACTGAGCTAATGGTAACGCCGAAGGACCGTCGCAACGCGCATGATCCGGATCTGGATGTGCCTCAATAAACAGTCCAGCAATGCCTACCGCTATACCAGCCCGCGCTAACTCTGCCACTTGTGCACGCCGTCCACCTGAAGCAGCACTGAAAGGATCACGTGTTTGTAGTGCGTGGGTGACATCAAAAATGATGGGCGCGTTGCCACTTACCTGTTTCATTACAGAGAAACCCAACATATCCACTACTAAATTATCATAACCAAAACAGCTACCGCGTTCACACAAAATCACTTGATCATTGCCGCTGTCAATAAATTTTTCGACAAGATTCCCTACCTGTCCAGGGCTCATAAATTGTGGTTTCTTGATATTAATAACAGCACCGGATTGTGCCATCGCCACGACCAGATCGGTTTGTCGTGCCAAAAAAGCAGGTAGCTGGATAACATCCACGACCTCGGCGACAGGTGCAATTTGGGCATATTCATGTACATCCGTGATAGTTTTAATCGCAAACGTCTGCTTGAGTCGTTGTAGAATGGTTAGCCCTTTTTCCAGCCCAGGACCACGGTAGCCGTGAATAGAAGAACGATTAGCTTTATCGAATGACGCTTTAAACACATAAGGTATACCTAGTTTCTCAGTCACCTCAATAAAGTGATGGCAAACACGTTTTGCCAACTCTTCCGACTCCAACACATTCATACCACCAAAAAGGGTAAAGGGAAGGTGGTTGGCGACGTTGACGTTGCCGATAGAGACAACTTTTCTGCTACTCATCTGTTTGATTCACCCTAAATTTATTGTAACCCGTTAATGTAGGGTCACGCTCTTTTTTTCAATTGCCTTGATTTACAGTCTAATCAGTTCGCTAACGGGATCTTTTGGCCAGCGTTTAACAAAATAAGTCAGATCGTTAAGCGCAACGTGGCAACAATCGAGCTGCGCATAGATTAAACCCCCAATCACGAATTTCATAAGGATCGCTCGGTTTGATCAACAACAGCGCCTCTGTTTTTAGCAAGTTTAATATTTTCTGAAAAACGGCACTGGGTTCCGCTTCGCTCAAGTCCTTTTCATACAGATTGGCTAACGGATTAATGTTCTCTTTTAACCATGTTTCCAACGTGTGCTCATCTAACGATTCACCACATTCGATGGATCGATTAGCCATTTATCACCATCAAACCAATCAGCACGTAAAATAAGTTGAGTAGGAAAAATGACGGGCATGAGCTGGAATATCCAGCGCAGAAGTAATGTGTAACAGAATAATGCCCAGTGACAATGCTGTACCACTAATACATTGTCCAGCCACATTACTTCCGAGAGATTGTAAGGGGGGTTGGCAGAGCCAATCCCCCACTGCTGATAAAAAAGGGGTAATAGACGCTCCAGTTGTAAATCATCAGGTTGTACCTCATCCGCAAGGGAGGAACGTGCTTCCTTAACTATGGTAGTAAGTTGAGCACGCACACATGCAGAGGGGAAATCACTGCGAATTGCGCTGAGGGCCCATATGATCGCCTCACAAAGCGGCGTTTCGTCAAAATCGATGCGTTCCATTAAAATTGTACCATTTCCAATATGCTACTTTAGCAGATTTATCCTAACAATTTTCCCATAAGTAAAAAGTTTGGCGGGTAACTGCAAGAGCGACAGGTTTGCAACGTTGCCGTAGCGCTTAGCCTACTGAGAAAATCAAAGTTTACACGTAAAATCTTGCCCCGATCTAAACTTATACTTTACCCATCTACCCGTACCTATGCTCCAAGCCGTAGATGTTGTACCCATCTCCCGCCTGAGTTGAACCCCTACAGAGGAAGGTGGTGGTGTTTTCTAACTTCACCGCTATCAATACCTTGATTATATACGCCAATAGTAATACCTCTCGTTATTAATGCGGTATATCACATTACTCTAGGTTAGCATTTAGTGTAATAATGCATCAAGGATCTCATTCGTTTTTCTAACATATTCATCGGCATATGCAGCATTCTCACCACCTCTACCTGGTACAAAATGACACATTTATCAGCGGAGGGGGGGAACGTGATCTTGAGGGATGCTGGGCGGGGTAATACTGTTACCTAACTAATTATCAACGCTACAACGTGCTGAATGTAAGACATAATATATAATTGCGGATTGTTAAGCTAAAACATAATCACTCATGCATTAAGCTCTCCTTGGCTAAAACCCCATTTTTACTTGCCCACCAGTTACTCTGTCACATCCGGCTAAGTCTTGCCAGGTCTCAATATTGGTAAAATTTTCTGTGAGGCATTGTCGCACGCAATGTGCTTGTTGCCAACCATGCTCTAACAGCAACCAACCCCGCGGAACTAACCAATCCACCGCTGTTGTTATAATTAAACTCAGCGCCGCCTCACCCGCTTCGCCCGCAACTAACGCGCTTTTAGGTTCAAAACGCACATCTCCCTGTTGCAAATGGGGATCGTTGTTAGCCAAGTAAGGAGGATTACTGATAATGAGGTCAAAACGGCTCGCCTGTAGGGCACTAAACCAGTCGCTTTGTATAAACTGACAGTTATGCAAACCCAATCGTTTGGCATTTTTTCGCGCTAAATCGACAGTTTGCGCAATGCAATCTACTCCAGTGAGGCAGCAATCTGCTCTTTCACTCGCTATAGCTAGCGTTAGTGTACCGCTGCCGCAACCTAAATCGAGTATGGTGTTGGGTGTTGCACCTAAACATGCTAACGCCCGTTCAACCAACAATTCACTTTCTGGACGAGGAATGAGTGTTGAACCGTCCACATGGAGCGGTAAAGACCAAAATTCGCGCTTACCAGTAATGTAGGCTATGGGTTCACCCGCTACCCGCCGCGCTAACAATGTATCCAGTTGGTTTAGGCTTTGCGCCTCTAATGCAGTTTCATCGAACGCGATGAGCCACGTACGCGGCCGTTTTGTTACAAATTCAAGCAAAATCTCGGCGTCGCACAGTGGACTGGCTGAATCGGCTAACTTGGCTTTGGCTTGCAGACGCCACTGGCGGATATTCACCCTGTTTATCCTGCCAAAACCGCAAGCTGGTCAGCCTGATGCTCTTGAATTAATGGATCAATCAGCATGTCGAGCTTGCCTTCAATGACTTCATCTAATCGGTAAAGGGTTAAATTAATGCGATGATCAGTAATTCGACCCTGCGGGAAATTGTAGGTACGTATGCGGTCAGAGCGATCACCACTACCTAGCAAGTTTCTCCGTGTCGAGGCTTGCTCGCTCTGTTTCCGTGCGACTTCTGCAGCATGAATACGTGCACCGAGCACGGAAAGGGCTTTCGCCCTATTTTTGTGTTGCGAGCGTTCATCTTGACACTCCACCACAATACCCGTGGGCAAATGTGTAATTCGAATAGCCGAATCGGTGGTGTTAACATGTTGCCCGCCCGCACCTGAAGAGCGATAAGTATCGATTTTTAAATCGACTGAATTAATTTCTGGCAACTCCGCTTCCGGCAATTCTGCCATGATGGCAACCGTGCAAGCGGACGTATGGATCCGACCCTGCGATTCAGTTTCTGGCACACGTTGCACGCGATGTCCGCCTGATTCAAATTTTAAGCGTCCATAAGCCCCCTCGCCAATGACTCTGGCGATAACCTCTTTGTAACCCCCGTGCTCACCCTCACTGGCAGTTACTATCTCCACCCGCCACTGCTGAGTTTCTGCATAACGGCAATACATACGAAACAGATCACCAGCAAAAATGGCGGCCTCATCGCCGCCGGTTCCGGCCCTAACCTCAATGATGCAGAGCCGTTCATCGTCAGGATCACGCGGGAGTAGCAGGATCTGGAGCTGCTGCTCCAGTTGTGCAATTATCACACGCAACTGTTCCATATCCTCCTGCGCCATTTCGCGTAGCTCCGCATCGTCCAACATGGCACTGGCGCCCTGAATATCTTGCTTGGCCTGGCACCACTCGGCAAAACAGCGCGTTACGTTACTTAATTTGGCATATTCACGCATCAGAGCGCGGTAGCGAGGTTGATCGGCAATAACAGAAGCATCCCCCAGTAGGGCCTCCACGTCATGATGACGCTCTTGCAGATTTTCTAATTTGGCGACTATTGAGTGTTTCATTTATTTTCTCATCAAGAAACGTACTGGTTAATCCAGGCCAAGGCTATCACGTAAAATCTGCATGCTCTGACTGTCGCCATCTTGTGCAGCTTGCACAAGCGATTTTGTGGGGGTATGAATCAGACGATTGATTAATCGGTGAGCTAACTCTTGTAATACCTGGCGAGCATCCGCACCCTGCTCTAGCGCAAACAGAGCGCGTTCTTCAACGTCAAGGCGCGTTTCAGCTTGTGCGCGGTAGCTGCGAATAGTATCAGCCACCGCTTGTGCACGCAACCAGGCTGAGAAATCGTCACTTCCCCGCTGGATAATACGCTCTGCGGCATTCACCGCCTTAAGACGATAAGATAAATTATGACTAATGATAGTTTGCAAATCATCAATGCTATAAAGATAGATATGATCTAATTTTGCTACCTCAGGTTCAATATCGCGCGGCATCGCAATATCAATCAACAAGATAGGGCGATTACACCGTATTTTCAACGCCTGCTCAATGGCTCCCTTACCGATGATCGGCAGCATGCTCGCGGTAGAGGTGATAACAATATCTGCTTCAATCAAACGTGTCTGTATCTCCGTAAAATCAATCAGCTCGGCATTAACACGCTCAGCAAGCTGTGTGCATGCCGCCGTGTTCGATTAGCAAACGTTAATCGATGTACGTGTTTTTCATACAGGTGATATGCAGCCAGCTCAATCATCTCACCAGCACCAATCAACAACACACTCACCGTGCTCAGTGACTCAAAAATTTTTTGTGCCAGTTGGCAGGCGGCATAGGCAATCGAAACTGCGTGCGTGCCGATTTCGGTCTTTATCCGTACCTGTTTAACAACAGAAAAGCTTTTTTGAAACAGATGCTCTAACTTTCTACTGAGCTTGTGGTGTTGCTTTGCGTACATAAATGCACGCTTGACTTGACCAAAAATTTGTGGCTCACCCAGCACCTGTGAATCCAGCCCACTCGCTACACGCATTAAATGCGTTACAACGTCACTTTCGTGATAGCAATAAAGGCTAGATTGTAGCTCGCTTTTGGCAATATGGTGATAATCACATAACCAATTCATTAAATGATGATAGGCATTCTGCCCTGTGGCTATGCTAAGATAAAGCTCGGTGCGATTGCAGGTTGACAAGATCACTGCGCTCTCCACCATGGGCTGCATCAATAGGTTCGCTAAGGCCAAAGGAAGTTTATCTGCCGCAAATATCGCCCGCTCGCGTAGAGCGAGCGGCGCTGTCTTATGGTTTATACCAACTACAAAAAGCGTCATGATGTTCCAAATTGCGTTTTCCTGCACATATTGCGACTTTATTATGCCAATTTTATTCAGATGCGTTATCTTAAACCAAGTTTGTGCGTAAAGCGGATAGTTAAGATCCGGCCGTTAGTGTAGCCTAAGCGGCTATCCTCTATCGAACAAATTTATTGTCCATTTTGAAAGAGCGTTCCCTTGCTGAAATCGCCTCTCAGCCAAAAATTACCGTTTATTTATCTAGTTAGCGTGTTGCTCAGCGCATGTACGTTAAACAAAGCCGTTTCCACGGATACGACGGCCAGTTCCCTGGATTGGCAGAAACATCAACAACAACTTGCCACTTTAACACACTACCAGGCACAGGGGGCGTTTGCCTATATCTCGGCGAAACAGACGCTCTATGCACATTTTCATTGGCGGCAGACAGCGACGGACAATTACCGTCTATTGCTGATTAACTCACTGGGAAATATTGAGCTGCAACTGGATGTGATTAACCATCAGGCGCGATTGACTAATCGTCGTGGCGAACGCTTTACCAGCGGGGATGCACAACAGCTTATCTCGCAATTAGCTGGAATGGACATTCCGCTAAACAATCTACGTCAATGGCTGCTCGGCCTGCCTGGTGATGGCAACTCTATTCAGCTCAATCCACAGCAGCGACTTTACCGTGCACAATATATGCATCGGGGTCAAACTTGGCAAGTCACCATCAATACCTACAGCAAGAAACAAGCGACCCCATTACCCACAAAAATTGAACTGTATACTGGTGACACACGTATTAAATTGCGGATTGATAACTGGACAGTATGATGACGTTGGCTTGGCCCTCTCCGGCAAAATTGAATCTTTTTTTATATATAATCGGACGTAGAAGTGATGGTTACCACGATCTACAAACACTTTACCAATTTCTGGATTATGGCGACACATTGACCTATACCCCAACAACGGATGGCGTTATAGCCCTGCTTAATCCCATTGTTGGTATCGCGAGTAAGGACAACCTGATTACACGCGCTGCGAGTTTGTTGGCTAAAACTGCGCATGCACAACGCCGGCTACCGAGCAACGCCGGTGTAAAAATTGGCATTGATAAAAAAATACCATTGGGTGGTGGTCTCGGGGGAGGATCTTCTAATGCAGCAACCACGCTATTGGCACTCAACGTACTCTGGAAAATTGGCTATTCTTTGGATGAGCTCGCTGAGATAGGGCTTAAGCTGGGTATGGATGTGCCGCTATTTGTTCGCGGTTTTGCCGCTTTTGCCCAGGGCAGAGGTGATCTATTGACTGCAGCAGCACCTGTAGAAAAATGGTATCTCGTCGCTAAACCACCAATACACATTGCAACGTCGCTTATTTTTAATGATCCCTTGTTAACCTATAGTGCGCGGCTAGATCCAACCACGCCTCTCCAGCGAGCGCGATTAAGCAATGATTGCGAGGCAGTCGTAAGAAAACGTTTCAGTGAAGTTGATGTACTTGTGCGTACACTGTTAAGCTACGCACCAACACGATTAACAGGAACTGGCGCTTGTGTGTTTGCCGAATTTGCTACTAGACACGCCGCAAACCAGGTACTTCAATTACTACCAGCCTACACTGCATTTGTAGCGCGAGGAGTGAATATATCTCCCTTACACCATTTTATGAAAAAAATGTGCCACTCGTGTTAATTTATGTTCTCGGCCGATGGCGGTGTAGGCAACATATCCCTTGCCGTGGTCCCTTCTAGCAAGTTATCTAAGCGATACAGAGGTTTTTTCCGTGCCCGATATGAAGCTGTTTGCTGGTAATGCCATTCCCGAACTTGCCCAGCGTATTGCTGAACGTCTTAAATCACCCATAGGTAATGCCGCCGTAGGCCGCTTTAGTGATGGCGAAGTAAGTGTGCAAATCAATGAAAATGTTCGTGGTGGAGACATTTTTATTATTCAATCCACTTGTGCACCGACCAATGATAACCTCATGGAATTGGTGGTTATGGTTGACGCATTGCGCCGTGCTTCGGCTGGACGTATCACTGCAGTTATGCCCTATTTTGGCTATGCAAGACAAGATCGCCGGCTGCGTTCCGCCCGCGTGCCAATCACGGCAAAGGTGGTGGCCGATTTTCTATCGAGTGTTGGCGTTGACCGAGTATTGACGGTTGATCTTCATGCCGAGCAGATACAGGGATTTTTTGACGTACCTGTCGATAACGTCTTTGCTAGTCCAGTGCTGTTAGAAGATATGCAACGGCTAAATTTAGGGAAGCTGGTAGTTGTTTCGCCCGATATTGGCGGTGTTGTGCGTGCTAGAGCCATCGCCAAGCTCCTTGATGATGCTGAAATGGCCATTATCGACAAGCGTCGACCACACCCGAATATTGCTCAGGTAATGCATATCATTGGTGATGTAAATGGCCGTGACTGTATTATGATCGATGATATGCTGGATACTGGCGGTACGTTATGCAAAGCGGCAGAGGCACTTAAAGAGCGGGGGGCAAAACGGGTCTTTGCTTACGCCACACATCCTATTTTCTCAGGTGCCGCCGCGGAAAATTTACGTCACTCAGAATTAGATGAGGTAGTCGTCTGCGACACGATTCCTCTGCGAGAGGAGATAAAAAGTTTGGCTAAAGTACGCACGCTAACCCTATCAGATATGCTTGCCGAAGCGATCCGTCGCATCAGTAACGAAGAATCTATCTCTGCTATGTTTGAGTATTAATTCAAGCGCGCCGATAACCAAGGTACAGGATAATGGCCAGCGTGTTTATCATCATGTAGTTTGCTATGGCAATATTTCGCAGCTCTCCGGCTCCCGGCTCAGCCATTTTACCCCAAGCGTCCCAAATGGTATGATAATCTGCTTTGCTACGTGCTTTCTCTTCCATTCTCCCTTGTGCGCTTAGTAAGCTAGAAGAGGGTAAAATGGTAGTTGAGCTGCTTATTGGGAACATACAGATACCTTGGATAGCAGCAATTTTTGTCATTCACTGGTAGGCGCGTTAAACTACGCCCCCTTTACCTTGACCATGTAGAATCATCGGAGTGAGCGCCATTAAGTTAATTGTTGGTTTAGCTAATCCTGGCGAACAATATAGAGCGACAAGACACAATGCTGGCGCCTGGTATCTCAACACCCTGCTCCAGCACTATCGGCAACCCCTTAAACTTGAAGGAAAATTTCATGGTTACACCGCCCGGATTACTATTGCTGGCAACGATATGCGTTTACTGATCCCCAATACCTTTATGAATTTAAGTGGTACCGCTGTGACTGCCATGGCGTCGTTCTACCGCATCAGTGCAGCGGAGATTTTAGTTGCCCACGACGAATTAGATCTGCCCGTCGGCAGTATCAAATTTAAACATAATGGCGGGCACGCCGGACATAATGGGTTGCGTGATATCATAAAAAAATTGGGGAGCACCGCGTTTTTGCGCTTACGTATCGGCATTGGCCACCCTGGCGAACGGCAAAAAGTGGTTGGCTATGTACTGGATAAACCGAGTAGCGAAGAGCAACAGTGTATTACCGCAGCCATTGCTGAAGCGGTAACCTGTACTGAACTTTGGTTCACTGCCGGTTTAGTTACGGCGACCAATCGATTGCACACGTTTAAGTGCAATATGGCGCCGCCAGAGTAAGTTGATCCATTTTTAGCAGTGCTACTGATTTAACCACCACCATCAAACAAAGGTAAAACAGAAATGGGATTTAAATGCGGTATCGTTGGTTTACCCAACGTCGGCAAATCGACGCTGTTCAATGCATTAACTCAGGCAGGTATTGAAGCGGCTAATTTCCCTTTTTGCACTATCGAGCCCCACACCGGCGTGGTGCTGGTACCCGATCCACGGTTGGAGAAATTAGCGGCCATCGTTAAACCTCAGCGCATCTTACCGACCAGTATGGAATTTGTTGATATTGCTGGTCTGGTGAAGGGCGCCTCCAAAGGTGAAGGGCTAGGCAATCAATTTTTAACAAATATTCGTGAGACCGATGCTATCGCACATGTGGTGCGGTGTTTTGCTAATGACAATATTATCCATGTCGCTGGCAAAATTGATCCTGGCGAGGATATCTCAGTCATCAACCTAGAATTAGTGCTTGCTGATCTTGAGCGCTGTGAACGTGGACTGCAACGCGCACAAAAAAAAGCAAAGGGAAATGATAAAGAAGCCAAAATGACGGTGAGTGTATTGGAAAAGTGCTTACCTCACCTCCAGCAGGGACAGATGTTGCGCGCACTCCCTTTAGAAGCAGAAGAGAGAGCAGCAATCCGCTGCCTCAGCTTTTTAACACTTAAACCTACCATGTATATTGCCAATGTGGATGAAGAGGGATGCAGCGATAACCCTTGGTTGGCGCAAGTGCAACGCATAGCGGAACAAGAAGATGCAGTGGTCGTACCCGTTTGTGCTGGTATAGAGGCAGATATCGCCGAGCTAGAGCCAACGGAGCGCGCCGAATTCATGGCTCTGAGCATTGATGAACCTGGGTTGAACCGCGTGATCCGTGCTGGCTATGCACTGTTGCACTTACAAACCTACTTCACTGCTGGGATAAAAGAGGTGCGTGCCTGGACCATTCCCGTCGGCGCAACGGCACTGCAAGCAGCAGGTGAAATTCATACTGACTTCGAAAAAGGCTTCATCCGCGCACAAACTATCAGTTACAACGATTACATCGCTTACGCGGGTGCACAGGGCGCAAAAGAGGCAGGCAAAATGCGTTCAGAGGGAAAAGAGTACATTGTTAAAGATGGTGATGTGATGAATTTCCTCTTTAATGTGTAAGTGGCTTTACTGGTTACCACGCCAGCCATTAAGACCTTAGTTTAACAGATGAATATTGTTACAACTTTTTCCTATGGTGTCAGGACGAGCGTGTTCTGATCCCGCCGTTAACCCCGTGTGATTGCGCTGTTTGCGCCGTCGGCCGGTCTGTCTGCGTGTCTATTAGGACGTTAACAAAGGTGGCTATTGATGAGTGAAAAATTACAAAAAGTGCTCGCGTGTGCTGGTTATGGTTCACGCAGAGATATCGAAGCGATGGTGGCCGCTGGACGTATCTCTGTCAATGGTGAGATAGCGACGCTAGGGTTACGCATTGACCCGCAAGATAGCACCAAGATCCGTATTGATGGACAGCCGGCACGCATTATCTCTGCCAGCGTCCCTTGCCGTGTATTAGTGTATTATAAACCTGAAGGTGAGTTATGTACGCGTCGAGATCCTGAGGGTCGGGCAACGGTGTTTGATCGTTTGCCGCGTTTACAACATGCTCGCTGGGTAGCAGTAGGTCGATTAGATATTAATACCAGTGGTTTGCTACTTTTTACTACTAATGGTGAGTTGGCCAATCGTTTAATGCATCCGTCGCACCAAGTGAAACGGGAATATGCCGTGCGTGTGTTTGGCGAGGTCGAATCTGGCACGCTAGCTAAGCTGAAACATGGCGTTCAGCTTGACGATGGAATGGCGGCCTTTGATGCCATTCTCCCTGCTGGTGGAGCGGGGATAAATCGTTGGTATCGCGTATTGTTAAAAGAGGGACGTAACCGCGAAGTACGGCGTTTGTGGGAAGCTGTTGGTGTGCAAGTGAGTCGCCTCATTCGCGTTCGCTTCGCTCATATCACACTGCCTAAAGGGCTGCCGCGCGGAGGATGGACGGAGATATCTCTAAGACATGTTAATAGCCTACGTCAGCTTGTTGGCCTGAGTGCAGAAACACAAAGTAAGATAATATGTTATGAGAAACGGTTACGCGCAGGGCAAATTCGCCGCGTAGTAAAACGCCATGTACGTAAAAAAGACACGACCTCATCCTCAGGCAAACGGCGTTAAGGTGTTCATAATCTGTTGCAGAAAGGTAAAATGCAGCAATTACCGCTCGGCAGCGAACGCGACATTAAATGTGATACTAATTATTGACCCCACGCCAATTTGCTAGTCGGTAGAAAATAACGCTTTTTATCCAGTGTAAATGCACCGTGTCTCGCGTAGACAATTTGATTCGATTACACTATAAACAACTTACTGTTTATTCTCTCATCTCAGGGGAGATTTACCTGGATTTTTCAGACGTGTTAAAATGAATTTATTAAATAACCAAGGTGGCCGTGTCGTTGTCACATTGCCCAAATTTTGAGTAACTAAATAGGATTAGCTATGGCCTTTCTCCGTGGTAAACGTATTTTAATTACAGGTGTTGCTAGCAAGCTTTCTATCGCTTTTGGTATCGCTAAAGCAATGCATCAACAAGGCGCTGAACTGGCTTTTACTTGGCAAAATGAAAAATTACAGGGGCGCGTAGAAGAGGTCGCGCGTGAATGTAATAGCACGCTTATCCTACCTTGTGACGTGGCGCAGGATGAGAGTATTGATGCCTTGTTCGAGGAGTTAGGTAAAGTTTGGCCACAGTTCGATGGCTTTGTGCATTCCATTGGATATGCCCCGGCTGATCAACTGGATGGGGACTATGTCAATGCCGTCACCCGCACAGGTTTTAGCATTGCCCATGACATCAGTTCTTACAGTTTTGTGGCGATGGCGAAAGCGTGTCGTGCCATGCTAACGAAAGAGGCGAGTCTGCTGACATTAAGCTATCTAGGTGCCGAACGTGCCATTCCAAACTATAATGTGATGGGTTTAGCCAAAGCCTCGCTCGAAGCGAATGTACGCTATATGGCTAACGCAATGGGACCTGAAGGTATTCGTGTTAATGCTATTTCAGCCGGGCCTATTCGCACTCTCGCCGCTTCTGGCATCAAGGATTTTCGTAAAATGTTGACGCACTGTGAGCAAGTGACAGCAATCCGCCGGGCGGTAACCACTGAAGATGTCGGCAATGCTGCTGCATTTTTATGCTCGGATTTAGCTAAAGGCATCACCGGAGAGGTGCTGCATGTCGATGGCGGCTTTAGCATCGCAGCAATGAACGAACTGGAGGTAAAATAATCCGGTATTTTTAGGATTAAATGGCATCAATTATCCCCGGTTTCAACTAAATGCAGATAGCCTGTTTTAGTTAATTTGTAGCCAATAAGATAAGTTTGCCTGATATTAATTTAAGATCAGCCTGAAACGGTAAATCGCCATTTATGACACAATTACTAAGAAATACTATGCTACAGGATAACCCCCTACTAGCACAGTTAAAACAGAATTTTCAAGCTAAAATACCACATATTGAGGGCGTTGTTAAGGGAACTAATAAGGGATTTGGTTTCCTTGAAACTGAAAATAACATTAGCTACTTCATCCCGCCCCTGCAGATGAAAAAAGTGATGCATGGCGACCGTATTGTCGCGCGAGTGCACAATGTGAACGATCGCGGTGCAGTAGAACCACAATCGCTGATTGAGCCTTTCTTAAGCCGCTTTGTTGGTAGAATTAGCCGCAAGCAAAATCGCTTACAAATTACCCCCGACAATCCTCTATTGCGCACAGCCATTTTCTGTGCACCCGTTAAGACGTTGACGCTCCATTTTCAGGAGGGAGACTGGGCCGTTGCCGAAATGCGACGCCACCCTTTACAAGGAGATGGTGATTTCAATGCAGAAATAACGGCGTTTATCGCCCATGACGATGATCCTGCTATGCCATGGAAAGTGACATTGTCACGATATCAGCTAGAACAGCACGCGCCTGAAGGTCTCTTTACGCAACCCTCTGAGGTTGACGTCGAGCGGCGCGATTTATCCGCCTATGATTTCTTTACTATCGACAGTGCTTCAACAGAAGACATGGATGATGCACTGTATATTGAGTCCCAGCCTGACGGCAATTTAAGCCTATATGTTGCGATAGCGGATCCTACCGCTTGGATAGCGCCTGACAGCGCACTGGATAAAATAGCGGCTGAACGTGCTTTCACCAACTATTTACCTGGGTACAATATTCCCATGCTACCGCGCGTTTTATCAGAGGATTTGTGCTCCTTGCGCCCATACATTAAGCGCTTAGCGCTCGTGTGTCAGGTCGCGGTGGCAGCAGATGGAACATTAGCAACAGAAGCCACTTTTTTCCCCGCGTGGATCACCTCTAAGGCCCGTCTAACGTATGACGAAGTGTCAGATTGGTTAGAAAGTAAAGCCACATGGCAGCCGCCCAACGACGCCATTGCACAACAACTTCGTCTGCTGCATCAGTTATGTCAAGCACGCATGCAGTGGCGTCAAGAACAGGCACTGACCTTCAAGGAGCGGCCTGATTATCGGTTTATTCTTGATGAAAACAACAACGTGTTAGATATTGCCATTGAAACTCGGCGCATTGCCAACTGTATGGTTGAAGAGGCGATGATTGTAGCCAATCTCTGTACGGCACGCTATCTCTGCGAGAATGCAGGTGCTGGTATTTTCAATGTACACACTGGCTTCGATGCTTCTGCATCTGTTCAAGTGAAAGCACTGCTTGCCAGCCAGGATATCGAGGTGGATGCTCAGGAGATTGCCACTCTAAAAGGGTTTAAAGCGTTGCGACGTAAATTGGATAAGCTGTCATCGCCTTGGTTAGAGAGTCGCATACGCCGCTTACAGAATTACGCCACCATCAGTACAAAGCCAGGGCCTCATTTTGGCCTGGGATTCCCCTATTACGCGACATGGACATCACCCATACGGAAATATGGCGATATGATTAATCACCGTCTTATCAAGGCACTCATTCTAGGTAAATCTGTTGCCACACCAGGCGAAACGCTAACGACAACGTTGAGTGAACGACGCCGTCTACATCGTATGGCCGAGCGTGATATTGGTGATTGGCTCTATTGTCGTTTTCTAACATCTGCAAAGGAGAATAAACACGCTTTTCGTGCCGAGGTGATTGATGTTTCACGTGGAGGCATGCGCGCTCGGTTGCTTGCAAATGGCGCTACGGCTTTTATTCCTGGATCTTACCTTCATCCGGTCCGTGACCAGCTAATATGTAATGTAGAACAAGGCACGATCACGATTAATCAACACATTGTCTATCGTGTTACCGATCTATTGGATGTTGTGCTACAAGAGATCCGTACTGAAACCCGCACGATTATCGCCCGCCCTATCGCTTAAGCAATTTAAGGTGGTTCTCCACCTTAACGCGAAAGCGTATTTCCTCACTAAACTTAACTCAATGTATTTACTCAGTAAAACGTCCAGTGTAGACAACAATGCCTAGGATTTATGTTAATAGCATGAAATAATTAGCTACTGATGATAATTAATCTAGTGCAGAGGAGATCTGCATAGCACGCCGCTACTAGGTTGTACAAAAATCGTTTTTAGTCTGTAAACAAGAAAACTAAACACAGGTAAAAGCGGACATAAACCACTATACCTGATACTTGTTAATAGCTTAGTCTGCTACGATAGCGCTGCTTGAGGATATCTCTATTATCAATGAGCGATCTCATCTCGTTGCTAAGTTAAGTCCCTACTGGTTTTTGACTAAAAATGACAATACAATCAAGATAGACAATGGAATATAACGGCCGCCAGCAGTCTGCCCTGCCATTCTATAACCTGCTCTTTTACCGCATCAGTCACTTTAGATATGAGCGTAGAAGAAACTTGCGATTTTTGGCTAACTCGGTAGACAGCACCTGCAATTGTTTCTCGTTCGTAATTTAACCTATTTGAATGTCAAATTGAACATAACAAAATTACACAATCTAATCTATAGGCTCAGCATCCCTATCTGCTAAGATAGGCATTTATGAATTCCAGTTTTCATTTTTAATCTAGCTCACGCTGGAGGACACCATGGGCTGTGCTTTGGGCGTGTCCTTCCGTTAGCAACCCTTAGGGTTCTGGTTGATTTCTTCTCTATTCCCTTACCGATTACGGGATAAGAAGAGAACGGGCTGGAAGATTCGCTTGCTGCGCGGGCCTTTGTTCACGGCCCTGCGCACGCGGTTGGCGTCGGTATATCTGCACTTGGATCATTATACATTCGAGCTAGAGGAGGATTTGGCGTGCGGTTTGGTTGTCCACCTAGTAAGTTGCTTTTGTGCCATCAATCCGACTGACGCTGTACCGCCATCACTGTTGATAGCGATTCACTCTTAAGAGCTTTACCTACAATGCTCCCTCCCGATCTTCCTACTCCTCAATAAGGGATGAGGTACTCTCCAATGTTACCCACTTGTTTGAGTTTTTCACTGGCTTCATTAGAAGCACCCGCTGCTTTTGAGGTTTCACCCAGTATCGTACCAATTGGGTGATTGAGATCTTCCCTGAGTCTGTTCTGGAAGCTAGGCGAAAAAGCTACCGCTTTACCAACGCCCGCAACTAACTCACCTATAGGATTTTTCAATACATCCTCGACAGTTGATAAGGTATCATTAACGCCTTGTTTAATTGAACCCCATACGTCTCTCTTTTGACGACTATATGAAGATACCCCCTCTCATGACTGGTTTTTATTGTATTGTATTGTATTGTATGTAGAGGTTAGTAGTGACTGGATAATTATTATCTATTTTGATGGTACTTCCTTTATAATATTTGGATTAACATCTTAAAAAAGTTATCTTTGTGACATCATAAAAGGCGAGTTTGATAATAATCAGATACATGGACGGGGCGTAATGCATTATGCAGATGGTAGTATTTATATTGGTCATTTTTAGACGTCTGCATGGTGAAGGTGTGATGTACTTTCTTGATGGAAAATTTTTTATGGGCAATTGGGTGGAAGAAAAAATATTTGGTGAGGGTAAATTGACCTGCCCAGATGGGGATGTTTACTGTGGAAATTGGCAAGGTGGGATTGTCTCTGGCGTTGGTGTCAAAGTTTATGCCGATAGGAACGTTTACCGCGGGGAGTTTAAAAACAATGTACCTGAAGGAAAAGGCGAATTCTTTCATGTAAATGGTGCTTATAGTTTTGGTGATTTCGTCAAGGGAATGCTTAATGGAAGCAGCGCCTATCTTTATGAAAATAAAGCGATTGATGTGGGTGAATTTAAAGACGACAACCGCCACAGTAGCGGTATTGACACATTTGAAAACGAAATAACTTACGATGGCAAGTGGATTGATGACCTGTTTCAAGGCTGGGGAGAACCTACATTGAGCCGGGTAAATTGGTTCATGAAGGCGAATAGGTGAATAATTTGATGCATGGACAGGGTACACAGATTTACCCCGATAAGCCTGAATTCAAGGGGTATTGGCAAGCCGGATCGCTGGATATAGAGAAAAATGAGCGGCTAATGTTAGCGTGTAATTAGATCAACATCAGCGATACCTTTGCCCGTTTTATTGAAAATTACATCCAGGAAAAGGGGGATAGCGTCACGATAAATTACGCTGCTTTTCCGCAACGGATCAGCGCAGAGGTTGAGTTCGTTTGCAACTTGGTCAGGAAGGACTATTTTCCGCTTGAGGTCACCTCAAGGGATCAGTGGAAAAATGGTCAAGGTTATTATCGACGCATTAAGCGCTTCTGTCCACACGCATACTGACATGGATGATCAGGGGGAAAACGCGGGATCAAAAAAAACAGGGCATTATTGCTTGCGCGATTAAATCGCTATTTCGCGCAAGCAGGGGTGCAGGAAGCGCTGGAAATGCAATTGGCTACCCATTTTCTTTAACAGAAATCATCCAGTTTGGTACTTATTAACTCCGTTTAGCGTAAAGATGTGATGTGCGCTGTCGGCGATGTCTAGCAACCCGTTTTGCTAGACGCCACATGTGGTGATAGCGGTCACCACATTCCATCTAGTAATGTGGCATACTCCAGAGAGTATCGCTATAAAGCCTGTTACGGGCTTGCGTACACGCATATCAATGTGTGTTTTTTTATCCGCGACGAAAGATGTTACAGCGCGCTCAAGCGGCGCCTGAGTTACCAAAATAACGTCACTGCATTTGCCGCCAACATTATTATTTAACAACCCGCTTATTTTTATCCAAAACAGCACCGCTCATGTGGCGGGTGGAGAGATTGTTCCACGCGCACGTGGATGAGATTAATAACGAAAACGCAACCTCTCCTCAATACGGTGGTATTGATTTTTCATTTTTGAAATGGCTTCTCTCCCCCCTTTCTGCTACTTTGCAGCCCGCATTAACTCATTGACATCTCGTACAATGTAGATGCAGGCCCGCCAGCGCTCAGCCGCATTTTATTGTTAACCTGGTAAAACATGGAACAGGCATAAATCAGCCGGGATAAAAAGCACGGTATACCTTGTAGCACCCATTCTGTGCTAATACATCGTGCTGACCAAAGGTTTTATCAAAAAGTTGCGCGTAGGGTAAAAAGGCATTACCGACAATACGCAGTTCACCACCGGGTTTAAGGTAGTGTGGTGCTGCACGTATAAGTGCTTTGGCAGCTGTTTGACTGGTATGTACACCTTCATGGAACGGCGGGTTAGAAACGATCAAATGGTAACGTCCGCTAACGTTAGAAAACACGTTGCTGCTAAAAATGGTGCCATACAGATGATTCACTACAAAGGTCTCACGACTTGCCTCAACCGCAGCGGCGTGCACATCACACAACGCAATCTGTAAGGAGGGAGACTGGCGCGCGAGCATCGCGGCCAGGATGCCTGTCCCACAACCTACGTCCAGCACACTACCTTGCGTCGTGTCGGCTAAGGCGGTCAGGAGCAATGCACTACCTGCATCTACCCCTTTACTGCCAAATACGCCTGGCAACGTACATATTGTGATACCTTCGTGCTGATAACGATGTTTAAATTTATTGACATCGAACAAGGCGGAATGGGTCAGTTTGGACGCGAATAAACTACTGCGTCTCGCAGTGTCAATTTTATGCAGTGGCAACCACGCTTGCAATAGGTCGGGTGCGCTGCGTACCCCGCTACTATTTTTGCCGACAATAAAGATCTGCGTCTGTATAGGCAGTAGCGAAAAGAGATGCGTCAGGTTAAATTGAGCTTCTACCTTATTTTTAGGCCAAAAGTAGATCAATGTGTCACAAGCCCCGATCTGCTCCTCATCGGCTAAAAAGCCGTAACTCACCGCGTTATCCATCTGTCGTGCAAGACGTTGCCAATGGTGAAAGTGCTGGGTAAAGGCATGGCTCGAGGCGGTCTCCAGCCTAGCGGGAAGATCGTCCGCTAATTCACCAGCAAAAAGCACATGGCGACCAGTGAACCTCTCTTGGTGACGTAAAATAACCTCGCTGGGAGCGGTAAATAGAGACATGTAAAATTCCTTAACAAGGTAGCGAAAAGCATTCGCCTATATTGCTGGATAAACATCAGCTCTGCTAGTATAATGCATGCTCAGTGCTTAATACTAGAAGGCATGCTGATAACTGTGCGTCACAGCTCATTATTACGGCACCTCCCCATTGTTCGCTATCGTCTTAGACGAGCCCATTTATTACGTGGCGAGGGGGCTTTACCCGCCGATTCATCCCTGCGATTAATGATCGTTAGCGAACAACCGCAAGTACTGGCGCACCTTTTTATACAGGATATCCTTTATAGCCTACACCTCACATTAGACCAGGTAAATGTTATTAGTTGCGACCGACTACAACGCATGACGACCAAGCCAACCCATGCTGGCTGGTTAATGGGTGTCGATGCCGACGCTACCTTTAATGGTATCTGTCTGCGCACGCCCCCTTTGGGTGAACTTATTAACGATGCTGCCGCACGCCGTCACTTTTGGCAGCAGGTGTGTCAGCACGATGCTTATTTCTTCTCTGACGTCTGAGTACATTGCCGCCGCCGTTGCCATTGAGTGCCGCTGTAACCTGTTTCCCTGGTCGGCGCAGACGTTTACACGCCATCAGGGTGAGTACTATCTCAATTTGGCGATACATAGTGAGAACAGCTTAGCGGGATTTTTGATTGCACAATGGGTACTGAACGAAGCGAGTTTATTCAATTTGGTGATTGATCGACCCTTTCGGCGGCGGGGTCTCGCGCGCCAATCCCTCCAGCACTTAATCGCTCTCTTAGAGCAAAAGAACATTGATACGCTGTGGTTGGAAGTTCGCGTCTCTAATCATCCCGCTATTACTTTGTACCAACAGCTTGGATTTAACCAGGTTACCCGCCGCAAGAGCTACTATCCAATCCAAACAGATCAACGTGAAGATGCCATGGTGATGGCACTAACCCTATGATTTTAAATAGTGAGGGAGAGAAAACCTCGGGTTCTTATTACGATAACATACGATATCGCCGGCACGCGAGTAACTGCAATCATCCCCGGCTGTTGATCCTCAGCAGAAAATAAGATGTTGTATCAAACAGGCGTGTGTCAGTATAAAAAATAGTTTGGTAATAAAATTGGTGTGAAGAGACGGGAATGCAACTTCACGTTTATAACGCTATCCGCTCCGGGTATACTAAGTGCTTCGAAATAAATTATCTCCCTGATATTAGGAAAAATAATGTCACACACGCAGCAAGTTGCACAAGTCGACAAAAGAAGAACCTTTGCGATTATTTCCCACCCCGATGCGGGTAAAACGACGATTACAGAAAAAGTGTTGCTATTAGGTCGTGCTATTTTAAGTGCGGGTACGGTCAAGGGGCGTGGCTCCAGCCAGTACGCGAAATCAGACTGGATGGAGATGGAAAAACAGCGTGGCATTTCTATCACCACCTCCGTAATTCAATTTTCCTATAAAAAGACGCTGATCAATTTGTTAGATACACCAGGGCATGCAGATTTCTCTGAAGATACCTATCGCACCTTAACGGCGGTGGATTGTTGCTTAATGGTCATTGATGCGGCTAAGGGTGTGGAAGATCGCACCCGTAACTTAATGGAAGTGACACGTCTGCGCGACACACCGATTTTAACTTTCATGAATAAAGTTGATCGTGATACCCATGATCCCATGGTGCTGTTAGATGAAGTTGAAGATGAATTAAAAATCGCATGCGCTCCTATCACCTGGCCGATTGGGTGCGGTAAGTTATTTAAAGGGATTTACCATTTATATCGGGACGAGATCTATCTTTACCAGCCCGGTCAGGGGCATAAAATTCAGCAATCCAGCATCATCAAGGGGCTAAACAATCCGCAATTACTTACTGTTATTGATGAAGAGATGGCAGCACAATTGCGTATGGAACTAGAACTGGTGATTAGTGCTTCTTACCGTTTTGACCACGCCCTGTATCTGCAAGGCAAGCTAACTCCGGTATTTTTTGGTACTGCGCTGGGTAACTTTGGGGTGGATCATATGCTAGATGGCCTGGTAGCTTGGGCACCGCCGCCCACCGCCCGTCTCAGTGACCAGCGTCTGGTGCGTGCGGACGAAGAGACATTCAGTGGTTTTGTATTTAAAATTCAAGCCAATATGGATCCGAAACATCGCGACCGTGTGGCGTTTATGCGTGTGGTATCCGGTAAATATGCTAAGGGTATGAAATTGCGTCAGGTGCGTACGGGCAAAGATATGATCATCGCTGACGCCTTGACTTTCATGGCAGGCGACCGCGCGCATACCGATGAGGCTTGGCCTGGTGACATTATCGGCCTGCACAATCACGGTACGATTCAAATCGGTGATACGTTTACCCAGGGCGAGATGCTGCGTTTCAGAGGGATCCCCAATTTTGCGCCAGAGCTGTTCAGACGCATTCGTTTGTGCTATCCGTTAAAACAAAAGCAGTTGCTGAAAGGGTTGATGCAACTATCTGAGGAGGGAGCAGTGCAAATTTTTCGGCCACTGGCGAATAATGATTTAATTGTTGGGGCCGTCGGTGTTTTACAGTTTGAGGTTATAGTGGCGCGCCTAAAAAGTGAGTACAACGTTGAGGCAATTTATGAATCGATCAATGTGGCCACTGCGCGCTGGGTTAGCAGCCTTGAGAATAAAAAACTGGAGATATTCCGCCAAAAAAATGAAAGCAATCTGGCACTGGATAGTAGCGATAACCTTACTTATATTGCGCCTACCTGGGTGAATTTAACGTTAACGCAAGAGCGTTATCCAGACATTATCTTTCAGGGAACGCGTGAGCATGGAGAATGAGAATTCACTTTTCTCAAATCAGGGTTTTGTTCTCCTGCAGACTGCTCTTAAAAAGTTGAGCAATCTCTCTTTATGCTGCATTTTAATCGCAAACTCCTGTCAGACAATAAATTCCTGTTATGATTATGTTGTAGTAGGCTTTTTTGAATAGATTGAACATTTGGGTGATGGTTTGCTTGCGTCATTTCAACATGAGGACCCTATGGCAACGCAGAAGTTTAAAATAACCCACTGGTCCACGTATAACAACGCTCTCAAGCAGCGCGGATCTCTGACCATATGACTGGATGCCTCGGCAATTGCTCCCTGGACCGCCTGGGCGGCGTGGTCGGTCAGACATGGCTATCACCTCTGTGGCAGTAGATAGCCCGACACATGAAATTATCTGTGCCGATTTATCGTTAAACGGTACGACTGATGCTCAGGCTATACCAGCTCTGATAAATACAATACCCGCTACTGTCATGATGCCCTGCTGAGAAAGAAGATAAGACCGCTGATTCTTCCAGTGGCTGAAACCACTGTGTTCCGGTTCAAAACACTCATGGGCGATCATCTAAGTCTGTGTGACTATGATGCGCAGGTAGGTGAGGCAATGGCGATGGTCAACGCGCTTAACAAAATGACACAGTTAGGAATCCCTAACAGTATCCGGATCGCATAACAATCAATCTACTTAGAGGGCCCGTAGTCACAAGTTCTGAGTTATTCAATAAAGCCATTCGTGATGGTAATATCTGCCCTATTTTTTCCCGTGGGTTTTTTAATATATTTAACAATACTATCCAAACCACCTACCTCAAAAACTGAATATCCAAACATCTCCAATAGAGGATTTAATGTGGTGTCAATAAACTTGTCAAGTTTGGAATCAGGCTGTCCAAAATGCTCTCGTGGTGCTAACTTATTTACAGTAATCCGCCCAAGTGCCAGCAGAAATACTCTCTTGTGAAGAGTTTGCGGTGCTGACACTGTCAGGACTATAAAGTTCAGGTGGCATCGATAGCGATTTAATGTTCATAATTTATCCTGGGTGATTAAAATTAAGGATAGTCAGTTGGAGAAATATTTATAATTTTGTATTTGTCGATTTGGTATGAAATGAAGATACAACGAGAGGGGTTTATGAACAATGATGAAGTATTATGATGTGTACAAAAAAACGCTTACAAAAATTTGACCAAACAATGCTTAATTCAGTTACAATATTTAAAATAAAATTTCTGTATTTTCGTTGATCCGTTATTATAAACTTCCTAATAATATGTTAGGAAAGTCAATTAAAATTACTGCCTAAACTATTTTTGAATTAATAAATAAGCACTAAAATATTTTTAGTAATAAAGCCAATGCTATTACTTGATAATTTGGTTGCCAATGAAAATAGGAGACTAGATTTTAAATTTAGATGATTTACTGAAAATAACTCTGCTTCTCTTACTATTTTAGTAGTAGAGTAGACCCGATCAATGTTCCGCTATGCAAACGTAATTCAATATCCGGCGAGCGAATTAATTCTGCCTCTACCGCACCGATCGCTTGCCCGCGGGCGGTAAGCGCTGCGGGTGAAACCATCGCTGCCAGGGTGAGATAATCTTGATAGTGACACGCTTCCGCTTGTATTAACGCCGAATAAAATTTACCTAGCGCATCATCCAACCAAGGGACGATGCACGGCAAATCGCTCACACGAACGCGCCCCAATTTAATCCTTTGGCATAGTGCCCGCTTTTATTGGATAGCGCGGGATATTGCGATGGTGCATAATTTGCCATACTTGCTGGAAATGTTGCAGCTCTTCTTGAATTAACAACGCCATTTTTTCGTGTAAATCCTCCGCCCACGCTGGTATTGCTGGAGCATGAAAGGCTTTTAAGCGATTTCGGCTCTTCAAGTCTAAGTCGAGGCGGTCACGTTGCTGATAAATTACCTCTTCGTAGGGTTTTAACCAATCAAGCAGTGCAGTGTGCTCTGCTTTAGTAGCAGCATATTTTCTAATTAACCAAACCGCCGTCTGTGCTGCTTTCAATTCACAAATTAGATGATCGTTCAATAGCAACGCTAAATCCAGTGGTTTGCGCGCTATCTCTACCCACGCCTGCGGCGTGGGGCATTGAAGAAATTGAGTTAAGGCGCAAGGCAAAACAGCCTAGTTCATTCATTTTGCGCTGTAAATTTTTCTCATTATCCTCACCATCTGTGCTGATTAATGGCGGATGCCAGTATCATCGTTATCAAGATACGCTTTGTTTTGCTCCGTCTCCTCGGGATCTTCAAACCAGGTTCCCCAACCATCATATTCCACATTATACTTGGCCGCGATCGTCACGAGTTGTTCCACCTGCGCATCAATCAGGTCTGCATTCAAAATGACTTCCGTCAATACATCGATGCACATGACGATTGAGCCATCATCAAGTGGCATCTCTTCAGATTCTGTGACGTCATAACCTAACTTAAAAAACTCAGAAGCGGCTTTTTCCAGCGATGACATATCATTGCAGGAAAAATGGTGCTCTAGAGTATAGAGCACATCTGGGTCACTGCCATCATCGAGCAGCTCTTGAATAATTAAACGTGTTTCAACACGCTGTTCTTCTAATAATGTGTCATGAGCCACAGCGATACCTCATATTGGTTGATTAAATAAGCGCCACCCGTGTTCACTTGTTGACACGGCGTGACTGGCTATTTTCTCACACATTGATTTTTTCCCTGCTTAGAAAACGCAGTAGAAAGCTTATTCATGATTACAATCCAATCCAAGTTGCTAGCGTTCACCATTTTTTTGACTGGGCATTTTTTCTGCCACCAATAATAACAAAGTCAACCGTTTATTTTACCGATAAAACCAGCCGTGTTAGACAGTTAAGAGACAGGGTTTAGCGCATTCGCCAGTGCTTGGATTGCGATTTAAGCGTACACGTAGCCTTTTTAGCTTATCCCTCATAAGTAACCCCCTATGATAAGGTAAAACCAGCTTTTTAACAAAAGTATGACATGATTATCTCGTTATACATCCGTCCCGGGTAGAGTACGATTTATTATGTACTTTACGCCCACGTTAGGACGCCGTCTCTTCGCGTAGATGAGTAACTTAACCCCGCTATCAATGCGGCATGAGCGTGGACGGAAAGGAGTAAGGTGACAAAGATATTACGCAGCTGATGATTGCCGCCGCACCCCACATGCCGATAATATAAGCGAATATTTTTAGTAGTAAAAATTGATTACACCCAATACATACATCACAATATAAAAAGAGATGAACTCAATAAGTTAATAGACAAGAGGGGCTAATTCCAAGAAATTTAAACGCAAATACGCGTGGTCGCCGCTGGAAGCAAGGGATGCATATCAGAACCGTTAGCCGAGTGATGCATATTGCTAGATAACAAATGGTGCAGTAGATATTGGGCAATATTAAAATATTGGTTACCTTTATTCAAAATTCCCGGCGGATCATAATATAACCATTGAATTTTACTGAGCATTCATTGTCATTGACTAATAAAGACGCAATAGTGTTTATTCTGTTTGTTAACGTAACCATACTTTATGATCAGATTTTTGGGATGAGCTTCTTTATAAACACTGACAAATTTATTGAGCTTACTATCTGGAAAATTTAACTCTTTCTGGCCCTGCCGCGCATAAAAATTATGCCATAGTTTGGGTCACAATCTGCGTGTCAAGTAAGGTGATTTTAGTCTCATTCAGAATCAATTCTTTCTCGTTAATATTAAAATCTTTTACTATTCTATCCGTCATACTGACACCCATACTTCTATCAATATTTAGACAAGACTCGGGGGTGACAGTTGCCAACGATGAGAAAGGCAAGCTTAACAAAAAATAGCCCAATATTTCATTCTACAATTAACTCCTCGTCACTGCTTTTTGCTAAAGTTTCTCGGTGGTTCAGATCTAAAACAATACAGCCCTTAGACGCTGTTCCACTGCCATCATCTCCATGAATTAAAAAACCTGAGCGCCCACACATGCTATTACCACGGTGTGGCGTAAAGCGCAGCGGCATGCTGTAGGATCGCATGCGATGGAATTACTGATGGTATAGCTCCTTCGCGGCAATGGTCCTTTATTCTTTATGCACTCAAGTGCAGGATCATTTTTAAAACCGGGTGCCCCTGCATACCTTGATTTGAACATAAATTTCCCGTTTAACTTGAACGTTCTGGTTCTGACATTATAAATTGAGAGCATTGTTTACTCCTTGTAATGATAGTGCAGATAATGCTGCTATGTAGATAGATGCAGAAACGATTAGCTTGAAACAAGCTTACCGTTGCTAAACTAAAATTAGCGTGACCCATATCTGCAAATTAAATTTGATATAGGTCAATTGATTATCATTTTTACTACCAAGGAATTACGCTGAAATATGTTGCAAGTGGCGAAAAAATCCAGAGCTAATGGGCACGCGTGCACAGCACAACGTATCATCGATTAGTACAAATAGATTGATGGATGCTAGGTTAAGACCGAAATCCACTCCGTTCTGCCAAATAAAAAACCAGCTGCAATTAACAGCTGGTTTATCAGGGCCAGTAGCCTAATGTGTGTTACGCTACACTTCACGCCGCCGTGACTGGTTAGAGCTAAAACGGCGGCCACTGCTGCGCGTTTCTCTAGCAAAATGGCGGCCATTGCCATGACGTTCACGCGATGGAGAATAACCCAATAACTGCATATTCATCGGCTTATTCAAGATACGCGTTCTTGTAAAGTGCTGTAGTATATCGCCCGGCATGCCTTTCGGGAGTTCGATGGTTGAGTGATTGGCGAACAGGCGGATATTACCGATATACCGACTGCTGATATCCCACTCATTGGCGATAGCGCCAACAATGTGACGCACTTCAACGCCGTCATCGCGCCCAACTTCTATGCGATAGAGATCCATCTCACCCACATTGCGTCGCTCACGGCGCGCGCCAGGTTCGCGATTATCACGGCTGTCACGGCCCATCCGGCGCTCACCACGCTCTTTATATTCGCGACGCGGGGGGCGCGGCGGATCAGCAGGTAAAATAAGTAGACGTTCCCCCTGCGCCATTTTTAAAAGCACCGCGGCCAGCGTTTCCATGTCCATATCCTCTTCCGGCACGAGCTTTTTCAATAGCGCGCGATATTGATCTAAATCACTGCCCTCCAACTGCTGCTGGATAAGGTGGGTGAACTTCACTTGCCGCCGCGTACTCAGCAGTTCCGCATTAGGTAATTCCACTTCTGGAATCGTCATCTTCATCGTGCGTTCAACGTTGCGCAAAAGTCGACGCTCTTTGTTTTCGACAAACAACAGTGCACGACCTGCACGACCCGCGCGCCCAGTGCGTCCAATACGGTGGACATACGATTCGGGATCGAGCGGAATATCGTAATTGACTACCAGGCTGATGCGTTCTACATCTAATCCACGCGCAGCTACGTCTGTGGCGATTAATATATCCAGGCGGCCATCTTTTAACCGCTCCAGCGTCTGTTCACGTAACGCCTGATTCATATCGCCATTGAGTGCCGCACTGTTGTAGCCGCTACGCTCCAAGGTTTCGGCAACTTCAAGCGTCGCGATTTTGGTACGGACGAAAATAATTGCTGCGTCAAAATCCTCTGCTTCTAAAAAGCGTGCAAGTGCATCCGATTTTCGCCCCCAAACCGTCCAATAAGATTGGCTGATATCTGGTCGCGTTGTCACACTGGATTGTATGAGAACTTCATGTGGTGATTGCATAAAGCGGCGGGTAATACGCCTAATCGCCTCTGGCATGGTCGCAGAGAAGAGCGCAGTTTGATGTCCATCTGGGATTTGCGCCATAATGGTTTCCACATCTTCGATGAATCCCATACGCAACATTTCGTCCGCTTCATCCAGAACTAATCCCTTTAGATGCGCCAGATTTAATGTGCCACGCTTCAAGTGGTCGAGCAGGCGCCCAGGCGTACCAACAATTATTTGCGAGCCCTGGCGCAATGCGCGCAGTTGCACGTCATAGCCCTGTCCACCGTAAAGGGCAACAACATTCAGGCCTTTCATGTATTTGGAAAAATCCGCGAATGATTCAGTGACCTGAACGGCTAACTCGCGGGTTGGCGTTAGAACTAAGATCTGCGGTGACTTTAAGTCAGGTTCAATATTGTGAAGCAGTGGAAGTGAAAATGCGGCAGTTTTACCACTGCCTGTCTGGGCCATGCCCAATACATCACTGCCAGCAAGAAGATGAGGGATGCAAGCCGCTTGAATCGGTGACGGCTTGGTATATCCCAGATCGTTCAGTGCCGATAACAAGCTTTCGTTTAAGCCTAAATCAGCAAAATTAATTGGTATTTTACTCATGTTGTGCAAATGCCTCTTTTCATGTCGTCGGCCAATCTACACAATACGAAGTAATATTTTTTCGTCTTTTTCATTGAAAATAGTGAACCGACTTAGATTGTGAACTGTGACAAAAAAACGTGCAATACCTTTGCGCAGAATGCCCAAACTGCATTACTTATTTTATTTGTCAGCTATTGCTGGTCAAATTCTGTTAGATCATCTTGCATCCGGCCAAATTGCGCTAGTTCCAACAATGCATAGCGATGCTCAACAAAGTTATTTACGTTGCTGGCCACTGCCAATTTGAATAACGCTCCCGCATCACTTTTTTTCCCCAGAGTTAAGTAATATTTACCTACATAGAAGTTGCTTTCACTGAGATGTTCAGCAAGCGAGGTGTTATCGCTTGCATCTGCCTTTAAGCGCATCATCAGCACTTTTTTACTGATACCACCAAGGTAGAATTCAACAATATTCTATCCCCATTGATCTTTAACCGCTTTGTCATATCGCTGGCGAAGCGATAACTTAGCTTTATTGGCGTTTAATTCATATTCGGTGAAATAAAGCCATAAACAGTGGAAGGGGTGATTTGGACCATTTTGATAAAATGCAAGCATATCTGCTTGCGCCAAAAGATATCGACCACCGTAATAAAGAGCAATGCCGCGATTTTAAATCGCGTAATGGTAAGTTGGATTAAGTTCAAGTACAGAATCAAACGCTTCGCAGGCAGAATCAAAGTTACCTGCCTGTGTAAAGTATATCCTAAGATAATTAAATGCTTCAGGTAAAAAATCATTACGGGCAAGCGCTCTCAAACCAAGACTATCATATAATGCTCCTCGTTCGTAAAATAGCTGCGCACTCTCATCTACAGAAAGTACTCGGCTTGCAAAAATTTGGTCCATGCACGCAAGCGTGACTTCCTGCTGTAAAGTGGGCTGAAGCGGAGTAGCTAACGGCTGATCTGTGTACTAGCTCGTTGTACCACAGCCCAGTAATATACTAGAAATACCAATAATAATCCCCCAATACGAAAGAAAACGCAGGCCCCCGCACCCAAAATGTACATACATGATAGGCACGGTGTCGGCAGTCAATTATGCACGGGGATTTATGGTCCATCATGGCCATAATTTCTCTTTACTAAAGATCGATGTACATACTAATTAAGAAATACCATTTTCAAGTGGTAGCGGTTTGTCGTTTCCATTTGCCTCTTTTGTCGGTGCTTCACTGGCTTCTTTAATGCTTAACCTAATCCGCCCTTGGCGATCCACTTCCATCACTTTTACCAATATTTCTTGGCCAATTTGTAAATAATCTGCCACTTTCTCTACGCGCTTATGGGTGATTTGCGAAATGTGCACTAATCCTTCTTTACCCCCGCCGATGGCAGCAAACGCACCAAAATCAACAATTCTAGTTATTTTACCGGTATATATTCGGCCCACTTCAATTTCTGCGGTGATCTCTTCAATACGACGTATCACTTCCTTCGCTTTTATACCATCGGTCGCAATGATTTTGACTGTGCCATCGTCTTCGATTTCAATCGTAGTTCCAGTTTCCTCGGTTAGCGTTCGGATAATAGAGCCACCTTTGCCAATGACATCTTTAATTTTTTCTGGATTGATCCATATTGAGTGAATGCGTGGGGCGAATTCTGAGATATCCACACGCGGCGTGCTAATCGCTTGATCCATAACATTAAGTATGTGTAATCTCGCGCTTTTTGCTTGATCTAACGCTGTCCGCATGATTTCCCGCGTTATTCCTTCAATTTTTATATCCATTTGTAGTGCCGTTACCCCTTCGCGTGTGCCTGCAACTTTAAAATCCATATCACCCAGATGATCTTCATCGCCAAGGATGTCAGAAAGGACAACAAATTGATCGCCCTCTTTGACTAATCCCATCGCAATACCAGCGACAGAGGCTTTGATCGGCACACCTGCATCCATAAGCGCGAGCGAAGCGCCGCAAACTGAAGCCATTGATGATGAGCCGTTTGATTCGGTTATTTCGGAGACTACGCGCACAGTATAGGGGAAAAGAGCTATTTTGGGCATCACGGCAAGTAACCCGCGCTTAGCTAATCTGCCATGGCCAATTTCACGTCGTTTCGGCGAACCTACCATGCCCGTTTCACCCACAGAGTAAGGGGGAAAATTGTAATGAAATAAGAACGTGTCTGTCCGCTCCCCCACAAGCTCATCTAAACTCTGCGCATCACGCGCGGTTCCCAATGTCGCCGTGACAAGTGCTTGCGTTTCTCCTCGGGTGAATAGCGCTGAACCATGACTGCGTGGCAGCACACCTGTTCGAATATCAAGACCGCGAATCATATCTTTTTCACGTCCGTCAATACGCAACTCACCGCTTAATACCCTACTGCGCACAACTTTTTTCTCTAATTCGTGTAAGATATAACCCAGTTTGATCTCATCTAAAGTCTTATCCTCTGCTAACAGGGTTGCGATGACTTCGCTTTTAATCATATCTATTTGCTCATAACGCTGCTGCTTTTCGCCAATTTTATAAGCATCGCTTAATTTCGTCTCAGCAAGTGAAGCTAAGCGCGAGATCAATGCCTGATTGATCTCTTCTGGCCGCCACTCCCAACGCGGCTTGCCTGCCTCAGCCGCCAACGCTTTGATGTTTTCTATCACAAGCTGCTGCTGTTCATGACCATACATGACTGCGCCCAACATAATCTCTTCGCTCAGCATATCCGCTTCTGATTCTACCATCAGTACCGCTTTATCTGTGCCAGCAACCACTAAATCAAGCTGACTCTGTTTCATTTCGCTACTGGTTGGATTCAGCACATATTGGCCGTCAAGATAACCGATCCGTGCAGCGCCTAAAGGTCCATTGAAAGGAATACCTGAGAGCGCTAGCGCGGCGGAAGCACCGATAATTGCAACAACATCAGGATTTACTTGTGGGTTAACTGACACGACAGTGGCGATAATTTGCACTTCATTGACAAAGCCCTCTGGAAAGAGCGGACGAATAGGACGATCAATCAGTCGCGCAATGAGCGTTTCGCCCTCACTTGGGCGCCCTTCACGGCGGAAGAAATTGCCTGGTATACGCCCAACAGCATAAGCACGCTCTTGATAGTTCACCATTAAAGGGAAAAAGTTTTGTCCCGCTTTGGCTTTTTTATGTCCTACCATCGTAACGAAAACGGCGGTCTCGTCCATACAAGCCATAACAGCAGCATGCGCCTGGCGTGCCATCATGCCAGTTTCTAAGGTGACAGTGTGTTGACCATATTTAAATTCGCGTATAATTGGTTTAAGCAAAATGATATCCTTTGGTTCAAACTGATATTTTGCAATGTCAGTGACAAATTTTGACCCTCGTTCACATCCTCGCGACTAGTGACAAACATGGCGCCCTAACCATTTAGAAATCATGTTTCTCATTAGGCGCGCGTAAAGCTGCAAGCGAAGATCGTTTATCCAATTGAGCCCTGTATTACCGATTCGGCTGCGTATTTTGTCTCAAGAAAGGAGCCACGCGGCCCCTTTTTACAGCAAGAATTTCGCCAAAGCCAATGTAATTAACCCGACTTATACAGCTTTTAGCCCTAGCGACGCAATCCGAGGCGCTCAATTAAACTACTATAGCGTTCTACTTTTACGCGCTTTAAATAATTTAGCAGCTTGCGGCGGTGAGACACCATAAGTAGTAACCCGCGGCGGCTATGATGATCTTTTTTGTGTTCAGCGAAATGCCCTTGCAAGTGATTAATTTGCGCCGTCAACAGAGCAACTTGCACTTCAGTTGAACCTGTGTCGTCGGCGTTGCGACCATATTGAGCAACAATTTCTGCTTTTTTTGTAGCACTTAGAGACATAAATACTCCCGTTATAAATGAATGATAGCTCGCCAATCTCTAACTCAGCGACCCAACCAGCAAGTTTACCCCCCCTGAGTAGCAAGGGTGCAAATGACTGACAAGAAAATATGACTCTTTAACCCAATGATTAAAAGGGCATAAACGCTTCAGCCACCAAACGTTCTGGGGTAATGTTGCCAGCTTCGTCGATGTTAGCCATCCCTAAAAAAGCGTGCGCCTGCCCTTGTGTTATACGAATTAATCCTCGGCAGACAGCAGCGTCATAGCGCACTATGGCACCTTGTTTGAATTTACGTGCTAACGCGATTGGCAAGTTGATCGCTGCATAGTGAATCACTGCGCTATCGAATGGAAGTAACATCGCGTCAAGTTGGGTGCTAGATGAGGATGGCGCAACTATCTGGTCTCGACTGGCAGTGTGTAACTGGTCAAATGTGACCATCTCGGTTCCCGAATAACCCGATATTTGTGTTCGACACAGCCTTATAACGTGTGCACCGCAGCCAAGTGTCTCACCGAGATCATCAACAATTGTGCGGATATAGGTTCCCTTCGAACAGTGTATATCCAGTTCCAGTTCGTTAGGCGTGACACGCAGTAGCTCAAGCTGGTATACCTCAACTACCCGCCGCTTCTGTGGCACGGCAATACCCTGACGTGCATATGTGTAAAGTGGTTTACCATGAAACTTCAGTGCGGAGTAAATTGAGGGAGACTGCTCAAATTTTCCACGGAATTGCATTAATGCTTGCTCAATTTGTTGCTGATTTAATTCTACTGCGCGCCGTTGAATAATTTCACCATCAGCATCAGCGGTGTCAGTTCGTTCGCCCAAACGAGAAACCACACGGTAGCGTTTATCAGCTTCAAGTAAATATCGCGCAAATTTTGTTGCCTCGCCAAAGCAGATTGGCAATACGCCGGTTGCTAGAGAATCCAACGCCCCGGTGTGCCCTGCTTTGTTAGCGTTGAAGAGCGATTTGACTTGCTGCAGTGCGCGATTGGAGGAGATCCCAGAGGGTTTATCCAACAATAACATGCCATGGACATCGCGACCACGGCATCTTGGGCGTCGTCCCATTATCGTGCCTCAATTTTCATCATGGAAGTACGTTTTCTGCCGTTCACGATCGTTTTTTACCACTTGATTCACCAATTCTGACATCCTCATTCCTTCAGCAACGGAATTGTCATAAAGGAACGTAAGTTCAGGAATGATACGTAATCGCATTGATTTACCTAATAGACTACGGATGTAACCAACAGCACGTTGCAGTACTTTGATACCATCAGCAACCGGCTGCTCTTTTTGATGCAAAAAAGTAACAAACACCTTTGCGTAGGCAAGATCACGAGAAACCTCAACACCTGTTACAGTCACCATCAAGCCAAGGCGCGGATCTTTGAGCTCGCGCTGGATAATGATGGCAATCTCTTTTTGCAACTCCTGGGCAACTCTTAATGGCCGATCAAATGCCTTTTTCGCCATTTTAGTTTCTCCTAGCATGTGCAAAATAGGTGCGCTCTATCGGGTATATACAACTGAGCTCGTAATTAATCCAGTGTGCGTTTGATTTCAACAAGTTCAAATACCTCAATTGAATCACCAACCCGCACATCATTATAATTTTTTACGCCCATGCCACACTCGAAACCATTACGCACTTCGTTAACATCATCTTTAAAGCGGCGCAGTGATTCCAATTCACCTTCGTAGATGACCACATTATCGCGCAAAATACGAATGGGGTTGTGCCGTTTGATATTGCCCTCTACGACCATACAGCCAGCAATAGCACCAAACTTCGGCGATTTAAAGACATCACGCACTTCTGCTAACCCGATGATCTGTTGTTTATACTCCAGTGCAAGCATGCCACTCATTGCAGATTTGATTTCGTCTAACAAATCATAAATAACGGAATAATAACGTAAATCTAAGTTTTCAGCTTCGATGATTCTTCTTGCTGATGCATCTGTGCGCACATTAAAGCCGAGAATAATGGCGTTTGAAGCCGCGGCGAGGCTGGCATCTGTTTCCGTTATGCCGCCCACACCCGATCCCACAATTTTTATCTTCACTTCATTGGAAGAGAGCTTTAACAATGAGTCGACAATGGCTTCTACAGAGCCTTGAACGTCTGCCTTAAGCAGAATATTAAGTTCAGCAACATCACCATCATGAATGTTAGCGAACATATTTTCCAGTTTCGACTTCTGCTGGCGCGCCAATTTTACGTCACGAAACTTCCCTTGCCGATAGAGTGCAACTTCACGCGCTTTCTTTTCATCGCGCACTACCGTCGCTTCATCACCGGCAGCCGGTACACCAGATAAGCCTAAAATTTCAACTGGGATTGACGGGCCCGCTTCCTGCACTTCTTGGCCTAACTCATTGCGCATTGCCCGTACACGGCCATATTCGAAGCCGCACAGAACAATGTCACCCTTGTTCAAGGTCCCTTCGCGAACCAGGATCGTGGCGATGGATCCGCGGCCCTTATCCAAGAAAGATTCAATCACAACGCCGCTGGCCATACTATTGTGTACGGCAGTGAGTTCAAGCACTTCGGCTTGTAATAAGATGGCCTGCAATAGATCATCAATGCCTGCGCCGCTTTTCGCAGATACATTCACAAAAATGTTCTCACCACCCCACTCTTCTGGAACGATACCATGTTGAGTTAACTCATTTTTAATCCGATCAGGATCTGCATCTGGCTTATCAATTTTATTAACCGCGACAACGACAGGCACGCTAGCCGCTTTCGCGTGTTGAATAGCCTCAATGGTTTGCGGCATGACGCCATCCTCAGCAGCAACGACCAATACAACGATGTCTGTTGCTTGTGCGCCGCGCGCACGCATTGCAGTAAAGGCAGCGTGGCCCGGTGTATCCAGAAAGGTGATCACACCATTTTCTGTTTCTACATGATAAGCGCCGATGTGCTGCGTAATACCGCCCGCTTCACCTGACGCTATTTTAGTTGAGCGGATGTAGTCCAGCAGCGACGTTTTACCATGGTCAACATGACCCATGATAGTTACTACAGGCGGGCGCACCTCTGCATCAGCCGCGCCCATATCGCGGTCGCTCATTACCTGCTCTTCCAACTCATTTTCGCGACGCAAAATTACCTTGTGGCCCATATCTTCAGCAACGAGTTGGGCTGTCTCCTGGTCAATTACCTGGTTGATGGTCGCCATTGCGCCCATCTTCATCATGGCTTTAATGACTTGCGACCCTTTTACCGCCATTTTATTGGCAAGCTCGGCCACAGTGATCGTCTCACTAATCACGACATCACGGTTAATCGCTTGTACGGGTTTCTGGAAACCCTGCTGCAGTACGCTGGTTTTCCGCTGCTTACCACCTTTGCTACCACGACCCACCACGCGATCCTCTTCGTGGTCAATTTTAGCTCCACCATGCTTACTATTTTTCTTACTGCGGGTAGGTTTTGTGGTGCGGAGGCGACTACGTCCACCTTCCATTTCGCGATCGCTTTCATCTTCAGCCTGCCGCGCGTGTTGTGACGTCGTGATGTGATAGTCGCTTGTATCCTCCTCTTCACCCTTCTCCCACTCTTCGGCTTTTTCTGCTGCCAGACGGCGCGCTTCCTCCGCCGCACGACGGACATTTTCTTCAATTTTGCGGCGTGCTTCACCCGCCGCTTTTCTTTTTAATTCTACCACTTCCGCTTCGCGTCGGGCTTTTTCCGATATAATTTTAGGCACATCTTGGTCATTTTGGGCTGACTTATTTTTCTCTTTCTCTGCCGCTGAATGGCAAGATTGTTCATCTCGCTGAGATTTCTCTTGCGCTTTTTTTGACGCCTGCGCTTTCTCTAAAGCAATTTGCTTTTCCCCTTGTAGGCGGGCCTGCACTTTTGCCTCAGCCAGCACTTTAGCAACAGCTTCTTCTTCGGATAACTTTGCCAGTCGAATTGCCTCATTATTATTTTTCATTAGAGTGCGCTTTTTGCGCACCTCTACTTGCACTGATTTACTTTTGCCGCCCGTGAGAGGAATACTTAATGTGCTACGTAACTTACGCTGTAGGGTAAGCTTGCCCGTACTGCTTCCGCCGTTTTCTCGGTTAAGGTAAGAGAGTAAACTCTCTTTTTCTTGCTGTGTCACCCTGTCATTTTCAGACTTTGGGATACCCGCATCAGCGAACTGCTGTATTAGTCTGTCAATGGGTGTCTGTATCTCTGCGGCTAACGATTTTACGGTTACTTCTGTCATGCTATTTCTTCCTGTCAATTTGCTTCGTCGCCAAACCAGCAGATATTGCGCGCTGCCATGATAAGCTCGCCAGCTTTAACACTACTTAGTCCATCAATGTCGGCAAGATCGTCAACCCCTTGCTCAGCTAGATCTTCCAGCGTACAAACACCTACTGCTGCTAACTTAAATGCCAGTCTACGGTCAAGCCCATCAAGATTGAGAAGATCTTCTGCTGGCTGATACCGATCTTTGCTCTCTTCTTTTGCCAATGCCAGTGTCGTCAATGCGTTTTTTGCTCTATCTCGTAGCATGTCAACAAGTTCTTCATCAAAATCTTCGATTTCTAAAAGCTCATTTACAGGTAAATAGGCAATTTCCTCAAGGGTGGTAAACCCTTCGTCCAGCAGGGTAGTGGCGAATTCTTCATCAATATTAAGGTGCTTAGTAAGCATATCAATAGCCGAACGTACCTCGGCCTGATGCTTATTTTGTAACTCTTCAATGGTCATGACGTTCAGCTCCCAACCACTTAGCTGGGAAGCAAGACGCACATTCTGTCCATTACGACCAATTGCTTGGGCAAGATTGCTTGCCTCCACAGCAATGTCCATTGTGCGATTATCTTCGTCGACAACGATGGAACCTACATCCGCAGGTGACATGGCATTAATGACAAACTGCGCCGGATTATCATCCCAAAGCACAATGTCAATACGCTCGCCGCCAAGTTCGCTAGAGACCGCTTGGACACGTGCACCACGCATACCAACACAGGCACCAACGGGATCAATACGCTTATCGTTGGTTTTGACAGCAATTTTAGCACGTGAGCCCGGGTCGCGTGCAACGGCTTTAATTTCTATCACCTCTTCACCAATCTCGGGCACTTCAATCCTGAATAACTCAATGAGCATTTTCGGTTGAGAACGGGTAACAAAGAGTTGTGCCCCTTTCGCCTCGGGGCGCACCGCATACAGAACCCCGCGGACACGATCGCCAGGGTGAAAATTTTCTCGTGGCAGCATATCTTCTCGTAGGATGACCGCTTCAGCGCTGTTACCTAAGTCGAGTGTGATCACATCGCGATTCACTTTTTTAACTACCCCAGTAACGATATCACCCTCTTGCTCACGAAACTGTTTCACAATCATGTAGCGTTCTGCTTCACGCACTTTCTGCACGATAACCTGTTTGGCAGTTTGCGTCGTGATGCGATCAAACTTCACCGACTCAATCTGCTCTTCCATATAATCGCCAGCATGCATTGTATCATCATCGAATCTGGCTGCGTCCAATGTGATTTCACGGGTGGGTTGCTGCACCATTTCCACTACCAGCCAGCGACGAAACGTTTCGAAGTCGCCACTTTTGGGATCGATACTTACGCGGACATCAATATCCTGTTCATATTTCTTTTTTGTCGCAGTCGCCAGCGCACTCTCCAGTGCCTCAAAAATTTTTTCGCGCGGCAGGGCTTTTTCGTTAGAAACGGCTTCAACAACAGCTAAAATTTCTTTATTCATCCCGAGTTGCCTTAATTCGACCTTAAACAGTGGGAACCAGATTTGCTTTCTGCACATTACTCAGCGCGAACGCTTCGCTGTTACCCGCGGAAGTTATCGTTACAACATCATCTTGAACGACACTGATCGTACCTTTCCATTTACGACGATTGTTCGTCGCCACACGTAATACGAGATAGATTTCATGGCCTATAAAGCGGGCAAAATGCTCGGCAGTAAATAGGGGGCGGTCCAAACCCGGCGAAGAGACTTCAAGATGATAGGCGATGCTGATCGGATCTTCTATGTCCAGTACAGCACTTACTTGGTGGCTTACGTCGGCACAGTCGTCTACTGCAATGCCACGTTCGCTATCTATGTAAATACGTAGCGTCGCGACCCTCGCACGGATAAATTCGACGCCAACTAACTCGTAACCCAACGCTTCTACGGATGTAGACACCAAGGTAGCAATCTTCTGTTCTAATGGGGACAACGCCACCTCCAAGCCATAAAAAAAGGGCTAACAAGCCCGTTGCCTATAACTCCATAATAACAAAAACCCCAAAAAACGGGGCACTCTAGCCAATAAGCCCATAATCTATTTATGCAAAATAAGTTGGGCGCGGCTCCGGTTGCTTACGCAACGTTGATAAATAATGCCCATCTAAAGTGGTTGCGGGGGTCGGATTTGAACCGACGGCCTTCGGGTTATGAGCCCGACGAGCTACCAGACTGCTCCACCCCGCGATAGAAAACGTGGCCGATACTACACTTACTTTTATCACATTGCAACTAAAACGAAGTATGGTACTACTGATATTTGCAAACGGCTTCGTTGACTCCATTTTTAAACTGATGGCGCTGCCGCAGCTTCATCTGGCAGTAGATAGCCCGACACATGAAATTATCTGTGCCGATTTATCGTTAAACGGTACGACTGATGCTCAGGCTATACCAGCTCTGATAAATACAATACCCGCTACTGTCATGATGCCCTGCTGAGAAAGAAGATAAGACCGCTGATTCTTCCAGTGGCTGAAACCACTGTGTTCCGGTTCAAAACACTCATGGGCGATCATCTAAGTCTGTGTGACTATGATGCGCAGGTAGGTGAGGCAATGGCGATGGTCAACGCGCTTAACAAAATGACACAGTTAGGAATCCCTAACAGTATCCGGATCGCATAACAATCAATCTACTTAGAGGGCCAGTAATCACAAGTTCTGCTTTATTCAACAAAGCCGTAAATAATATGATTTCTCCCCAATCTTGGGTTTATTAAATCAGTTGAGTGTGGCTACAACCGTTAGTTTATAAAAAATAGGTTATGCATTGAGCATGCTTGCTCTGCTAGTAGTCTTTGTTCCCATCGAACCTCCATCACGAAATTTGTCAATGTTATACATTTAACCACTTTACACAATTGGTTCACTATCAACCGCGATGAGATGGCATTTGTGGCTGTACAGACTCAAGCCAGAGGGTATACTGACACGCATATTTATCAAAAATTTTTCTACGTGATGTCATTATGCAGACGTTTAACGCTAACACTTTTCAGGGTTTAATCTTTACTTTACAAGATTACTGGTCACGGCAAGGTTGTACGTTAGTTCAGCCACTAGATTTGGAGGTTGGGGCAGGCACTTCGCATCCAATAACCTGTTTACGCGCGATTGGACCGGAACCTTTTGCCGCCGCTTACGTACAGCCATCTCGTCGCCCTACCGATGGGCGTTATGGCGAAAACCCAAATCGCTTACAACAATATTATCAGTTTCAGGTGATCATAAAACCGTCACCAATAGAGATCCAAGGCCTCTATTTGGCATCATTAGAAGCGGTAGGAATTAATCCTGCAGTGCAAGATATTCGCTTTGTTGAAGATAATTGGGAAAATCCCACCTTGGGGGCTTGGGGTTTGGGCTGGGAGGTGTGGTTAAATGGCATGGAGGTTACCCAGTTTACCTACTTCCAGGAAGTAGGGGGATTAGAGTGCAAGCCCATTACTGGTGAGATCACCTATGGTTTGGAACGACTAGCAATATACATTCAGGGGGTAGATAATGTTTACGACCTTGTATGGAGTGATGGGCCTCTGGGTAAAACTACTTATGGCGATGTTTTTCATCAAAATGAAGTTGAACAGTCCATCTACAATTTTGAATTAGCCGATGTTGATTTCCTGTTTACCTGTTTCTCTCAGTACGAGAAACAAGCTCAACACCTTTTATCTCTGACAAGACCCCTTCCACTGCCTGCCCATGAGCAAATTTTAAAAGCCGCGCATTGTTTTAATTTGCTGGATGCCCGCAAGGTCATTTCAGCTATTGAGCGCCAGCGCTATATTTTACGTATTCGCACGTTGAGTAAAAAGCTTGCGGAAGTTTGGTATGCATCACGCGATGCGCTTAATTTTCCATTGTGTCAACGTCAAGCAGGAAAATAGCTATGATTAAAAAGACATTTCTGGTGGAGATTGGCACTGAGGAGTTACCGCCTAAAAATTTACGTTGTTTAGGTGAGGCTTTTGCTCATCAAATGACGGTTGCGTTGGCAGCGGCAGATCTCAGCCTTGATAAAATGAATTGGTATGCTTCACCACGCCGTCTTGCACTTAATATCTCAGGGTTAAACACGTTACAACCAGAACGCATTATTGAAAAGCGAGGCCCCGCCATTGCTGCTGCTTTTGCTTCTGATGGACGTCCGACGCAAGCAGCAACGGGCTGGGCAAAGCATTGTGGTATCACGCTTGACCAGGCTGAACGGCTAAAAACAGATCAAGGTGAATGGCTCTTTTATCGCACAAAAATGGGGGGTACACGCGTCGAAACATTGTTGCCTGATCTGGTCGCTGCTGCATTAACCAAACTACCTGCCAACAAATTAATGCGTTGGGGTGATGGTTTTGTTCAATTTATACGTCCCGTACACACGGTAGTTATGCTGTTAAATGAGGATGTTGTTACCGGCACTATTTTAGGTGTGCAGTGTGGCAGGACAGTATTAGGGCACCGATTTATGGGGAAAACAGCGTTTACACTCGATCATGCGGACCACTACTTGCGCGTACTGGAAACCCACGGTAAAGTGATAGCCGATTACTTTCAACGTAAAACTTTCATCAAAGAGAGCGTGGAAGCCGCAGGTCGGCAGCTAGGTGGTTGGGCTGATACCAGTGATGCTTTGCTAGACGAGGTCACCTCTTTAGTTGAGTGGCCTGTTATCATGACTGCCGCCTTTGATAACAAGTTTCTCGCCCTACCTGCCGAAGCGTTGGTTTGTACCATGAAAGGCGATCAGAAATATTTTCCAGTGTATGACGCAAAGGGTAATTTACTGCCGCGATTTATCTTTGTTGCTAATATTATTTCACCCGATCCGCAACAAATTGTCGCTGGTAATGAAAAAGTTGTGCGCCCCCGCCTTGCCGATGCTGAATTTTTTTTAAAAACGGATTGTAAACAGCCGCTGGAAAGCCATTTTCCTCGACTCAATACGCTTCTATTTCAAAAAGCACTTGGCACAATGCGTGACAAAACGGATCGCATTCGCGAGCTCGCTGGATGGCTAGCACAGCAAATTGGTTCCAGTGTGGCGTATGCAACGCGTGCCGCCTATCTGTCCAAATGTGATCTACTTACCAATATGGTTTTTGAGTTTACTGAGATTCAAGGCGTGATGGGAGGATATTATGCTCGGAAAGATGGCGAGGCTGAAGAGGTCGCTATTGCAATAAGCGAGCAATATCGTCCACGCTTTGCAGGTGATGCATTGCCATCAAATCTCACTACTTGCGCCTTAGCCATTGCGGATAAAATAGACACACTCACTGGCGTTTTGGGTATTGGCCAACATCCCAAAGGAGATAAGGATCCCTTTGCTCTTCGGCGTGCGGCACTAGGTATACTCCATATTATTATAGAGAAAAACCTATCTCTTGATCTCTGCTCCATTGTAGAAAAAGCAGTCGCCCTTTACGGCGCTAGACTATCTAACGTGAAGGTAATTGAAGATAGTGTCAGTTTTATGCTGAATCGCTTTCCTGCTTTGTACCAGGAGCAGGGACACAGTATGGATACCATCCAGGCGGTTTTGGCACGTAAACCGACCAACCCCGCCGATTTTAACGCGAGAATTGAAGCCATATCTTATTTTCGCACATTAGATGAGGCAGCTGCTCTTGCCTCATCGAATAAACGCGTGGCAAACATTTTAGCAAAGAATAGTGATCCACTAAATAAAACAGTATGCACCTCCCTATTAAAAGCGGATGCAGAAATCACGCTGGCCAAGGCAGTGTCTGTGTTGGAAAGCAAGTTATCTCGTTGGTTTGAGCAGGGCCAATATCGCCAGGCGTTAGTAGAGCTGGCGCAGTTGCGTCAAACAATTGATGATTTTTTTGATGACATTATGGTGAACACTGAGGATGCAGAATTACGCATAAATCGTCTTACTTTGTTATCTAAACTCAGGCAACTTTTTTTATATATTGCAGATATTTCACTATTACGGCTATAAGTAAAGATTGCGGCGGAGAGGTGCCTATCTTTTCTCTGCTAATCTAATATATATGGAGTGGCGCATATAGTGTCTCATTGATAGCAATAGATTGAAAAGCGTGTTAGTATCGTCTTCTGAGCTATTTAAGCAGAAATAGTTGGTGCTGTTGTCTTTGACAAACATTAAGCATTATTAGTCCAGTAGGCAGGTTATGTTAGGAGATAAAGTCATTTCCTAGTTGCAGAAAGACAAGGCAGACTTATTCTTATGTTGAATAACTCAGAACTTGTGACTACGGGCCCTCTAAGTAGATTGATTGTTATGCGATCCGGATACTGTTAGGGATTCCTAACTGTGTCATTTTGTTAAGCGCGTTGACCATCGCCATTGCCTCACCTACCTGCGCATCATAGTCACACAGACTTAGATGATCGCCCATGAGTGTTTTGAACCGGAACACAGTGGTTTCAGCCACTGGAAGAATCAGCGGTCTTATCTTCTTTCTCAGCAGGGCATCATGACAGTAGCGGGTATTGTATTTATCAGAGCTGGTATAGCCTGAGCATCAGTCGTACCGTTTAACGATAAATCGGCACAGATAATTTCATGTGTCGGGCTATCTACTGCCACAGAGGTGATAGCCATGTCTGACCGACCACGCCGCCCAGGCGGTCCAGGGAGCAATTGCCGAGGCATCCAGTCATATGGTCAGAGATCCGCGCTGCTTGAGAGCGTTGTTATACGTGGACCAGTGGGTTATTTTAAACTTCTGCGTTGCCATAGGGTCCTCATGTTGAAATGACCGGAGCAAACCATCACCCAAATGTTCAATCTATTCAACAAAGCCTTACTAGACACTATTGCAAATTTCGTCGTGATCTGACGAATTTCAATTTATTCAAGCGGTTTAGATTTTGTGTTTTGATACGCGTTTATACCTTAAGTTACCTACGCCATACCCAACCCTTGCTGTTTTAGTGAGTGTTTGATTACAACTTTAAATGACTAAAAGGCGGCAAGGAGAGTGTGATACCAATAAAAAACATTAAACCTACCTCGTTATTATTAGTGAATGCTCGAAAACATTGATTAGGCTGACGCTGCCTGATAAGGTGTTGCTGCCAAATAAAGAGTATAGTCACCACCACCAATGAGAGATAAAATAGGCAGTCAAGTTCAAGTCGCTTGCCTATTGTTGCCATGATAATCAGCGTCGATAGCTGTAGAAGGCCAATAACTAAGCGGTCAAGTTTGCCAAACAAAATTGCTGTAGATTTAATACCAATGTTTATATCATCTTCGCGATCAACCATTGCATATTGCGTGTCATAGGCGATAGTCCAACATAGGTTCGCCAAGTAGAGAAGCCAGCAGGTGATTGACAAGCTTCCACATATTGCTGTCCAAGCCATAGGAATTGCCCAGCCGAACGCAGCCCCCAATACAATTTGCGGTAACTGATTGAAACGTTTTACAAAAGGGTAAATCCAGGTAAGTAGCAACGCAACGGTCGATAGTGCTATGGTGAAACTATTTTGTGTTAGCACTAAGCCAAATGCGATAATGATTAAAAAGATAAAGAGTAAACAGGCCTCTTTACCTGAAGCCCTGCCACTAGGCAGGGGCCGATGCCTAGTGCGTCGTACGTGCCGATCTATTTTCCTATCAGCATAATCGTTAATAACGCACCCTGCCGCCCGCATGATAAACACGCCAGTAATAAATACCATTAGAACATCGGGTGGCGGAACGGTCATTCCTGCTAACCATAGCGACCATAATGTTGGCCACAGCAGAAGCAGTGTGCCAATCGGCCGATCTAGGCGCATTAGATGAGACCACGCACGCAAGCGGGCAAAAAGCAGATGACTATTCATCATGTATGTGACTGAGCTTAATTGGAGGCATCAAGTGGTGCATCAGGCAGAAAAAGTTCCGTTAATAGTAGTGGCTTATCCGTCAGTTGCCAACGCGTACGTCGCCCCCACAGTGCTGCAACGGAGCCTAGCTGATGTAGATCACGTTGTGTTGCCATACCAAAAAGAATCTGTCCCAGCGGTTGAGTTCCTAGTTGCTGTAATTGGCGATTGGGCCCTACAAGGGTGGATTCTGGAATCACTGTTCTCGCTGCCAATAGCGGAATATCGTTGCCTGTGAGAATGACTTCGCGTAACCAATAGCGTGATTCTTTAGGTAGATTGCAGATTTCTTGCACAATTTCTGCACTGGATACAAAGTTTTCACGAATACAATGAACACTGATGTGGTTGAAATGCTTTTTTAACCTGGCAGTCATTGACCCATTCTCGAACAGCCAAGTCGTTATCGGCGCAGCAGGTTGCAGATCGGATGCAGTATGCCAGCGAAACGCCAAAAGTAAACTTAAAGTGTGTGAGTACATAATCCTCTCCAAAGAGCACAATTCATGATTATATATGCAACATAGCATTTCACTGATAGTGTTTCGTTGAAACAAGTAATATTAATGAATTTCAATTAACTAGCTAATCTGCTGCCCTCTACAGGCAGCAGATTGTTACTACTCGTCGGCAGAGTAACGTCAACGCCAGGTTTTAAAACAATTTACTAAGCCGTTAGTCGAACTGTCATGATGCGTAATTGGATGGTCAGTTTCTAGTTCAGGCAGAATCCGATTTGCCAGTTGTTTACCCAATTCAACACCCCACTGATCAAAAGAGAAGATGTTGAGGATAGCGCCTTGGGTGAAAATTTTGTGCTCATACAACGCAATCAGCGCACCCAAGCTATAAGGCGTGATTTTGCGTAATAGAAGAGAGTTAGTCGGGCGATTACCTTGAAAAACCTTAAATGGCACGATAAATTTCATCTCTTCGGTCAATTTGCCGTCACACGCCATCGCTTTTTCCACCTCTTGCGCTGATTTACCAAAGGCTAACGCTTCTGTCTGTGCAAAGAAATTTGATAACAGCTTAGCATAATGATCACCTAAAGGATTATGGGTTTGGGCGGGCGCAATGAAATCACACGGGATGAGTTTAGTTCCTTGATGAATAAGCTGATAAAATGCATGTTGACCATTGGTGCCAGGCTCACCCCAAATAATTGGCCCTGTCTGGTAATCAACCGTCTGTCCGTTACGATCAACATATTTTCCGTTTGACTCCATATTGCCCTGTTGGACATAGGCTGCAAAACGGTGCATATATTGATCGTAGGCGAGAATAGCTTCTGTTTGAGCAGCGAAGAAGTTGTTATACCAAATCCCAATTAACGCTAGAATTATTGGAATGTTTTCGTTAGCTGGGGCGCTAGAAAAGTGGTTGTCCATTGCATGCGCACCGTTAAGAAGCTGCTCAAAATTAGCAAAACCGATTGAGAGGACAATGGATAACCCAATGGCAGACCAAAGAGAATAACGCCCGCCTACCCAATCCCAGAATTCAAACATGTTTTGCGTATCAATGCCAAAGTCACCGACTGCTTGCGCATTCGTCGAAAGTGCAACAAAATGCTTCGCAATGTGCTGTTTCTCTGTCGAACATAATAGCCAGTCGCGTGCTGTGTGTGCATTTGTCATGGTTTCTTGCGTAGTGAATGTTTTAGATGCCACTAAAAATAGGGTTGTTGCCGGATCCAATTTTTTAAGTGTTTCGGCTATCTGTGTGCCATCAACATTGGAGATAAAATGCATTTCAAGGTGATTTTTGTAAGGGCGTAAGGCTTCAGTTACCATGCACGGCCCTAAATCGGAGCCACCAATGCCGATGTTAACAATATCAGTTATTTGTTTTCCGCTGAATCCGCGCCATTCACCCGTAGTAACTCGCTCGGAAAAATACTTCATTTTTTCCAGTACCGCATTTACAGAAGGCATAATATCTTTACCCTCTAGCAGAATAGGATTGTTACTGCGATTACGTAATGCTACATGCAATACAGCACGATTCTCCGTGCGATTGATTTTTTCGCCGTTGAACATGGCATGGATCGCGCCGCTTAAATCTGTCTCTTCCGCAAGGGCCAAAAGCAGATCTAGCGTTTCTTGATTAAGCCGATTTTTTGAATAATCAACAAGTAGTATCTCTTCAAAGAAGAGAGAGAATCGATTGAATCGTGTGGGATCGTCGTCAAACAGTTGTGCGATGGTTGTTGATTTGATTTGCTGATAATGGCGCTGTAATGCTTTCCAAGCTACTGTCTGCGTTGGATTGATGTTTTTCATAGCGACATCCTTTTGATTTGTTAGTGATGGTGCGCGGGTGGTATTGAATTGTTTGCAATCACGGAAAATGGGTAAGTATTTCCCTGCTGATATCATTTCAGCTGCAAGAATCAAACAGCCAAGCTATTTTTATATTTTATATAAAAGCCATCAGCGCTGAAAACCGACAAGGCGCTCACATTTTACCCCCAGCCGCAATTTGCCATGTTATCGCAAATACCAACCAATGCGTATATTCTGTTTGTCAGTCAGCGACTAAGGTAGTTCGTTATTATACCGATTTTTTCATTTAATGGCTCAATTAGCTGCCTTTTGTCAGTGTGTCATTGTGCTATTGAGATAAAAACACATATAGTGCGGATAGTGGTAGGGTTAGGTCATATTTCCACCTTCTAATCACATCGCCCGTCCTACTTTTCGTGATAGACATATTGTGTCTCATGCAAGGTAAATTGATTTGCAGATCGACTCGTAGTGAGCAAAACAGCGTATTGATAGGCACATAAATGGAGTAACACTTTAAAAAAACGTATTGAGCTATTCCGTTATAGGCAGATAAATTAACATGCCAAGCTGAATAAAATGGCAGCGAGAGTAACAAACTGTTTAGCATTAAAAGCTATGTAAATCAAAAGTGATGGCAAAGGTAGGGCGGCCTCATTACAAAAAAGCGATCGCTTTTTTATTACCAGATTGGTAATACAGGCAACGACAATAGAGTCAACTCCGTGCTGACCGCATGAATCTCTAGATTTAATCTTGTTGGCCCATGGTATCTCTGCATTTGATCACGGAGTATAATCGGTTAAAGTCACGACGTATTCATGAAAGGATTTTATTGGTAAGCCGATTAAAGTTAGCTGTATTGATAAATGGCGTCAATTGTCATCACTTATCACCTCGCTCAGTCGGGCTTTCTAACCACGAATGGATAGCTATTTTATAAGTTTGGCTGGATAATTATGCCTGATACCGATTTAATTGTGGCAAAGTTTGGCGGCACAAGTGTGGCAGATTATGGTGCGATGTGTCGTTGCACTGATATTGTGCTGGCCAATGCACAAATTCGACTTGTAGTGCTTTCAGCGTCTGCTGGTGTAACTAATTTATTGATTGAATTGGCCAGAGGTCAAGAACAAGCGCGACGCCTTAATTTACTTAATGAACTGTGCAGCATTCAATACGCTATCCTCGAAAAATTGACAATAGCAAGTACGCGTTTGCACGAGGAAGTTGATAGTTTGCTAACAAATGTAGCACTACTAGCAGAAGCTGCTTCGCTTGCCAATTCCAACGCACTCACAGACGAACTTATCTGTCACGGAGAGTTAATCTCAACGCGCTTGTTTGTTGCAATTGCTCGTCAACGTCAGGCAAATGTTCAGTGGTTCGATATACGCACCGTTATGCACACAAACGATCACTTTGGTCGTGCTAATCCTGATACAGCCCTGCTTAAGCGCTTAGCCGAACAACATCTGCACCCACTGATGTCATCCAATTGTATTGTTACTCAAGGATTTATCGGACGCGAAGCTAAGGGACGTACCACCACATTGGGTCGCGGCGGTAGCGATTACAGTGCGGCATTACTCGCCGAAGCCCTTGACGCTACCCGTGTCGATATTTGGACAGATGTGGCTGGAATATATACTCTTGATCCGCGTATCGTCGCCAACGCAATACGTATTGATTCTATTAGCTTTGAGGAGGCATCAGAGCTCGCGACATTTGGCGCCAAAGTACTGCATCCAGCCACGCTTGTACCCGCAGTACGTCACAACATTCCAGTCTTTGTTGGTTCAAGTCAGACACCGGAGATGGGTGGTACGATTGTTTATACTAAAACCAAGCATACACCGCTATTTCGCGCACTTGCGATACGACGCCAGCAAACACTGTTAACACTGCACAGTTTGACTATGCTGCATGCACATGGTTTTCTTGCTGAGGCGTTTGCTATTCTCGCTAAACACCAAATATCAGTAGATATCGTGACCACGTCGGAAGTGAGTATTGCACTGACATTAGATAACACGGGCTCTACAAATGGGAATGGTATGTTATTAACAGGGAGTTTAATGGACGATCTTGTTAAGCTTGGTCGAGTTGAAGTAGAGGAGAATTTGGCGCTCGTTGCGTTAATTGGTAATCAACTCTCTCAGGTACCAGCATTAGGCAAACGGGTGTTTGACGCATTGGAAAGCTTCAACCTACGTCTGATCTGTTATGGTGCAAGCAGTCATAATTTCTGCTTCCTCGTCCCTGACAGTGAATCTGAACAGGTAGCACGCACGCTGCATAATGAGTTGTTTGCAACACGTTAGACACCACACCTAACTCGTCAGCGGCATGGCAAACCTAAAATACAATTGAAAAAAAATTTATCCAGCTTCATGTTTAAGTGTTCGTTGCTGCATGATGATATTATAAGCTACTGCACAAAGCAGTGAACTCAAACGGTTAAGATCACTTAGCAGGCTGAGGTGAAGTGAACTAGTTTCTATTTGTATGCTCGATATAGCTGATGGGCAGATAAAGTGCATAATCATGCTGTTTGACGCGAATACAGAACTTCGTACTGCTCCATTGCCGCCTGGTACACAGCTTTCAAATCACCGGTTACCGCCTTGTCATCCTTCCATGAAACAAGGAAAACGGATTTGTTGATAACATGGCCATCATGACGCACGCTAACGACAATACAATCAAGATAGACAATGGAATATAACGGCCGCCAGCAGTCTGCCCTGCCATTCTATAACCTGCTCTTTTACCGCATCAGTCACTTTAGATATGAGCGTAGAAGAAACTTGCGATTTTTGGCTAACTCGGTAGACAGCACCTGCAATTGTTTCTCGTTCGTAATTTAACCTATTTGAATGTCAAATTGAACATAACAAAATTACACAATCTAATCTATAGGTTTATTATTTTCTTAACGATGCTTGTTTTTGCCGCCTGCAGTCTGCTTAACCTTTAACTCATAAGGAACAGCGCAGCACAACAGCATGTAAGTGCGCGTGCCACCCCGTAACGGGCGTAAATGTGACCCAATCGCGCTCACCGAAGTCTAAGCGTAAGCATACATTATGCAACCCAACTACCCCACTGTTAACGCTCCAGCTTAATGGCAGTATGCCGGCAACATACTTACTGGCCATAAAAAACAAGAAACTGCCAGTGCAATTCACTCTGCGGTTTTAGCTTAATTAAGCGCTTTGGCGGGTAAATTGGCGGTGCGGACGGGACTCGAACCCGCGACCCCCGGCGTGACAGGCCGGTATTCTAACCAACTGAACTACCGCACCGCAGTAAACGCTTTCCCTCTTTAAGACCGACGCATATTAAGTGGAGTTCGTTCCAGCGTCAACGCTTTTCACCTTATTACTAAACAATTGCTGTTTTTTTCAACGCAGTCTGAGCGCACATCTGAGATTAATCTTGATGCCAGAGACATTGCCCCGCTTTTTGGAGGATTTTTTTTAGCTGAGCTTGATGCTGCGCCATCTCCTGTACATCGGCAAGGATAACTCGCCGTTTTTTGCTTGGCGGACAGGCCGCCGACACCATCTTATCCGCGGTGTTGCGCGACGCCGCTTCCACGCGATGGAACGTTAATGCTGTCTGCCCTCCAGTCATCGCTAAGTAGACATGGGCCAGAATTTCCGCATCCAGCAACGCGCCGTGCAATACACGCTTGCTATTATCAATCTTATAGCGTGTACAGAGTGCATTAAGATTATTGCGCTTACCCGGAAACAGACGGCGCGCCATCGCCAGTGTATCAGTGACTTTACACACCTCCTGAATTTTTATTGCGCTACGCTCAGCCAGCCTTAACTCGTAGTCAAGAAAGCCTACGTCGAAGCTGGCATTGTGGATCACCAGTTCGGCACCCTCAATATAGGCAAGTAGCTCGTCAACCACCTGCTTAAATCGCGGCTTATCCAGCAAGAATTCGTCAGCGATTCCGTGTACATTAAACGCGTCGGGTTCCACCAATCTGTCTGGTTGCAAATAAAGGTGAAAGTTATTGCCCGTCAGTCGGCGATTTATCACTTCCACTGCGCCGATCTCAATGATGCGATGCCACTCGTAATGCGCACCCGTTTGGTTCATACCCGTGGTTTCAGTATCAAGAAAAATTTGGCGGATATTCTTTGTACTCATATAATCAACTGCTTTTTCATATTAGGAAGCGGACAATAGATCGTAGCAAAACTGAAGGTAGCGCTAGGTTACTGCTAAACGCTATTATTGCAGCATATTATCCGCAGTGAATAAAGCACCAAACATCCGTCGTGCTCTGAATACAAGAGATAGCACTTTCATGAAGCAAAAACAGGTAGAAATTTTTACGGATGGATCATGCTTGGGCAACCCTGGCCCGGGTGGTTATGGCGTGATTATACGCTATGGCACACATGAAAAACAGCTTTCCGCTGGCTTCTATCTCACCACGAATAACCGTATGGAGCTATTGGCAGCGATTGTCGCGCTGGAGGCACTCACACGCCCCTGTCAGGTGGTTATCATCACCGACAGTCAATATGTGCGTCAGGGGATCACCCAGTGGATTGCCCAATGGATCGCGCGCTGCTGGAAAACAGCAGATAAAAGACCAGTGAAAAACGTGGATCTATGGCAACGTTTATCCGCAGCACTGACACAGCATCAAGCCACGTGGCAATGGCTTAAAGGCCACGCTGGCCATGCTGAGAACGAGCGCTGCGACAGCCTGGCACGGGCAGCGGCCAACCAGCCACAGCAAGAGGATGTCGGCTATCATGCTAGCACAACTTAGTAGCAACAGGATTGGTGTTGATTTTTATTCGCACAAATTGGCAGGTCGTGTTAATCGCTGGTTGCAGCGAGCGCTGCTTGGCGTAATTTTTCTCTAAAATGGAGTTAAGCGGATAGGTACGTTTACGCGCGACGATAATATTTAAACAGCCCAAAGCGGGGAAGTGCGTGTTGACTATCATATTCTCTTGCCCATGCCATGGAATAACCTGAAAACGCGAGCGATATAACACCTCGTAATTCAATAAATGTAACCAGTCAAGTAGACGTGCTTGGCTCAGCATACGGCTATTCCAAGGCGCTTTACACCGCAGTCCGGGAACTGCTTTGCCCAATCCAAGTAAACTATAGGGATTAAAACAACTTATAATTAACCACCCATCATCAATTAACACGCGATCAATCTCATAAAGTACACGATGTGGATGCTGACACCAGGCTAGTGTGTGCACCAATAGGGAAGCATCGATTGATTTGGATTTAAACGGCATATGCACATAATCGGCAACCACTTGCGCGTTGTGCTGGTTAACGCCGACGGTAATCTGGTGTAGAATTGAACAGTTGTTGGTATCAATCTCGGCGCTTAATGCCCCCACTTTAAGTAGATGCAGACCATATAGCTTGGTTAGGGCGGGTTTAAGATGGTGTGTTAGCGCCTCGCGAAAATAATTACCCCAGATAATCTGTGTCCAAGATGAAGGCATGATTAAAGGTTGCTGTACTTTGGCTGCTTTCATGCTTTACTGTCACCCACTTTGCTAAATTTAGGTTCAACTACGATGAGGCTTACCATTATCCCCGCGCTTAAAGATAACTATATCTGGGTCCTGTACGATGATATAGGAAGATGTATTATTATTGATCCTGGTACCGCTCAACCCGTGTTAGAAAAAATTGAAGAGCAGCAGTGGAAACCACAAGCCATTTTATTAACCCATCATCATCAAGATCATGTGGGCGGTGTGGATGAATTACGTCAGCGCTTTGCTCATATTCTAATCTATGGCCCGCAAGAAACACAATATGCCGGTGCTACAGTGATTGTTGCTGATGGCGACAATATTACGCTTGGTGATCAGTACATACGCATTATCGCTACACCCGGGCACACGTTAGGGCATGTTGTTTATTACGCTGCACCTTGGTTATTCAGTGGTGATACGCTATTTTCCGCTGGCTGCGGCCGGCTGTTTGAGGGCACAGCGCAACAAATGTATGACGCTTTACAGCGCATTAATCAGTTACCCGCAAGCACGCTTCTTTGTTGCGGACATGAGTATACGCTGAATAATTTACAGTTTGCCGCTGCTATCATGACAAAGAATAAGGCCATTTTATCTTGTTTAGACGAAACACGGCGTTTAATGCAGAAAAAGGGTATTAGTTTACCAACTAAATTGGCTCATGAGAGGCAGATAAATTTATTTTTAATGACTCATAATACTGATTTGCAACGTATTTTAGGGTTTAACTCGCCACCAAAATTCGGTTGGGAAGTTTTGGCCAAGTTGCGCCGAAAAAAAGACCTTTTTTGATTTTTTTTATTGTATTAGTCACGCATCTAACCTACTATCTGAACTTCTTTTAAACTACAAACAAGCTAAGTGTATGAGGATCAAAGTGACAATCCTTGGATCCCTCCTGCGTGGTGGATGTGAGATGTCCAGAAATGTCCCCCCTGTCTCTCCGCCGATATAATTAGACCAGAGTTTATCAACCTCCCCACAGAGCGGGGTAGAGTTCAACTATCGTCACATCAACATTGCCACGCTAGGGCAGGATGACGACGGGGCAGTTATCGCATCGGACAAAAATCTTTGGCGTTATGTCCGCGTCGAAATGACGATGAACATCCCCAATAACGCGCGTGTTCGTGAACAAAGAGCAAAATACCCTGAAGGAAAGAGCTATCTCTACGATGTTGTAAAAAAAAGCTGAACCCTACCTATATTGGATAGCGAGTGAAGTGAAACAGCGACAGATGCCAATGGAATTGGTCCTCTTGCCTATTGTGGAAAGTGCTTTTAATCCCCATGCCACATCAAGCGCCAATGCTGCTGGTATTTGGAAAATCATCTCGTCAACCGCCAAAAATTATGGTTTGAAAAAAAATAAATGGTACGACGGACGACGTGATTTTTTGGCGTCAACCAAAACAGCACTGGACATGATGCAACATTTAAACAAAATGTTTAATAGGAATTGGCTACTCACCATCGCGGCCCACAATAGCAGTGAAGGAGGTGTCTTAAGGGCGATCAAACAGAACCGACTGCAGGGAAAAGCGACCAATTTCTGGCATCTTTCTCTACCGCATGAAACATCGATCTATGTCCCGAAGATGCACGCCTTAAGTGATATTCTAAAAAACAGTCAGCGCTACAGGTTAACGCTGCCAAAACCAGACAAAAACCGTGCACTGACGCGTGTTAATGTCGGTCATCAAATGCCGTTAGCGCAAGCAGCTAAAATAACCAATTTGCCATTGGCAACCATCAAAAACTATAACAGTGGCCATTTGCATGGTACTACCGCACCTGGTGGTCCATATTATATCGTGGTGCCAAAAGCACAGCCTCACTCTTTGTATAGTGCACTGATGGCGACAGATACAGATAAGGAGTGTGGCTAGTCAATCCAGTCTGGCACGCGTTGACACAGGCACACTCATGCACACCTTGAGCTCTATTTTACATTTAAATCGTAACAATCAGTATGCCGAGGTTAATCAATATCAACCCCATACACTGACGCACAGAATGAGCTCAAGCAACCGCAAAGGTAAACAACCCCGCATAAGTATGATGCCTTATCGGGTGAAAAAAGCGAATTATCTCAACGGCGCGGCTAACTCCCGCGAGCGCCGCCTAGCAGACATCGTAAGCTGGGATTTGCAAGCTGACAGAACAGTGGCGGGCAGCAACTCAGGCTGCCTGTCGATCGAATCATGTCGACTGAAGCTAACGCACTATTTTAAATTCAACCAACAATGGATTGTGATCAGACGCCTGCGTAACTAATACCGTTGCCTTTACTACCGTGGCACAGCGATAAAAAACGAAATCAAGAGGCCGCCCAAACGCTTTTCTCCGCTGGTCGCTGGTGAAGACCAGCTCGTGTAATCCTACATTTAGGGCGAATCCATAAAGCGCGTCCATGCGTCGTTTATTCCATGCATTAAAATCGCCAGCCATGATCACTGGGCCAGCATGCTGCTTTATCTGCTCACCAATCGGATCTAATTGTCTACTATATACATTGATACCAAAGCTAAAATTGATAGCATGAATATTAATGACCATGAGGAGTTGCCCATCTTGCAGATGATAGACTGTTATCAGTGCTGATTTAACTAATCTGAGTAACGGTTCACGCTCACGTAGTGGGCAGCAGTAAATAGAGTGGGCAGCCGCCAGTGTCATGACGCCAGCAGGATGTGGTGGCAGGGTAAATGCAGGGACTTGATCAGCGACTTGGTAGTGACTGGTTGCAAATTGAATGAGCTCAGGCGCACTGAGCGCCTCTTGCAGCAACATCAGTTGCGTGCCCCGGCCGGAATACTCCAACACGGCTCGCCAGTCCAGACCTTGTTGTTTAAATATATTCCACACGAAAACGTTTAGCGTCGGTTGTGTACAGAGCGCGCGTTTCGTCGGCAACACCTGCTGATGGTCATAGCCACGACAGAACACCGTGGGTGAAAAAATTTTTCTCACTGGCTGGCCCGCCTCGTATCTTATCGAGTAGTTCTTTTTTTCACCTTTTCGCTCAAGTTAGGATGTATATTCAGCAACGACCATACACAATGTGCTGTTAAAAGTTTAACGCGCTTGATAATAGTGCATAACCAAACCTAGCAGCCACCTTTTTTTAACTTTAACATTACTGAATGCAAGGATATTTAGGGATAAACAGCGTCGCAGCCTGATTTTGTCCTACGCCATTTAATTTATGCCAACGCAATAACGCGTCGGATGCGCTCTTAAGCGAGGCGATAATCATCTGCGTAATGCGTGTGACATAAGTTGCTTGAACTAGTTTAGATATGCTCTCTTTGAAATTCTGCCGTGCTGTCTATTTATCACAGCCTAGCAATCCAGATACGACTCCCACGCTTTGAAAACCTCATGCAACCATGTGTGTGAACTGATGTTGTTAAGCGACAAAGTGATATTCTTATCCAATTCGGATAGATCATAAGGAACCACATAAGCGTAAATCAAAGGTGGCAGTGCCCTCGTATCTGTAGATTTCATCGACGATATGACTGGATGCCTCGGCAATTGCTCCCTGGACCGCCTGGGCGGCGTGGTCGGTCAGACATGGCTATCACCTCTGTGGCAGTAGATAGCCCGACACATGAAATTATCTGTGCCGATTTATCGTTAAACGGTACGACTGACGCTCAGGCTATACCAGCTCTGATAAATACAATACCCGCTACTGTCATGATGCCCTGCTGAGAAAGAAGATAAGACCGCTGATTCTTCCAGTGGCTGAAACCACTGTGTTCCGGTTCAAAACACTCATGGGCGATCATCTAAGTCTGTGTGACTATGATGCGCAGGTAGGTGAGGCAATGGCGATGGTCAACGCGCTTAACAAAATGACACAGTTAGGAATCCCTAACAGTATCCGGATCGCATAACAATCAATCTAGTTAGAGGGCCAGTAGTCACAAGTTCTGATTTATTCAACAAAACCATTAATCCTTACAAGTTAACTAGGTTGACACGGGGGCTTCCCGGCAGACCTATTCTCCTAAAGGATGATGTATATCGACGATTACCCCCAATCGAAGCAAAACAGGCGTCAATCAGCAAACAAGAATGCGTTAATTCTTTATTTAATGACTCCCGCTATTTAGTTGATTTTTTTCTTTTAAGGGCCCTTATAAGACACTGATAAAAAAATTCATCACGCATATGCAGTGGAGTAATGGCCACCATTCACTAGCCAGTATCTTAATCAGGCGTTGAGAGAAGATATTCTTAGTGATAATGATCCAGAGAATAGTACACGAATCAAATAAAAGATGTGCTAGTAGAACATATAAATTGGGAATATGGGCTACCACTCCGTGGATAAAAAAATAGAATTTACAAAGCTATACTTAAAAGTAAGCTACCTAACTTCACGCGATTTCAAGACAATTATAATTGTCTCGGGATATCAGTCCATGGTACATAGGCAACGCATGTTACGATAAAATCACTACATATTGATAAAGATCGTTTTCCTGCCCTGTTAAATATAAAGTACATGATCACTTTGGCCGATATGTTTTCGTAGAGAGCCAGATTTTTTAACGTCTTTAAAATTTGCATTGTGCTACAACGAAACAATAAATTTGCTTTTAACCCTTATTATGACAAATATGGAAATGACTGTAGAAATTACTGAGCGACGGGATGAAAAAAAGAAGTAAAATTTTTTTATATTCATTCTAGCGAGTAGTATCTTATTGATTTATTCTGTCTGGTAAAACTACGGCCCAGTAGAAATTGTGACTATCTATCAAAGAAACAATCATAGCGATGTTCTAGTAAAAAATTTTCGTCTTACGGATAAAACCAAAATAAACTGGTGGATTAAAAATAAAGAGATGCTAAAAAAGCAATATAATATTCCTAAGCCTGCTGTGTATGGTCGTTTTACGATTAGTTTCTGGCTTTTTGGTGATAGTTACAAAGAAGAAAGAAAGTATGATCGCCTCTGTTTTGACGATATGCATATAAAAGAAAACTATATCGAAAAAAATGCAGTTTTGACTGCTTATAATGATAGATAAGACAATATATTATTTAGAGTCCATAATGGAAAATACGTACTAGAAAAAGATGGAAAAATCATACTAAAACTTCTATCTTATGTATCGTTCTAATCTAGAGTGTGACACACTAGCAGAAGACGTATATAGGCAGAAAAAACATGAATTACAGCCTGTATTTATAACTCACTAAACGCCGCTAACTGGGCTTTATAGCTATCACTCAGAAGTAAAGGCAGCATCCGAATGTACCCGCCTGCTAGGTAGCAGGCTCAAAGAACGGCATTTTATAATTGTCACTGCCCTCCGTGGTGGAAAATCCCATGAGAAGTGCTAAAAACAAAATTGGAACACTCAAATTCTTGTCTTTCGAGTTTCTGAACATGGCAACGTTGACTTGCCAGTATTAACGCGGAAAAAATCAAATTATCAGCAAATTTACTGCAGAGAAACCGCTTTAAGCCCATTCCAAATTAGTTTTTTATCCTGATCATGCAAATTATGCTGCTGGACAACCCGCATGAAGATAGCTTTTTCATGACTTGTCCATTTTTTGCCGTACTTTAATCTTTCTGCCAGCTTTTTGAGAAGAGAGTAATTTAACTGGCCAATTTTAGCCCTTACCTCATCAAGGGGACGAGGTTTCCAACAGGTTTCTGAAACAGAGAGCCAGTCCGCCCGGTACCGATATTGAATCGCTTTAGCCGCATCCATTTGCGCCTGAATAAAACGCTCTACTGATTTACCTTCTATTCCTAAAGAAGTTGCATCAGTTATCCCTTTCTCCAGCACTTTTTTTTCTTGTGCAAGATCTTCAATAGCCTTGTGGTTTCGTGCCTTATATCCAGAAACATCTTTCATATAGGAAAGACGCTCATTAATTAGACTATAAATGGTTTGGTCGACAGATGATGTTGCTATAGCTGAAAAGCTAGATAGGGCTAAGGTTAACATCACTAAAAGATTTTTATTTTTTTTTACCATACGATTATCTGAAACTCCTTCAATGTAGCAGAGACAAATTGTTATGTACTTAAAAATTCGGTGTAGATAACTTGCTATTCTGAGAAAAATTATGGCACTGCCTTATCTGTATTTCCAGCTCACGTGGATTAAGCGAATAAAGGCCTCTCTATTTCTGGCTGATAGCGCATAACTTTTGTCCATATTTTGGCTACTGCAAGATACGTATTTTGATTCCTCACTTTTTTAAAAAGAAGAACACAGATTTTTCATTCCTCTTCTGTTGTGCATCCCCTGTTAATTTAGCAACATTAACATGCCGTGTATAAACAGAGGCTCTGATGAAAGTCAACGTGCTATTTTGCCAGTATATACATGATGATTAGCACTTTTTTCAATGAAGAGATCATGTATAGGCTTTCCTGCGGTAGCCTATTTTTGCAGACGATATAATTAACGCTTCGTCGATAATTGCACAAAGTACCTGGTAATAGCCAATGCTGTAACAGCAAGAACGCGTCTAAGTTACCTTTGCGGGACTTTGCCAATACTTTGAGATCGTCACTGCCTGCTATATGCTGAGTGAGATTCTGAACAACGCATTCATCATGCACTGCTGACATGGCCTCAACTGTTCGGTCATTTCTTCTATGCATGCGGCAAAAAATGGGGGTTTTACCTCTCTTCAGCAAGCACTTCCGTTACCTCAATTGCGCATCTGTTATGCCAACGGCGATGACAGTATGTCGCTTGATTGCACAATCAAGCCAACGTGTTAACCATGCCTTATATTAACCATTAATAACCGCAATGCCCGGTATCTCTTGCAGTAGCGGCGACACAATAAACTCCGCGTCAGTTTTCTGGCGGATCATATCGACACTTATATCTGGGGTAGGCTCGGCCAGTATCAGTTGACCGCCAAGAAAGAGGGATACAGCCAGTTCGGCAACGACAATAGATAAGCAGCCGCATGCTGTTAGCGGCAGTGAGCCATGACGCACGATCTTCGCTACGCCACTTTTGGCACAATGTTCCATCGCCACAATCACTTTCCGAGCGCGAGTGACGAGATCCATTGCACCGCCCATGCCAGGGATCATCCAATTAGCCAAATTACCATGCTGGTCGACCTCCAACCCGCCAAGTACACATACATCTATAGGCCGCCGCGGATCAGTGTGAATGTCGAACGTCACCCCATCAGGAATGATCCCACAGGGCTGACCACCCGCGTTGACCACATCCGGATCCACGTTATCAGCGTCCAGTGGACAGATGCCGACAAAGCCTTTTCCGACTGCAGAATAATGTCTGCCCTGTCAGGCAGATAGTGGGCTGCCATAGTCGGCAGCCCGATCCCCAGATTAACCACGTGGTCATCCCGTAGCTCCAGTGCCACGCGCCGGGCGATAAAGGCTTTGTGGCTCATGGCAAGCCTCCTTTAAAAACGCCACTAAGCAGCAGGCCAGGCGTCATAATACTGTCGGGATCCATTACTCCTAACTTCAACCAGCTCCTCTACTTTGGCAAACACAGACTCGGCTGCTAGCGCAACTAGCGAGTTAAAGTTTTTCGCCGAACGAGGGTCATACAGGTTGCCCCCTGCATCAGCACGTTTAGCGTAAACGATTCCCAGATCAGCACGCAGTGGCATTTCTAGCAAATAGTGGCGGACGTCGATGCTAACGTGCCCTTCGGCACTAATTCGACTTCCATCTTGCCGGCAATCATTCTGCGGCTGGTCTCTGGGTGCAGCCCAATGTGGGATGCAATGACCTTACACACCCTACCCACTTCTACCAACGGCGCCACGCCGACCCCCGACCTAAGGTATCATTGCCAATGAGTGTCAACTCGTTGACACCAGATTCCAGCAGCATTTGTACCAGTGCTGGTGAGGTACCTAGCCCTATAAATCCACCAAACATCACACGCATGCCGTAGCGAAAATGGCGCGAGATCGCTTCCCTCGTGATAACTTTAGATCGCATAACGTAACCTCCTTAATCCCTTATAGGCGCTCAACGACGACAGACACACCCTGCCCGCCGCCGACGAACAAAGTCTCGCCAGCCCGAGGATTTTATCGCGCACACGAAGTGCATGCAGAAGTATGAGCAGTATGCGTGCACCTGACGGCGCCGATTGAGTGACCTTGTGCTATTGCACCGCCGTTAACATTGGTCTTTTCTATATCAAAATGGAGCTCACGGCCTACCGCAATAGACTAAGCAGCAAAGGATTCGTTCGCCTCAATCAGATCGAGATCCTTAATACCTAGCCACGCCTTTTTGAGCGCTAGTAGCGTTGCTGGGACTGGTCAAATGCCCATCACCGGGTGGTGGTATAGACGCGAATACGTGCCAGCGGTGCTAGCCCTATCCCCTTCGCCCTCTGCGCTGACATGACGATCAGCGCTGCCGCACCATCATTAATACCGGAGGCGTTGCCCGCACCTCCTCAGAAAAGACTGGACGCAGCTTTGCCAGCCCGTCTGCGCTTGTATCAATGCGCGGATACTCATCGCGGTCGAACACCACTGCTTTTTTTCTCCACATGACGGTCACGGGTACGATCTCGCCTGAGAAAACAGCACGTTCTATCGCCGTTAACGCGCGTCGTTGCGAGCCAAATCCGACCTCATCCTGCGGCTTCACGGCTGATACCGTAGAGCTGGGCAATGTTTTCCGCCGTGCTCCCCATAGGATATTGATTAAAGGCGCCGCGCAGACCGTCATGTACGATACTGTCAGTGAGCTTGCCGTCACCCATACGGTACCCCCAAGCGAGCCTTGCCCAAGAAATAGGGCGCAGTGGACATATTCTCCATACCACCGCCTAACACCACATCATCATCGCCAGCAGCAATCGACTGAGCTGCCATTATCACGGTTTTTAACCTCGAGCCACAAACTATGTTAATTGAGGTCGCTGGGACAACATCAGGCACACCCGCGCTGATTGCTGCTTGCCGTGCGGGGGTTTTGTCCAAGTCCAGCCTGCAGCACAGCGCGCGTAATGGCCTCTTTCACGCTAAGCTGATACAAAACAAATCTAAATTTGGGTTAATGCAGCAAATAATCGCCACCCGTGCTACTTGGCCACGCTAACCCTTTGTTACTGCCTAATCTTAAGGGGATTTCCTTGAAAGGAATGCGTATTCCATCTTACCCTTCTAATTACCTCCTGTTTTTATAAACATGGATATAAATGCACAACAGATGTTGATCAATCAACTTGTCCATGCTCAAGCAATAGTTTGAGTGAAACACGCACTCGCAAGTGAAAAATTGGTGATTCATTCTAAGCCTATGGGACGTTATCTTTTAAAACGTCAATGGTGTTTCCGCTAGCAGTAGCGCACGAAAAAGCTGCTCATTGTCGTACTCATGGCGTTGAAAAAACCCCACATATCGAAACCCTCTTTTAATAGGTAGCAATACATAAATATGACGCATTGGCTGAGTTTGTATAGGTACATAGAACGTTCGGGGGATAGAAAAGCGTTTAATCTGCGTACAATATCAGTATGACCAGACTAAAACTATTAACGAGACAGGCCATCAGCCAATTGTGTTTTTGCAGGAAAATTATGCTAACGGTATGATTGAGAGAGTGAGTAAAAAGCGCTATGCCGTTTTTTCAGTGACTGTAGGCGCTGACCCAACTTTTAACGGTAAAGATAGCTAATAAGAGCAACCCGGCATCGATAGGCGGTGATTAAGTTACTTTTCCTATCGCCAACCGAAACGTGGGCAGTGATTTGGTCGGCACGAGAGGATTTGAACCTCCGACCCCTGACACCCCATGACAGTGCGCTACCAGGCTGCGCTACGTGCCGAACCGAGCACACATACTACTTAATATATTGAATTTTTCAAGCTATGGGCATCTACTTGATGGTTATCTGCTCAGTTTGCAATAAATCTTTTTTCTGCTCTCAGCACCTGTAATAAAAGTTTTAACTGCGGCTTTTCGTGCGTTAATAATTTACTCTGTAAATTCCAAGTACGAAAAGTGCCATCTCACTTCAGTAACTAATTGTTTTTAAGCGTGAAAATCATGAATTTGTTATTCCAATGACTGCTGCTCCAATCGCGGCTCCGTCTGCTTGTAAAAAGTTCCTCTCCTTGAGAATAACGTGATGATTCGGTAGTTACACGCAAAATCTGCTGCATCAGCGTGACCATACAATCATTTTGATTCGTCAACCCTGGGATGGTCTGCGCCGTGATGCCAGGCCAGTGTATCAGCAATGGGATATGCAGATCCTCGCGCTTGACCTGTTTGTTATGCTTAGCGGCAGAATTTTGGTTCGCTGTAATAATCACTACCGTGTTATCCCACACGTTTCTCTGTTGCAGCACTGTTAACAGATCACGTATTTTCTTATCCAGATCGGTCGTTTGCATCTTATCCTTGGATACGTTCCCTTTTAGTATCAGCCATGAAAAGCGCCGCGAAGATGAAATGAGTTGCACCTCTAGCCAGCTATCCCACTGATTTAACGTTATACTATCCGACTGCGGGCGCGTCGGCGGGAACGTGTAATCAGCCAATAGTGCATAATTGAATAAGGGATCATTGAATCCGACGGATGAGAATAAACTAAACCGATATCGCTGGTAATTTAGTGCATTTAGCAGCGCAGACGGAGTACACGTGTTCAATACAACTATCTATGTAACCCGATGAAATACCGTAGAACAGACCAAAAATACCCTGTTGTGCTGTCTTCCCACTACTATAATAGTAGGAAAATTAAACATTTTCTGCCACAAATTGATTTAGTGAGGGTAGATAACGCTGTGCATCAGGATAATTCAAGCTATCAATTATTATCAGCAATAGGTCAAAGCCGCCTTCCCTGTCACGAAAGGTGATCTCATCAAGTGGATAACTGAGTGAAACTGCATCAGGATTGCCTTGCTGTATAAGACGTTGTTGGTAAGCCTTACCATCTAGCAAACCATGTTTCTCTAAGAAGCGTCTTGCCGTCATGGGGTGAGATAGCGGTAGATTTGCTCGCTGCATAGTAACTGGGCGATAAAAGTTGGCATCGGCCCAAATATAAATTAAATGACTAGCAAAAAATGCCAGCACAAATATGGCAATTAACGATCTAGCGAAACGGCGATGCTGTAGACTGCGTAGTTTTTGCCAGCTCCAAGTAGCAAAAAGTAGCTCTAGCAAAAAAATCAGCGGCACAGCAATAAAAATTTGCTGAAAATAGCGGGTGAGTTCACCCTGTTCAGGATTGGTGATTAATTGCCACACCACTGTGTTAAGGTGTAGATGAAGATAGCTAAATACCATGCTATCAAGCATGATGAATGTTAAGCCTGTCGTGGCGATAACGACATAGATAAGGCGTAATAGCCATTGTGACAACAGAATGAAGGACAATGGAAAAATGAGCAACAGATAGGTAACAAACACGATAAAACTAAAATGACCGATCCAACTACTCCATGCATAAACCCATCCCAATAGAGATGACGGCCAGTCAGTAACCCATAGATAGCGGCTGCCCAGTACTAACGCAAAGAGAATATTAAAGAGCGTAAACCAGTGACCCCAGCTGATCATGAGGGATATTTTTTCACGGTAGCGCTGCGGGTGCGTGATCATACTGTTTCTTTGTTATCGGCTAAAAACATATCGCTTTTATTAACCTCATGTTAAATATACGGTTTATCTTTAAGCTATTGCCTGTGATTCAGCCATCAGTGGGAGGTAAAGTGTCCACGCTTACAACACCGTACTCTTTTTTTTGTAAGAGCATACGCTATAGTATCGGCAACCGAAGGCGACAGCAGCATATCTTTGGCGGTAAAAACGCGATATAGTAACTCAAACGCATTTTTTTTTCCGCTTTTTTAGCTTTACTTCATCTTTGTATGATCATAGCAATGATGACACCGCCAAAACGAAGCAATTTATAGCAAATAGGAGTGATAAGATGGGTCTGGACGTTAAGCAACTTGAACTCAATTCGACCCACTGCCTGGACATTCAACATGCCGATATCGTTGCACGCATTGACCTCATTGAATGGGAGAGTAACCCTGGCTCATTGCGCATTTAACTTTTTTATGTGGGCTCAAAGACGCTGACTTTTTTATGGACTTCCTCAGTGCGGAAAGTGGACTTGATACTAAAGCGCAAAACCGTTCCTTGATCCAAGCGGTGGAGGATTATTGTGCCGAGTCCAATTTTAATGAGGTGCAGTGGCATGACTACTGTCATGCAAGCCTATGATTATTGTCATCAACAAGTTAAGTCGGGCGAGGAGATTAAGCTGAGTGCGTTTCTAAGTAAAAACACACAAGCAAATAACATAGATTTTCAGACAGTTACCCAAGAACTATAGAGGAGCACTGCCCGCCAGATCGCGCAACATTGCAACAGTTGACTAAATTTGCTGGCAGTGGTCCTGGAATAATGCTGGGTTTTGATGCGGCATTGCTTAACGAACGCGTTTTCTGGGATGTAATGACAGACACGCTCACGATCAAAACAACGCCGCCTAATCTTCGCGAACAGCTACAGCGACGTGCAAACAGTCGTGACAACAGCGCTTACTAACATTATTAACCAAAACTGCCTACTCGGTACTTTTCGAAGTGAGCTGCCGCACCGACGACAACTAAACAGGTCACGGCAGATGAGGATGATCGCTTCAGCGATCGCCAGTGACGCTTTTTTTGCTGGTGGTCTAACACGAGATGATAGCGCCTCAAAAACAAATTAACAGAACAAGGCTATCAGGTTAACGGTAATTCAATTACGGTTTATGCGGTGTTGCAACTCCATTGCCCTATCTTAAGTAGGGCATCCCGCTTGAATACAGGGTGTCAGGTTAAGTCAGCGCGCCTTTCGCAACGTGAGATTATAGCGCAAATTGGCCTACAAGCGGGTGGATAGCTGGCTACAGTATCTGTACTCCGTGGTAGCATAACCGTGCAGCACGACCCCAAATGACTGCCAGCCCCAGCGAAATAGAGAGTATCGGTTGATACCAATCACGTTCATCTTTATCTTGATGGAACTCCATACTTGCACCAGGCAAGTAACGATTAATAAGACAGGCATTTGGGAGGAAATGGTTAAAAGCAGCATCTTGTGCGATCTCACTTGCTAGCTGTTGCAAAAGTGGCGGCATGGCGGGCCAACTGATTTTGGTTTCACTACAATAACGTTGATAATGTTAGCCCCGCGCATCGGTTTACCACCCGTGCTCGCCAAAATTTGTCATGGTGACAGACACTTTTCCCCTGTTTGGCGTACGAAAGTGTCGAAAAAGGGACTGCGCTCCTATACGATTAATTTCAGCGATAAGGCGGTAATCAATGGCACATACTCTGCGACGAAAAATCCAAGCGCTCCCTGCTAACGCTTCCCGCCAAGGCGATACACCATACGCAAAATCAAGTATCAATAACTCACTCTGATCATGCATTTTGCTGGTAAGTGAAACAGTTGCGTCACGCAAAATGCAAGTTCATACGCTGCATCAACCCAGCCAGACGGGACTAATGCACGTGCAGGTTGATATTATTCGGTATACATTTCCTGCTCATCAATTAAAAATTTTTTAAATGCAGGCGACATCCACCTCACTAAGTGACCATTCTTGCGCGCCATAAGATAAACGGCCAGATGCTGCTGCAATGCTAACGCCTTGGCACGCTCCATGCCCATGACCATCAGACCGGTATCCCAGCAATCTGCTTCCAAGGCAGTCGGCGCAATGACGGTAACAGAAACCAATTCGTGTCTAATCGGTTTTCCAGTACTAGGATCGATAATATGTGAGTGGCGCTTATTATCAAGATCGTAATAATTGTAATAGCTACCAGCAGTACTAATACCAAACCCGTGAAGATTAACCCGCGCTTGAAAACCTTCAGCGTGTTCATCAGGTTTGCTAATTGCTACCAGCCACGTCTTATTGTGATCTTTATTACCACCGCTGATTACAGCACCGCCAACCGATATCAAAAAGCTCTCTACTCCCTGTTTTTTTAACAGCTTCGCCAGATGATCGGCTGCATAACCCTCACCTACGGTGGAGAGATCCACATAGAGCGCGGGAATATTTTTTTGCAACCATGCACCTTGTGCATCTTGGATAACGCGTAAATGCTGTAATCCGGTGCGTGCTCTCGCCTGTTCAATCTGCTTTGGGTGCGGTGTCTGCTGCGGCTGGCGTTCTGGTCCAAAGCCCCATAGATTGACCAGTGGACCAATCGTAATGTCCATTGCCCCTGCAGTGAGCCGGCCGATACGCAACGATTGTGTTATAATATCCGCCATTCCGTCATTAACCAGCCAGGGTTCAGTGGATTGAAATTGATTGAAACGTGAAAGTTGAGAGTCTTTTTTCCAGGTGGAAAGTGCCTGATCATCGCGTTCGAGTTGCTGTTGTATCAATTCGTTAAGCTCACTTGCGCGTCGCGACGTCACACCAGATAAATTGACTCGCCAGGTCGTTCCCATTGTTTTTCCAGTCAATATCATGCTGTCATTTTGCTGCGAATGCTCGCAGCCAATCAATATTAATAATGACGAAATAGCAGTTAAAAGATATTTTTTATACATGTGCTTCGTTGCCGAGAAATTGATGAAAGCGTCGATGACGCGTGTGATCAATCTACCCGTCATCATTTGCTTTCGATGCCATCTATTTCCAACTATAACTCATATTCATTACGGTTTTGTAAAACAGGGACGCCCTCACATTTTGTGATATTTTCCCACGAAGTGATCCCTGTGATTTTACTGCTAAGCTATGCGGCATAGCTTAGCTTTGTGCTTTAAAATATCCAGTAATCCGCTTTCAGCACCCCTACGGTAATCACCTTAACGTACATTGCTCTGAACAACAAACCTATTATAAATACGCCTTACTAAGCTAATTCACTACCATGACAAATACACATGATTACTGCATGATTGCAATAGGCATACTTCAAGTGCGAACAGGCGCACGGTGCATGCACTCATCGCCTTTTCTACAGAAAGATAACACGCGTGCAGCGTTGGTTGATGTCACATGCTCTATTTAGCGCTTTATCAAATGATATTACATTAAGGCGGCGCCGAGTTGAAATGAGCACCACCGTATGCAAGGCAGTAGCAATGAAAAAAACAGATAATGATTTGGTTAAGCAGCCAATCCTAGCATGCTTTTAAGTCGCGACGATTTTTGGATGTTCATCTGGCTGTAAGTTGATTTGCTTCATGAACCGACTTTTCCTGAAAACGCCAATCGATCAGCATTTTTATCGTTAAAAGCGGTAACGTTAATCACCTTTACCCTAAGAGAGCGAGTTTGCGTAGGTTCATTAACCATTCGATAACTAACTAAATAGCCTCCATTTTAAATAATAACGCATATCCCTATCTACAAATTAACGCGTTTTCACCTATTCAGGTTATGACGTTTCTTATTACAGTCTAAGCGCCAATGTGAATGTGACAAAAAGCAAGAAAGGTGTTTACACCTTGAAGTAGTTTAAATTGGATGGTAATCCAGTTTTTTTAGGTTAAGGTGTGAAATGTTTTGGCTATTATTAAGTGTACTAGCTTAGACCCATTCTGACAGTTACCTGTTGCTGCAGGTGTCTGTCAGATTACCTCTGGTTCAGATTTTTTCTACCCATAACCGTTTCCCATCATGTAAAGTCTCCATCGGCGTTCGACCATGACACACTTTCCCCTGATGGGTTTGTCCATGATTGTAATGCACTAGCCAGATATCCAGATCGTTTTGCAATGAATCAAGTCTTACGGAACGTTACCCGGTAAAATTCTTGTAAAATCGTTTTATGAAAGTGCTTACACATGACGTTGGTCTTTGTATGATTGAGGTTATTTATTGCAAGGTAGAGCGGATAATCGCGGAGTTCTACTCTACCACAGTATTCCGTTCCTCAGTGCGCTAAGTCTATCTGCCGCTGTAATCGGTGTTTTACTCGTATGGCGCTTGCAATGGACCACTTTTGAATAGATGTCAGTAAAAGTGTGTTCGTAGATACGGCCAACACCGTTCAGATTACCTGCATAGCATGTCTCCTATGACCCTAAATAACCGGGATGTGCGGTTTTAATTTCACCACACACTTCGTCATCCTGCTTTTTCTTTTCCAGTACGGCAATGTGTGCATCGTTCAGGATAACGCCATCCTTAGCTATCTTTGCCGCAACTGCTTTTAATCGATGAGAAAAGTTTTCCAGATTGTGGCGTAATCAGATAGAATGAACACTGCTGTCAGAAATGAAAATCCGTTTTTTACGCAATTCATTGCGCGTTCCGGGTTGTCCATGAGCAGGAAATTCAATGGGATAGTGATTCACGGCTTTTTCTGTTGTTTCATCGGTTCTGTTTTTGAGATTTGGCACCTGTTTACTTTGGTTGATATAAGCGCATTAATACCGACTTCTTCAACTAACTCTTGGTAACGATAAAATGTATCCCGAGAAACCTCCATAATTTTACAATCGTTAAGACATTGTTGAGTTCTTCAGCCAAATTTAATAAACCGGCTTTATGTTTAATGATGGGATTGTTAGTATGCAGCATAAGCGTTATCTTTGATGTTTTGAATTAGGGTTCACAACCATATCAAAACTAGTAACTCTCATCTTTATAAGGGCTTTGTTGAATAGATTGAACTTTTGGGTGATGGTTTGCTCCGGTCATTTCAACATGAGGACCCTATGGCAACGCAGAAGTTTAAAATAACCCACTGGTCCACGTATAACAACGCTCTCAAGCAGCGCGGATCTCTGACCATATGGCTCGATGCTTCGGGAATTGCTGCCGGACTTTCCATTTGCCTTCGCCAAAGACCTTCAGTCCTGTGCCGTCAATGATCAGATGTGAGATCTCACCACGGGTCGGTTTTTATGCTGATTTTAAGCGAGTCATCTAGGCATCTTAGCGGCAGTGCTATCAGTTTAAAATGGAGTCAACGAAGCCCGGGAAAGCCCTTAGGGAAAGGCCACACACGCGCTTTATCATCAGAACAGGGGTGATAGCCATGTCTGACCGACCACACCGTTTAGGGTGCTGATGTTGAGAAATGACCGGAGCAAACCATCACCCAAAAGTTCAATCTATTCAACAAAGCCAGAAAAATCTGCCAGACACTGACTATCATCACCAATAAAAAAACACGATTAAGAGCGAAAGCTGTGGGGGAATGATCTTTCCAGTAATTACTGAATCCAGTAAAAGAATTTAATAATCCACGCCAATGACTGTTTCCCGGTGTACAGTCAACGCCATTTTATTAATGGCTCGAAGTGAGGTAAAATGACACTTTTGGGCAACTGTTCGGCTTGTTTATTAGAAATATTCAGGTGATTTTCTTAAATATATTTAAGTTCATCGACGACTTCTTCAGAGTGTCTAAAAAACCACTGTATACGTCCGTAATTATTACTTAATTCAGTTTTTATAAGATTTTCCTTCTCATACAATGCATTGCTTATATAAAATGAACTCAGCAAAATGCTCAACATCCATATTATGGGATACGAAATAAGTAACACGAAATATGCAGCGTGGTTTGAAAAGAGACAGAATATTTAAAAAATCAAACTTTTGTTAAGTGGTATAAAACTGCAGCTTGATTATATACATAACAGCGAAAGACACCAACCGATCGTTAGTGTTCTTCTCTTATTACAGGTTACTCCTCTTCCGGATTATCGTCAAGCTCATGTCGCTCTACTGTGAGGTACTCCTTGCCCTCCGCCAGCGTACCCTCCACCTTATCAAGCTCTTCTTCTGCGACGGGTTCTGCAACACATTGTAGCGCAACAACGCTCTCTCCCTCCGTTGTTCTAATTAAAATCACCCCTTGTGTGTTACGGCCTACAACGCTTACTTCTGAAACACGAATACGCACCAACGTGCCCGCATCGGTGATAATCATCACCTGGTCACTTTCGGCTACTTGTACCGCACCAACCACAGGCCCGTTACGCTCGGTGACTTTAATAGAAATAACCCCCTGGGTTGCTCTTGAGCGTGTGGGATAATGATGACAAAAAGTGCGCTTACCGTAACCGTTCTGTGTAGTGGTTAAGATCGTCCCTTCATTCGCGTCAGGTATGATAAGGGAGACAACACGGTCACCACCCACCAATTTTATTCCCCTTACACCAGAAGCAGTGCGTCCCATTTGCCGTACAGCCTGTTCTGGGAAGCGGACAACTTTCCCTGCAGCAGAGAAGAGCATGACCTCACCCTCGCCACAGGTGAGGGCGGCACCAATCAGTTCATCGTCATCACGTAAATTCAGTGCAATAACCCCAGCACTGCGCGGTCGGCTAAACTCATTCAGCGGCGTTTTCTTGACCGTACCGCTGGCCGTGGCCATAAATACATTTAATCCCTCAGTGTATTCGCGAACAGGTAGAATGGCAGTAATACGCTCACCGCCTTCTAATGGCAATAAATTAATAATAGGTCGGCCGCGCGCACCACGACTTGCCTCTGGCAGTTGATACACTTTCATCCAATATAGGCGCCCACGGCTGGAAAAGCAAAGGATGGTGTCGTGGGTATTAGCAACCAACAGTCGCTCAATGAAATCCTCTTCCTTGATACGCGCAGCAGACTTGCCTTTGCCACCACGACGCTGCGCTTCATAATCAGAAATAGGCTGATATTTAACATAACCTTGGTGGGAGAAAGTAACAACCACATCCTCCTGATTAATTAAATCTTCTATATTAATATCGGCGCTAGTGGCAGTGATTTCCGTTCGTCGTTCGTCACCAAACTGGTCACGCACCGCAATCAACTCTTCTCGCACCACTTCCACTAAGCGTTCAGCGCTGCGTAAAATAGTCAGAAGTTCACGCATTTGTTCCAACAAAAGCTGATACTCATCTAGCAATTTCTGCTGTTCAAGGCCAGTTAACTTATTCAAGCGTAAATCAAGAATCGACTGCGCTTGCTGTTCTGTCAAAAAGTAGTAACCATCTTTAATACCAAATTCTGGCTCAAGCCACTCTGGACGCGCGATATCCCTATCCATTTGCGCCAACATCTGGGTAACGCTGCCTAATGACCATTTTTGGACAACAAGTTCAGCTCTGGCTACGGCGGGTGAAGGTGCCTGTTGAATCAGTTCAATGATTGGATCGATATTCGCCAGTGCAATCGCTAATCCCTCCAGAATGTGGGCACGTTCACGCGCCTTACGTAGCTCAAAGCGTGTTCGGCGTGTCACTACCTCACGTCGATGAGCGATAAATGCTTGTAAAATCTCTTTTAAAGGCATAATGCGGGGCTGACCATGATGCAGCGCAACCATATTAATACCGAAAGAGATTTGTAGTTGGGTCAAGGCGTAGAGATTATTCAGTACAATTTCGGCCACCGCATCGCGTTTTACCTCTATGACTATTCGCATCCCATCTTTGTCAGACTCATCGCGCAGAGCGCTAATACCTTCTACACGTTTTTCCTTAATTAATTCGGCAATTTTTTCAATCAGGCGTGCTTTATTTACTTGATAAGGAATTTCATACGCAATAATGGTTTCGCGTCCCGATTTTTCATCTACTTCAATACGGCAGCGAGCACGAATATGGATTTTCCCACGACCAGTACGATACGCTTCCTCAATACCGCGTCGACCATTGATGACAGCCGCAGTGGGGAAATCAGGACCTTCTATGTGGGCCATTAACATTTCAAGCGTGACCGCTTCATCATCAAGACAGGCCAAACAAGCTGCAATCACTTCTGCAAGATTGTGTGGTGGAATATTCGTCGCCATGCCAACAGCGATACCCGATGTGCCATTGATGAGTAAATTGGGAATTTTTGCCGGTAAAACGTCGGGGATAAGCTCCGCGCCATCGTAATTAGGCACGAAATCGACAGTCTCTTTTTCCAGATCAGCTAACAGCTCATGCGCGATCTTTGCCATACGTACTTCGGTATAACGCATGGCAGCAGCAGAATCGCCATCGATTGAACCAAAATTACCCTGACCATCTACTAGCATATAGCGCAATGAAAATGGCTGTGCCATACGAACGATAGTATCGTATATGGCACTTTCACCATGTGGGTGATATTTACCAATCACATCGCCGATTAATCTTGCAGATTTCTTATAGGGTTTATTCCAGTCATTACCTAACTCACTCATGGCAAACAATGCACGCCGATGAACCGGCTTTAGGCCATCACGAACATCAGGTAGGGCACGGCCAACGATGACCGACATTGCATAATCGAGGTAGGAGTTTTTTAACTCCTCTTCAATATTAATGGGTATGATTTCTCTGGCAAGGTCACTCATGCAAGTGATTTCCCTCTAGACGGTCTCAACACTACAAGGGAAGAAAGTATAACATAACTCCCCTACGCAGAGAATTTTAATCTCCCTTTTTCTTCACCAATCGCTATTTATTGGCAAATTAGAAAGTTATAATTTGCGAACGATATTGTAACAATTCAATGCCAAGGTCGCGTGAATCGCCATGAATAAACATAATGTAGACAATAATGAATTACAGAAATTTGCAGTACATGCAGCAAATTGGTGGAACCTAAGTGGAGAATTCAGCACACTACATCGCATCAACCCGCTACGGCTAGATTATATCACGACGCATAGCGGTGGTTTATATGAAAAAAAAGTACTCGATGTTGGCTGCGGTGGCGGTATTTTAGCGGAGGCAATGGGAAGAGAGAAAGCACAAGTCACTGGTTTAGATTTAACCGCAACAGCGTTGCAAGTGGCACGCGCACATGCAGCGGAAACCGGAGTTGCAATCGACTATATTCAACAGACAGTGGAACAGCATGCGGATGACCATACAGCATGCTATGATGTGGTCACCTGTATGGAGATGTTAGAACATGTGCCGGATCCGAAATCCATTGTGGCAAGTTGCGCCAGCTTACTGAAATCGAACGGCACTGTATTTTTCTCAACCCTAAATCGTAATTTTAAAACCTGGCTATTGGCGATCGTTGCCGCTGAAAACATTCTGCGCTGGGTGCCTCGTGGAACACATGATATTAAAAAATGTATTCGTCCGGCGGAATTATTGAGCTGGGTAGATAAAACCTCACTTGAGGTGGTCAATATGGTAGGCGTGCATTACCATCCACTAACGCGCCAATTTCAACTTGGTCACAAGGTCGACGTGAATTACATGATGTGCGCACGCCGCAGGGGATAGGAATTTATCTGTGCTTATCTTCTCTAGGATAAAGGGAATGTTAGTTGTATAAACTAAATTGCCTGGTTTTTGTCACCTAACACTCGTCACCATTTGTGACTTAGATGAACTTTTATTTCATACCCTCCACGCCCCTCGCCCCATACTCTCTTGATAGCCAGCAAATATTGTCGTTTAGTTATTTTGTAAAACAACGAAATTCCAATTTAAAATAGTAATAAACAACTATCTAAGACGACCGGTTTTATTGCCATTTTAATATCACCTAAAGAACTTACTTAATAGTAATATAAAAAATAATAAACGTTTTTATTACGCTTGTTTTAAATGCTAAGCCAAGTATTACTCACTGTTGCAAGATCAATACCTGCCGCCTCATGTATCCATAGGCATGACGCTAGGAACGAGATCACTTTAGGCTCATTTGGCATCAAGCTTGAAAAATGACTAAACAAATACGACGCGGCATACTTGCGCTTTCGCTACATCGTTGTTCTCGCCAAAGATAGCGTATGAGTGAAAGATAAAATAATTAATAATTACATAATAAAGGATATTTAACAGTCAGCCGCGTATAAAAAATATCCAGAGTAAACCGCTGATCATTTTCGACCTAGCTAGTGGCGGTGCAATGTCACTGTTTTTGTCTGCGGGCGATAAAGCGGGAAGCATATTAAATTTAGAACTAAAACCAGCATCAAGACAGGAACATGTGACAGTTTTCAATAAGGTGGTGGCTTTGTTGAATAGATTGAACATTTGGGTGATGGTTTGCTTGCGTCATTTCAACATGAGGACCCTATGGCAACGCAGAAGTTTAAAATAACCCACTGGTCCACGTATAACAACGCTCTCAAGCAGCGCGGATCTCTGACCATATGACTGGATGCCTCGGCAATTGCTCCCTGGACCGCCTGGGCGGCGTGGTCGGTCAGACATGGCTATCACCTCTGTGGCAGTAGATAGCCCGACACATGAAATTATCTGTGCCGATTTATCGTTAAACGGTACGACTGATGCTCAGGCTATACCAGCTCTGATAAATACAATACCCGCTACTGTCATGATGCCCTGCTGAGAAAGAAGATAAGACCGCTGATTCTTCCAGTGGCTGAAACCACTGTGTTCCGGTTCAAAACACTCATGGGCGATCATCTAAGTCTGTGTGACTATGATGCGCAGGTAGGTGAGGCAATGGCGATGGTCAACGCGCTTAACAAAATGACACAGTTAGGAATCCCTAACAGTATCCGGATCGCATAACAATCAATCTACTTAAGTGAACACTTACAGGAGAAAAACCAGGCTATCGACCGTGACGATGCGGCACAACGTTTCAACCGCCCTAATCAATGATCTTATTGTTGCATTGGAACGGTAGGAGGTTGCGACCTAACTGTCCCTGGTAACAAAGTGAATTACTTAAATAGCGCAACACATCCCTGCAGAGTAAATTACACTTTATGTTGATTTTCATAGCGCTCTTTTGCGTCAAGCGCTTCTTCAGCGGAAGATGCTCACTGATGAGAGAATCGGGTTCGGGAAAATCAGCACGCAACTGATACCAAACTTCTTTTGACCATCGATGTTAACGCCCAGAGTAAGGAAGACGGATTTGTTGATAACATGGCCATCATGACGCACGCTAACGACAATACAATCAAGATAGACAATGGAATATAACGGCCGCCAGCAGTCCGCCCTGCCATTCTATAACCTGCTCTTTTACCGCATCAGTCACTTTAGATATGAGCGTAGAAGAAACTTGCGATTTTTGGCTAACTCGGTAGACAGCACCTGCAATTGTTTCTCGTTCGTAATTTAACCTAAAGGCGGCGCCAACACTACTGACGCGTGTGGCAGTATATTAACATCATCTTGCTTTTTTTAACGTGCATGTTGATCATGAGTGGTAATTCGATGTACCTCATTGATTTTACGTTCTATATCCATGAAATGCTCGAGTTTCTAGAAAAATTAGCTGGCTGGCTGATAGGCTTTGCAGCGGGCATTGAGATCCCAGTAATGTTAGTGGCTGGCTATGCACTTAAGTACATGACTCAACGCCCATTAATGTTGATTGCTTTGGTTTCTGGCACTCTCTTTTATTGTGGGATGACGCTGGCAAAAACGCCTACTTCACTGGCGCTGCTGCACCTGTTTAATGCTCTGTTTATTGGGATTGTTGGCTGTGTGGGTATGTTGTGGTTTCAGGACTCAATGCCACAAAAGCCAGTCGCAGCAACTACCCTGTTTTCGGTGACTGCCTCGACTGGCATGATCCTGGTTGGCGCATTTCAGGGGTTAGCCGTAGAGTGGGGTGGGCATCAATCCATTTACTGGATCTCACTGTTGCTCACGGTACTCGCCCTGCGCGTGTGTACGCGCGTTAAGGATCACCTCTCAGTGTGAACGCAGCCGATATAGTTGCTGAGCTTCGTAAGCTTCAATCGTTGCCGCGTTCTCTAGAATGAGGTTGACAGTATCTAGTCGGTTAAGTAGGAAGTGGCGACTAAAACTATCTACTGCAAATGGCCACTGCTGGGTTAAACAGCGAACGGTTTGCTGTACAAACAGAGCTCTGCTGCCACCCCCGGTGTTACCGTGGTGAGCGTAAAGAGTTCGTCAATTGCTGCTTCACTGAGTTTTACTGGCAATAGCCGATTATTAAAGCAATCATTGTAAAAAATATCGGCGAAGCTGTGGGCGATAACTACGTTAAAGCCATAGTCTGTTAATGCCCAGGGGGTGTGCTTACCCGATGATCCACAGCCAAAATTTTCTCGTGTCAAGAGAATACTCGTACCCCTGATAAATCGGCTGGTTAAGGACAAAGGTAGGATCAGCCTGTTATCTATGGTCATCGCTAAAACGCCAGTTCTGGAAAAGATGTTGCCCGAAACCGGTGCGCGTCACCTTTTGCAAAAACTTCTTGGGGATAATGGCGTCGGTATCTACCTTTGCTCTATCTAAAGGCACAATAATACACTGATAGTGGATAAATTTTTTTGGACTGGCTGCTTGATTAATTGCATCGTCGCATTATCTATATGAAGATGTGTTAAGCTGATTTACGGATACGCAGCCGCCACCTCGGTGACAATCTCGCGCCAGAAGAAGGAGGATTGAAGGACATTCGCTTTGTCGATTGAAGTCACCTTGCCACGTCGCTGCACGGCCGCCTGAAAAGCAATATACTCAATGCATTTAATCTCATAGCGATGATAACTTTCTGTATCGAAAGCGTACTCTTGCTGGCCGCTGCCGTTTCCTCCTTTAGGCTGCCCAAAGTAGATGCCGCCCGTCAGTTCACGTAAACAGAGAATATCAAACCCCTCTTCGGCAACACTATGCCGCAGAGGACAAAAAGCGGCTAACATCTGGTAGAGCGTGGTAGGCCGCAGATTACAGAAGAGGTTAAAGTGTTTGCGTAACGGCAAGAGCGCGCCGCGCTCGGGTTGTTGTTCCGGCGGCAAGTGTGCCCAAGCGGGGCCACCCACAGAACCAAATAGAATAGCATCAGCGTCGGCACAACCCGCTAAGGTTACGGCAGGCAGCGCCCTCTACCGTGTCGATCGATAGCGATGCCGCCGATACCATAGTGACCCGTAGTGACCTCGATGGCGAAGAGTTGGTGCACCGCATCTAATACGTTTAATGTTGCCGAAATCACCTCTGGACCAATGCCATCACCGGGCAATACGGCAAATGTGGGCCGTATTTTTCACATCATGATGGCGCTCCCACCGTGCTGTCGATTTGCGTGCGCTGGCGTGATTTTGCGACCTGTTCAGCGCGCCAAAGGTGATTCATGACGTTAATCATGGCATCGGCCGAGACGACAGTAATGTCAGTTGCTAAGCCAACACTATGAAACTGTCTTGTGCCATAGCGGACAACAATATCGACTTGGCCCAGTGCATCTTTACCCTGACCTTTGGCGCTGATATGAAATTTTACTAACTCACTGGCAAACGGATTCAACGTCTCTATGACCTGGTACAGCGCTTCAATTGGACCATGGCCCTCGCCGGGTGCTTGTTGGATGTCACACCACAGCGTAGGATGATGGTAGCATTAGCACCTTGGGAGAGCCCAGATTGCACAGAGAAATCTGTTACACGAAAGTGATCTTCATCGGAAAGCTAATTGTTGATAAAAGCCAGTGCTTCCAGATCGTAATCAAATATTCGCCCCTTTTTATCGGCTAAGCGCAGAAAGGCCTCATAGAGCTTATCCAGACAGACAGTAATCACTCTCCGAGTAGCCCATCGCTTGCATATGGTGTTGATGGCAGGATGACCGGAGCGAGGCGTAAGATTCAAGGCGACTTTCTGCATGCCGATATCATCGGGGATAATCACATTCGTAATGTGCCCGATTTTTTAATATGCCATCTTGATGGATACCCGATGAGCGTGAGAAGGCATTTTCCCCAAAAATTGCTTTATTGGCGGGGATGGGCATATTACAAATCTGGTTAACAATTTGCCTGGTCGAGTAGATCTGTTGATGCTGAATAGCAGTGTAGCAATGGAGCAGATCTTGGCGAGTTTTTATCGCTATGATCACCTCTTCCAGTGCACTGTTGCCTGCACGCTCACCCAGCACGTTCAGTGTCCCTTCCACCTGCCTGGCCCCAGCGTGGATCGCCACAAGGGCAGTACCTAAGTTATCGTGGGTATGTACTGAGAGGATGGCTTTATTGATATTCGGTACCCGTTGACGCAGGGAACGAATTAATTCTGCGAACTCCCATGGCAAGGTAGAACCGACGGTGTCCGGGATATTGATCGTGGTTGTACCAGCGCGGATCGCCGCTTCTACGGCACGACATAAATCATCCACCGGCGTACGCGCGGCATCTTCACAGGAGAACTCCACATCATCGGTATACCGGCGTGCATATTTTACCATCTGCTCCGCCCGTTCAATCACTGCGGGCAGCGTGCTTTTCAGTTTGGTGGCGATGTGGATAGGCGAGGTGGCAATAAAGGTCTGGATACGAAATGCGCTGGCATCGTGCAAAGGCCTGCCATGCTGCATCAATATCTTGCTTCTACGCGGCGTGCAAGTGCACAGACGCGACTATTTTTAACGTTGCGTGCGATGGTTTGTACCGCACCGAAATCGCTCGGCGAGGAGATGGGGAACCCCGCTTAGATAACATTCATTCCTAAACGTTCAAGTTCCAGGGCGATGTGTAGTTTGTTTTTAACATCCAGACTGGTTTGTGAAGCCTGTTCGCCATCCAGTAGCGTGGTATCAAATAGGAGGATTTGTTCAGCCATGTTTCCCCCTTATTTGTTGATGCCTTCTGAAAAATAGCGATAAAAAAACCCGCGTCATTGCACGGGTTTTCTGGATTTATGGGTGAAAATTTATGCTATTCCACTCACGGCACGACCGCGCATGATCAATACGCTAAGTAGTCGTATAAGCAAAACAGAAGCTGAGTACATGGTGTTTCCACCTGAAATAATGCCTATTACAGATACTTTAAATTCAATTACATGTCAACCGATGCGTATTAAGTGTAAAAACAGGCATCTTGATTAACCTCAGTTAGCATTTTTATTCTGTTATCACAACATCGTTAACATGGCCATCCCTGTCACTATGCAGTGCATGCATTAACCCTATCGTGAGGTGAAACAAGTAAGTAGGTTTTTTCCATTACGCGCGATTGGCGGGTTGCCAGCTCGCCTGGCGGGCGCTATGGTAGTGAAATAAAGGGGTAAGTGTGACGGGTTGTCTACAAGGGAGAGCGTGAAATATGGCTGGAAGCCTCAGGGAATTGTCACCGCTGTTGGCTGGCTTGCCTGGGAAACCTAAGGCGGGAGTTATCTGTTTATTGATGGATTGCATTTATCAATCGGGGAGAAGAAATGGCGAGGTTATCGGGTGCTGAAATGGTCATTCATGCGCTGGGTGCACAAGGGGTTAAGCATATTTTTGGCTATCCGGGTGGCACGGTACTGGATATTTACGATGCACTGAATTTGGATGGCAATATTGAGCACATTCTGGTGCGGCATGAACAAGCGGCTCTGCACATGGCCGATGGTTACGCAAGAAGTACGGGTAAAGTGGGGGTGGCACTGGTTACCTCAGGTCCTGGCGTTACTAATGCGATTACCGGTATCGCTACTGCCTATATGGATTCTATCCCACTGGTGGTACTTTCTGGTCAGGTGCCCAGTTCGCTAATTGGGTTGGATGCTTTTCAGGAATGTGACATGATTGGCATCTCCAGCCCTGTCGTGAAACACAGCTTTTTGGTAAAGCGGACGGAAGATATCCCGTTAATTATCAAAAAAGCGTTTTGGCTGGCTGCAAGCGGCAGGCCAGGTCCAGTGGTAATTGATATCCCCAAAGATATCCTCAATCCGGCCAATACGTTTTCTTGGTATTGGCCAGATAAGGTAGCTATGCGCTCGTATAATCCAACATTAATCGGCCATAAAGGCCAAGTTGATCGTGCGGCAGAAGCGATAAAAGTGGCACAGCGGCCGGTAATGTATGTCGGCGGTGGCGCGATTAGTGCGGTTTGTTCAGGCGCTATTCTGCAGCTGGCGGAGCAGTTTGATTTGCCAGTAACAACCTCTTTGATGGGGCTAGGCGCTTTCCCTGGTACGCATCCCCACTGTTTAGGTATGCTGGGCATGCACGGCACCTATCAGGCGAATATGGCGATCCATCACGCAGATCTAATTATTGCTTTCGGTGTACGCTTCGATGACAGAACGACAAATCAGGTAGAAAAATATGCGCCTGAAGCGACGGTGATTCACGTCGATATTGATCCCACCTCTATCTCCAAGACGGTGGGGGCGGACATTCCTATTGTTGGTGATTTACAACAGGTACTGCATCAGCTACTGCTGCAACTGACTGTGCCGGTAGAGGCGACTCCCGTTAACAGGAAAGCGTGGTGGCAGCAGATTGCCGACTGGCGCGCGCGTGATTGTTTGGCTTACGTTAACGAGGATGAGACGATTAAACCTCAGTTAGTGATTGAGACACTGTATCAGTTAACCGCTGGTGAAGCATATATAACGACCGATGTGGGGCAGCATCAAATGTTTGTCGCACTCTACTATGCATTCGATAAGCCAAACCGCTGGATCAGTTCTGGCGGGCTCGGCACGATGGGGTTTGGGCTGCCGGCAGCATTGGGTATTAAGGTGGCGCTGCCGGAAGCGTTGGTGGTGTGTGTAACCGGTGATGGTAGCATTCAGATGAATATTCAGGAGCTCTCCACAGCGCACCAATATGACTTGCCAATTTTGATACTGAATTTAAACAATCACTATTTGGGTATGGTTAAGCAGTGGCAAGATCTGATCTACGGTGGTCGTCATGCTCACTCCTACATGGACTCTTTACCCGATTTTGTGCGCTTGGCGGAGGCTTACGGTCACGTCGGTATTTTGATCCAGAAGGCCAGTGAGTTGCGGCAGAAATTAGCAGAGGCGCTGGCGCAACTGGCAGCTGGACGACTGGTATTCGTCGATGTTGAGATAGATAGCGATGAGCATGTTTATCCTATGCAAATTCGTGGCGAAGGGATGAATGGCATGTGGTTAAGTAAAACGGAGAGGACGAAATAATGCGACGTACGTTATCAATTATTCTGGCAAACGAACCGGGCGCGCTATCGCGTGTGATTGGTCTTTTTTCGCAACGTGGCTATCACATTGAGAGTTTAACGGTTGCACCGCTAGACGACCACACGCTGTCGCGCATGACCATTCAGACCATGGGCGATGACAGAATGATCGAGCAGATCGAGAAACAGCTGCACAAACTGATCGATGTGCTCCGGGTAGCAGAATTAAAACAGGATGCCTGTGTCGAGCGTGAGATCATGTTAATTAAATTGAATGCCAAGGGCGCTTTGAGTAGAGAAATAAAGCGTAATGTCGATATTTTTCGCGCACAGATTGTCGACGTGACGCCCATGTTCTACACTTTTCAGCTAACTGGAAAGGGTGATAAGCTTGATGCCTTTATCCGTTTAATGCATGAATTAACTGAAATTATTGAGGTAGTGCGCTCCGGCTCTATCGGTATCGGTCGGGGTGACCGTATTGTGCGTTAACCCGCTGCATTTGCTCCTATACAGCACGGTCTTGCAACCAGGTAAGTAGCAGCGGCAGGAGCGTATTTAATCACACTATAGCGCCATCATCTTATTATCGCGTTGATTCTCTCTATTACTGAATAAAACGGGTAGAAGCGAGTGAAACTAAATGATATCGATTTAAATGATTTTATGCACAACGATTTTTCAATTTGGGCGATTTACCAAAATGCTGACTTTGTGGTAAAGAGCGTTGTTGCCAGCTTACTTTGTGCTTCCGTGATCACTTGGACCCTTTTTTTTATTAAATATAGCGCGTTGGTCCGTCTGCGTGCCCGCTTGAAGCGGGAGCAGCGATTACTGAATAGCGCGACTTCGGTTTATTTTGCGGCGCAATCCTTAGCAACTGATGCCGACCACAGCCATATCAGTAAATTATTACATGTTACATTACAAGAAATCACATTAAGTGCGCATACTCATGATGATAAGGCTATTGCCGACCGTATTCATCTCAGATTAGAACGCGCTGTGGCAGCATTAAGTCGGCGGTTGGTTTGGGGTAATGGTTATTTCGCTACTGTCAGCGCAATTGCCCCCTTTGTGGGTTTATTTGGTACGGTATGGGGCATTATGGATAGTTTTGTCAGTATTGCTAAATTACAAACGACAAATCTCGCTGTGGTGGCGCCGGGCATTGCCGAAGCGCTGCTTGCTACTGCTGTAGGATTGCTGGCAGCGATTCCGGCATTGGTGATCTACAACCTGTGTATACGGTTTATAACCAATTATAGCGCATCGCTTGGTGACATTGCTGTACAGATTATGCTGTTGCAAAGCCGCAATATTGGCGATAGGATGGCGGTCAACGCTGAGCGGGACGTGTAATCATGGCACTGAAGTTCGACGATACTGAAGAGCGTAGTGGTGAGTTGCACGAAATAAATGTCACGCCTTTTATCGATGTGATGCTGGTGCTGTTAATCATTTTTATGGTTGCCGCACCGCTGGCGACGGTCGATGTGAAAGTAGCGCTACCGACCGCTAGCGGTGATGCTGCTTCACGACCGCAAAAATCTATCTATCTCTCTGTTAATGCGAATAAGCAATTTTTTATTGATGATAATCCAGTCGTGTTGACCAGCCTGTTAGCGACGCTTGAACAGCTAACTGCAGGTGATAAAACGCTCACCCTGTTTTTTCGTGCCGACAAATCCATTGATTATGGAACTGTGATGCTGGTGATGGACATGCTACGCACGGCGGGCTATGTAAAAATTGGTTTGGTTGGTCTGGCGACGTCGATGCCAAATGTGCGTTAAAAAATACTCAGCTTGAGTTCATCGATAATGGTGTTAACCACACGTTACTAAAATTAGTTTGGTTTTCCTGATAGGTAGCGATCATCTTCCGGCTCAGTATCAGGGATATTGATCCGTTACCATAGCCTAACTGATAGTAATAAAAGGCTTCATTATCGGGTGAATCGTTAGTCGATGCTGAAAAAGTGTGCTGTGAGTCAGCGGGCTTTTTCGTTATCCGCCAGCTGTGCAAGTTGGATTTTCTTCTTTTGCTGCGAATTAGCCTAAATTATCTGTTTTTAATGTTCTTGTTGTTCTTGTTGTTCTTGTTTTTTGCTTGATCTACGCCTTTCTCTTTTCCTTGTCTCGTTAGCGCTACCTGCCGTGTGTAGGCTACGGCACACAGCGTGTTACCTGGAGGCAGATAAGAGCAGGTTGTACTTGGTTACCTTTAAATTGCCAGTGCAGTAAGTTGCTCTCGTTGTGTGGATTGTGCGTGGCTTAAGGTGAGTCATTGATAATTTTTCTGCGCCTGGGTGACTTTATACAAGTAGCGTCGCGATTCTTCCGAGGGATGACTATTCAGCAGTTTTTGATATATCTGTTCAGGCTTGAGTTTGTTGATAAGTGTAATAGCGCGCTTTTTATCGCTAGAGAATACGCGCAGTACGCTGCCTGCCCCACCATTATAGGCAGTAATTACCGCATAACGTTGCGATTGTGGATGGGTAATTCCGGATAAATAGGTGTTTTGCACGAGAGCGAGGTAGGCAGTGCCAATATCGATATTGCTGTCTGGTTCGAGCAGAACGCGCCTGTTTGGTTTACCTTGAAGGCCTCGAATACGGTAAACGTCACGACCTGCCGTATGTTGCACCACTTGCATCAGTCCAAGTGCATCGGTATGGCTTATCGCATAGGGATTGAAGCTCGACTCTACCTCCATGATCGCTAAAATCAGCGAGGGATCAATCCCGTATTTGTTTGCTGCCTGCCGCACCTGCGGCATAAATTGATGTGCCCTTTTGCGCAGATGATTGGTGACCATCGGTATCGTGATTGACCAAATAAGCCGCAGACCAGTGCTACGCTGTTTAAGTTGACGCGCAATCTGCGCATCGGCATACCTTTCTGCCTGCCAACGCCAGCGGATGGGCTGTTTCTGTGCATCCAGCACCTGCCCATACAGCAATGACTGTTCACTTAACGGTGTGTCGTCAGCGTCAGAATAGAGATCCACGTTAGCCGAGTGCTCCCCCAGCAAGAGAGTCGCAACGATGGCTTGATGTAAATGTGCTGACGGAGCCTCACTTGCCAGCGTTTCTACGGTGATCAACCCTGCGGCGAAGTTAATATGGCTGCGCGTTTGGTAGTTATCACGGTACTTGACATAATCTTTTACACCCGCAATCAACACTTCGTTCATGCCCCAGATCGTTTCTATATTGTGCGCGAACTGATTCATAAGGATATCAAAGCTGTTGGTGTCTTTGATCCAATCAGATGATGCCGTTTTTTTCTTGTCACTGGCGCAAGCAGCTAAAAGCAGAATAGCAGTCAGTAAAGAAAGCAATCTTTTCATAGTGTTATACATTCTGACTAATGTGACCAACCGGTTTTGTTTCAGATGGCAGGGGGCGTGTACCCCTCAATATCAATAGCTTTGCCTTCAAAAAAGTAATTGACCATCGCCTGTTCAATGAGCAAGCGATCTTCGGCGTTCATCATGTTCAATTTTTTTTCATTAATTAACATGGTTTGTTTCTGCATCCACTGCTGCCATGCCTGTTTAGAGATATTGTCGTAGATACGTTTCCCCAATGCACCAGGATAGAGCTGAAAATCTTGCCCTTCAGCCTCTTGTTGTAGAAATGTGCAGAATATTGTACGGCTCATTGCCTCTCCCATAAAAAATGATTTATCTGAAGGTTAGGCTACAATTGGCTTTTAACCATCTGTAGTAATCGCTTGACGGGGGTAGCAAGCCCAATCGCTGGAGGCTGAAGTAAGTTATACCATAGTGAACCCGTTTCGGTTAATGTTGTTGAGAAAAAGGGGGCATCCATGAGGAGTGCAGTGATGTCCAGGTGAAAATGGCTGAACGTGTGGCGGAAGGTGGTCAGTTGCGTTAATTCACCTTCAACCCCATAGCCCTTTAACCAGCCATGTAACGCGGCTCTTGTATCAAACTGCGGCGGACAGAAAAGTCCACCCCATAAACCCTGCAAAGGGCGTTGTTGTAGCAAGACTTGATGCATGTCGCGTAGCAGCAAAAAATAGCTCTGGCGTTGTGGCATCCTGTTCTTTGAGCGCTTCTCCGGAAAGCAGTGTTGTGTTTGCTGTGCGTAAGCAAGACAACATGCTTGCAAGGGGCAAATCTGACAAGCGGGTCGAGCACGCGTGCATATCATTGCACCTAAGTCCATCATCGCCTGATTAAATTGGCTGACGGTGTTGTTAGTAGGGGTGACGGCGGCACTTAGTTGCCATAGTTGATCCTCTACCGCTTTTTGCCCCGGCCAGCCAGTGACCGCGAAGCTACGTGTTAATACCCGTTTGACATTACCATCCAAAATTGGCCAGGGGGCACCTAAGGCGAGCGACAAAATTGCGCCAGCTGTCGATCGGCCGATACCCGGCAGGGCTATGATGTCGCTAAACTGCGTGGGAAAGTGCCCCTGGTGCTGCGTTGCAATTACTACTGCCGCCGCATGCAGATTGCGCGCTCTGGCGTAATAGCCCAATCCTGTCCATAAATGCAGCACTTCGTCCAGCGGTGCTGTTGCTAGCGTGTCAATGGTGGGAAAACGTGCCATAAAACGTTCAAAATAGGGAATGACCGTCGCAACCTGTGTCTGTTGCAGCATCACTTCGGATAACCAGACAGTGTAAAGCGATTTCTGTCGCTGCCAGGGTAAATCTTTACGACCAGCACGTTGATACCATGCCAAAACGTGCTGCGTAAATAGACGATTACAGGTCATCGGTTTGGAGAACCCCTCTAAATTTTTTTCACGGAGGTGATCACACCATAGCGTTGTTATTGAGTAAAAATGCAGTGAGCAAAGTTTTACATCTGCCCACGACATTTGCATAATACCCGTCTGATTATCGTGCTGCTCTGAATAGATTAAATATGAATTATAGTGTGATTACGCCGGAATTTGATGAAAGCGGTTGTCCTCTGCGGCAGATACGCAGTTTTGTGCGGCGTCAAGGGCGATTAACTAAAGGACAGCAGCAGGCATTAACAGCAATGTGGCCGCAATGGGGGCTTACCTTTCAGACTGCGCCGATTGCGTTAGCAACGCTATTTGCACGTGAAGCGCCTGTGATAATGGAAATTGGCTTTGGCATGGGCGATTCGCTAGTAGCGATGGCGAAGCAACATCCGCAGCATAATTTTTTGGGTATTGAGGTGCATTTGCCCGGTGTGGGCGCCTGTCTTAACGCCTTGGCTGCAGCGAATATCCACAATGTGTGTGTTATGTGTCACGATGCGGTTGAGGTACTTCAGCAGATGATCAGCGACAAGAGTTTAAGTCGAGTGCAATTATATTTTCCTGATCCGTGGCACAAAGTGCGTCATCATAAACGCCGCATTGTGCAGACGCACTTTGCCACTCTGGTAGCACGTAAGCTTAAACTCGGTGGGCAATTGCATATAGCGACAGATTGGCAACCCTACGCTGAAGCAATTGTGCAGGTTATAGCGCAGAATACTTCACTGCGCAACTGTTCTCGAACGGGCGATTATGTGCTGAAACCCGCTTTTCGTCCACAAACCAAATTTGAGCGGCGCGGAGAAAGGCTAGGGCATGGCGTTTGGGATATGTTTTTTAAAAAAGTGACTGAAGTTTAAGCCAAATTTATGTGTTCGCGCGGATCATACCATGATAATAGGCCATCTCTGCTCTTCAAGGAGCAGGTGAAATGAATAGAGTCTTAGTAGCACTGTGTTATTGCTTTGTCTTACACTAAGCGCTTCTTCCGCCAATTATCAATGCAATGTCATGCCTAAAAACGATATTTGAGTGAGTAAAGACCGCGTTAAGATCACGCATGCGCAGGCCGATATACATATTACTCGTGATGGTAGCGTGTATTATAATCAGCAGCAGGTTGCGCTGGACGCAGCAGCGCGCCAGCTGTCGACGGCTTATCAGGTGGCGCTTAGGTGTGATCTACCATGGATAGACCGTAGCGCGCATCAACAGTTACAGGAGAGCCATCAGCAATTAAAGAAAACCATTGAGGCCAAACTGGGTAGCAGAGAATGCTGCGCATGCTATTGCACTCGGGTCGTCAGGCATCGATATTAACTGTGGTTGTCCTTCTAACATCGTCAATGGTCACGCTGGTGGCGCGAGATTATTAAAAACACCAGAGCGCATTTTTCCTATATTGCAGACGGTCCGTGCTGCTATCCCACCAACCACCTGCTTCAGTGTTAAGATGCGCTTAGGTTGGGATTGTATCTAACATCGGCTAGAAATTGCCGATGCAATATAACAATGGGGCGCAACCGAACTGCTCGTGCATTGCCGAACCAAAGCGGATGGATATCGCGTGCTGATGCCATAAACTGGCCAGCGATTGGTGACATTAGACAATATTTAACGATTCCGGTAATCGCTAACGGGGAGATATAGGATCTTGCTTACGCCCGCCGATGCGTTGAGATCACGTGCTGTAATGCGGTAATGGTTGGACGGGGCGTGTTAGTTATTCCTAACCTTAGCTAAGTTATCATGCAAGGGGCGACACCGTTGGCTTGGCCTGCGGTGCTTAATTTACTACTGCGTTATAGTGCCATGGAGAAAGAAAACGATCGGGGGCGTTATCATCTTGCGCGTATTAAGCAGTGATTAGGTTTTTTACGCCTCGCCTATCCTCAGGCAAACATCGCTATTTTGCCAAGTACGCAGGCTCAATGTGCTTACAGAGATGGTTGCCATGATCCAACATTGGCACATGGAGGCGTTAGGCTGCAAAAACAGTGCGGTGTAAAGCACAATGACTGCGGCAATTTACTTTAGTTTCACTCTCATTTCAATGCATCATGCGGACTGTTGTCAGGTAATGCGTTTACGTGCTTGTCAACGACAGTGGTAGATTACGCTGTACTGAGCGCGGTTAATGCTATTATTTATTAGTAGGTTTAGCTCTTCAGCATAAAGTAGGGCGACTTGACTTATATGCGTGATCAAAGGTGCGATTTGCTTTGTAGATGACATTATCAATGTTGCGCTGAAGGTGAGAATAACACCGACATCAAGATAGTTTAAAGCATCTTGATATGCTATTTTGATAACAAAACATAAACGATATATATGAACTATCACAATTGTAAACTTTTCCCCCGAGCGCGGGTGGTGTGAAGGGGTAGGACAGACAGAGTTAACACTTCGATATTTGTTAGCGAAGGTGATTTGTCCCAGACGTTTAAGCAACACATTCTTATGCATAAGGAAGATTTAATATAGTATTCGGATATCTGTTATGTGAACATCGATGTCAGAAAAAATCATCAGTATAAAAATTACTGCGCACGAAGACGCATAAGCAAGGATCTAATTGATAAAAAAATCAGACAAACACTGCGGAGAGGATATAAAAATGAAAGAGCTAAATCCTACAGAAGTTCATTTGGTTTCTGGCGCAATTAGTTTCTCCTGGGGTGAATTCCGTGCTAGCACGGCAAAAGGTGCGGTCACTGGTGGTGCATTTGCAGTTCCAGGACTGGGCGCCGTTCCTGGTTGGGTAGCTTGTACCTTCGTCTTTAGTCTCTCTGGAAGCCTCAGCTATTGTGTAGGATTACTATTCGGATAATAAAATTATCGCCATTTGTCGTATAAAACCAGGCGATAACAGTGGGGGCACATAATACAACACGGCTCCGTTTTTGTGTAACCGACAACAGAACGCACTTCTTTTTATTAGATATCTCACGTGACGTGCTCTTGCTCACCTCTAAGTAAAATCACATAAGTGTCGATTTTTACTGTAAGATAAATGAATAGCAGTGTGTGCTGGTAAGCCTATTATTACGCGACTACGCCGAACTTACCTATGGAAACACCGCAGTAAATCACCTGATATTAACCAGCGACGTGTGCAGTAAAAATTCTGATCTTTGGCTGCGCTTATCTTGTTGCTGACGTTATCGGTGCTTAATATTTGGTGCTGCGGTAATAGTGAAAAAGGTGGCAGATGCGTTTTCCCCACGCCAGGCTAGCCCGAGCAACACGATGTTTTCGTTACGTTCGATGAAGCTCAGTGAGCACAGCGACTGGATTTTCTTCTGTGATACGCTGCGGTGAAGAAGGTGAAGTCATACTCTTCGAACGTTTTCACTGCCGGGAAGGTCGCCATTTGAGTATACATCGAGCCTATAGATTAGATTGTGTAATTTTGTTATGTTCAATTTGACATTCAAATAGGTTAAATTACGAACGAGAAACAATTGCAGGTGCTGTCTACCGAGTTAGCCAAAAATCGCAAGTTTCTTCTACGCTCATATCTAAAGTGACTGATGCGGTAAAAGAGCAGGTTATAGAATGGCAGGGCAGACTGCTGGCGGCCGTTATATTCCATTGTCTATCTTGATTGTATTGTCGTTAGCGTGCGTCATGATGGCCATGTTATCAACAAATCCGTTTTCCTTGTTTCATGGAAGGATGACAAGGCGGTAACCGGTGATTTGAAAGCTGTGTACTAGGCGGCAACGGAGGAGGCTGCGTTTGCAGGGGCTGGAGAAATTCAGTGATACCTGGGATAGTCGTTATCCACAAATTAGCCGTAGCGGGTTATCCAATTAGGATCATTTGAATACGTTTTTTGTTTATCCATCTGAGATAAGAAAAGTGATTTATACAACTCAGGCTATTGAGTCGTTGAACTGCCTTATCCCTCATGCGATTAAAAAGCGACAACTGTTTCTGTCGAACTGGTGCTTACACAGAAGCCTGTACAGGGTCCTTTCCACCGCGCTGCGTGCTTACCAAGCGATACAATAAACCTTGCCGTTTTTTCTGCACTCCCACCTTGTGGCACTGTATTGCCATCTGTTTTATCGTTCTGAACAGCGGCAAAATAACACCATGGTGTTACTTAACTTTCGCCCATCATATAGGCACCAAGGTAACTATTTCTCCTTGCAGTTATTATTGCAACTTATTCAATTTGTTCTCCATAGAACGCTACTATTGAGTTAAGGTAATATTGCTCCGTATATGAGACGTTATGCTGTTTAAGCACTGGACATTGCATAATATCCCCACTATAAATTAATAAGGTAAAAAGCACTTGTGTTATTAAACAATAACAACATCCATCATTACGGACTGACAATGTTATTTCAGGCAGTTGTTGCCGCTTGCATAATGCGCATTCTCCTCCTAGTTTCCTGAAAGTTAACCCTGCACTGCATTCCTCACACCGATGGATTGCGGAATTATTTATTAAATTGCACCATCGACGGTTTTATTTTTATTTTACAAAAGCTATGATAATAGTCACTCAACGGGGTGCACTATGCGGCGGTAACAACGTTGCGTGTGCTGAGAAACACTCGTAGAACCTGATGCGGCTAATACCGACGTAGGGATTTGAGTCTGCCTCAAATCTTTTGCGATTCACTTTATGAAATAGGAACGCAAAATGCGCTTTATCCTGGTTTTCATCCTCTCCATGCCATTATGTTATCTGCAATCCGCATTAGCGCAATCGCCGCCGACGCTGACAGTCTATACTTACCAATCTTTTGCCAGCGAATATGGCCTTGGTCCCGCCATCATCACGGCGTTTAATGCTCAGTGTCACTGCCAGTTAAAATTTGAATTAGCCACTGATGGGGTTGTGTTATTAAATCGGCTACGCATGCAAAAAGAGAAATTACGCGCCGATGTCGTATTAGGTCTAGATAACAATTTACTTGAAACAGCACAGCAAACTGGGCTGTTTGCTGAAAGCGGCATTGATACCACTCACTTAAGCGTTCTAACAGGTTGGCATAATCGCTTTTTCGTCCCTTATACTTACAGCTGGTTTGCCTTCGTTTATGACAAAAATCGCTTAAAACAGCCACCCACCAGCCTCTGTGAGTTAGTCGAGGGAGGTGATGAGTGGCGTATTATCTATGCCGATCCGCGCACCAGCACGGTAGGGGTTGGACTGTTGCTATGGATGCAACAGGTTTTTGGTGAAAAAACCCCCCAGGCATGGCAAAAACTGGCGCACAAAACGGTGACGGTAACGCGTGGGTGGAGTGAAGCCTACGGCCTCTTTCTCAAAGGCGAGAGCGACTTGGTGTTGAGCTACACAACTTCGCCAGCTTGGCATCAAGTGGTAGAGAAACGCAATAATTATGCCAGTGCAGCGTTTAATGAAGGGCACTATTTACAAGTTGAAGTCGCTGGTATGTTGAAAAACAGTCAACACCCTGAATTGGCGCGCCAATTTTTACAGTTTATCCTCTCACCCACCTTTCAGCGAAAGGTTGCAGAGAAAAATGGCACACTACCGATGATTGATGTTGCCCTGCCTGCTGCCTTTAACACGTCACCTAGACCGCAAAAAAACTTGCAGTACAGCGCACATCAGATTGCAGAATCACGCGCACAGTGGACCAAGCAGTGGCAACAGGCAGTGAGTCAGTGAGACGTTTTTTTGGCGGCCAAGAAGTGCCAAGCTACCGCTTGGCACTGACGTGCTGGCAACAGTCACTCTACACGATGTGCTTGTCATGCCCACCTTGTGCTAAGTTGACCGACTGGCTGCTGGCATTCTGGCCGCTTCCCCTCACGCACAGTCGCATCATCTCTCTGGCGGACACCGTGCGTCAGCCTGACAGAGCTGTGTCTGTGTCGCTGGATCACGACTACTGGCATGTGTTTGGCTAGCCCATGACCACGTATCAATACCATCGGTCAATCCGACACCTCCTTTGGCTGCCGGGTAACGGCTTGGCGCTACTCCTTTGGTTACTGCTCGGGCTGATCTTGCTGCTGCTTTACACCTCTTCGCCTGCCAATGCATGGTATTTATTATTTACCGATCGCTATCTGTGGCACATCCTATTATTTTCTTTCTGGCAGGCAGCGCTCTCTACCCTGCTCTCTCTCCTGCCTGCCCTGTTGGTTGCACGCGCCCTCGCGCGCCGCCGTTTTCCCGGATACCAACTACTTTTACAGCTCTGCGCAACCACACTGGCGCTGCCCACGTTGGTCGCCATCATCGGCTTGATCACCGTCTATGGGCAAACTGGCTGGTTAGCACAATTATGCTACTACTTCGGCATGGATTGGCGGCCTTCACCCTATGGTTTACCAGGTATTTTGCTAGCACATAGCTTTTACAATCTGCCCCTAGCAACACGCTTGCTGCTGCAAACATTGCAGCAAGTCCCAGCACAACACCGCAAAATAGCAGCACAAATCGCACTCAGTGATGGGGCTATTTTCCGCATCGTCGAGTGGCCACAGTTGCAACGCCCACTGATATCCATTGCTTTACTCCTCTTTGTACTTTGTTTTTCCAGCTTTACTATTGTGCTAACGCTAGGTGGTGGACCGCGTGCGACGACTTTAGAAGTGGCTATTTTTCAGGCGCTTAATTATGATTTTGATCCCGGCAGTGCGGTCATCCTGGCCTTGATACAGGTAAGTTGCTGTTTACTGTTGCTGCTGGCTTCCCAGTGCTTACCAGGCACTATCTCTACCAGCGATACACAGCTGTCCACCTGGCGTGACAGTCGCGATACCCTGTTTGCTCGCGTGCGTGATGCCCTGGCAATAGCTCTGTTGCTATTCTTATTAGTTCCGCCATTACTGGCGGTAGTGATTGGTGGTTTACGTGAAGTCAATTGGCACATACTATTGCAACCCGCATTGAAGCAATCCATGCGTCTCTCCATCCGCATCGCGCTAGCCAGCGGTGCACTCACTCTGTTCATCAGCTTAACACTGCTGTTGGCGAGTCGTAGCTGGCGGCAAATAGGACAACATAGTATCGCTACACTGCTTGATAGCAGTGGATTAGTGCTGTTGGCGGTGCCGGGAATTGTATTAGGCACTGGCGCATGGCTGATCGTTAATCAGCTCTCGTTTTTCACCCTCGCTCCGGCAAGCATCATAATTATCCTTAACGCGTTGATGGCGACCCCCTATGCAATTAAAGTGCTGCAACCGCCAATCAACACGATTGCACATCGCTACTCATGGTTATGTCAATCACTCAATCTGCACGGCTGGCGTCGCCTATATCTGATTGAACTACCGCTGCTTGGCCGACCACTACGGCAAGCACTACTCTTCGCCGTCACGTTGTCGCTGGGTGATGTTAGTGCCAGCACGCTGTTTGGTAATGCAGACTCTACTACGCTCCCCTTGCGTCTGTTGCAACAGATAAACGCGTTTCACCTTGCAGAGGCTAACGTCACCGCGCTCGTGCTCCTGCTTTTATGCCTACTTATTGCGGTGCTCATTGATAAATTCGGTTACTGTTATGCTTATCGTTGATAATCTTAGCCAATGTGCTCACGGCAAACCGATGAACTTTACTTTTCAGTTAGCACCCGGCGATAGGCTGGCTATCTTTGGACCAAGTGGCGCCGGGAAAAGTACCTTACTTAACCTGATTGCCGGCTTCCTTGAGGCAACATCGGGGCGATTGTGCTACAACGGCCTCGATCTTACTGAACGCCTTCCAGCACAGCGTCCAATTTCGATATTATTTCAAGAGAACAATCTGTTCCCACATCTCAACGTAGCACAAAATATCGGCCTGGGCGTTCATCCTGGATTAAAGCTGAATGCACCGCAACGTGCGCAATTGCAACAGATCATGCAGCAGATGCAGTTGGATGGGCTGCAACATCGCTTGCCGGAGCAGCTTTCAGGTGGCCAGCGCCAACGGGTGGCATTAGCGCGCTGCCTGGTTCGCCGCCAACCATTACTGCTACTTGATGAACCATTCTCCGCACTCGACCCCACACTGCGCACTGAAATGCTGGCATTAGTGAAACAGTTGTGTGCGCATCAAGGAATGACGTTGTTGATGGTGACGCACCATTTGAGCGATGCAGCGTCGATTGCCAACCGCAGCTTATTGATTACCGATGGTCATGTGACTTGGCAGGGGAAAACAACGGCGCTGCTTCAAGGTAACGGTGCCACGAGCAGAGGAATTCCTCAACGCGATCTAATGCTACCAGCCTGGTAAGCTAACACATAATTTACACTGCTTACATGATCCCTGATGTAATGATTACGCTGCGTTTAGTAGTGTACTGCGTTTCACCTAACATCTCTCTTCGCCAGTATTGGCGTGCATCCTGCGAGCTTAACGCGCTGTTTCTTGAATTCGTTGATGCCGACCTGCAGTTATATCCGCAAACTAATAATATAGGCTATCTGCGTTTGTGTACCATTGAGTAGACTGCTTATAGGTTAGTTGACAGGTAGACAGCAAGGACTGTTCCCTCTAACAATGGGATAGAGGCAGACGAAGTGCACACCTATTTCACGCCGCGACAAGTACGTAGACACATTGGATGTGCTATCACGTGCCAGAATTGGCATTTAATGATGCACGAACAAGCCACGCTTATCCTGGCGTAGTAACGCATTGCCATTTGATTAGAAAATGGCACACAATGGGCTTCTTAATCGTACGAATGCCAAGGATATTAGCTATGTTAACGCCTGCACCAGCTTTTCTGGAGGCTTGTCGCCAGTTGATCGCTATACCCAGTATCAGTGCTTACGATGCGTACATTAATACCAGTAATATTAAAATAATACAATGAGTTGCTGACTGGCTAAGTCAGCTTAACTTTACTGTTACCGTTAACGCCATGCCAGATACACGACAGAAATTTAATCTGCTGGCATAACCTGGGCAGAGCAAGGGGGGGATTACTGCTCGCAGGACACACCGATACTGTCCTTTCTGATCAGGGACGCTGGCGTTTTGTCTCTTTACGTTAACTGAGGCAGATAACCGGCTGTATGGACTAGGCACCGCAGATATGAAAAGCTTTTTCGCGTTTATCGTCGATGCACTACGCAACGAGGATCAGCAAGCCTTTAAACAGCCGCTCTACGCTCTAGATTGTTGCTACTACGGATGAAGAGACCACAATCCATGGCAGGCGAACGCTTTTTTGCTCCTAACAACGCAATCAAACCCGCCTATGCGATCATTGGTGAACCTACCGCATTGCAACCTATTTATGCACACAAAGGGCATATCGCAAATGCCGTGCGTATTCAGAGGGCCAATTCGGCCATTCAAGCGACCCGGAGCGTGGCATCAATGCCATTGAAATTATGCAGCTAGTCATCCAGCATCTTATGCAACTGCGTGCTAAGCTGAAACGTGGCTACCATCACACGGATTTTGCACTACCCTCGCCCACATTGAAGTTAGGTCATATCGATTGCAACGACGCTGTTAACCACGTGTGTGCCTGTTGTGAATTACATCTGGATATTCGGCAACTGTGCCAGAGATGACACTGGATACCTTAACCACACTGCTCCAGGAAGCATTAGTGCCGATTAGCGTGCGCTGGCCGGGCCACCTAACCATTCAACTGCTCCATCCGCCCATTCCCGGTTATGCCTGTGATGACCCCGCCTTTATCCAGCAAGTAGAGACGCTAAGTCATGCATCGTCCCACACCGTCAACTACTGTAGCGAAGCGCCTTTTATTAATCAGTTGTGCCCAACATTGCTTCTTGGCCCAGGTTCGATCGATCAAGCGCATCAGCCGGACGAATATATCGCGCTATCCAGTATCACGCGAACGAAACAGCTTATGTAACAGTTGATCCAGCACTTCTATTGTCAGTAACTTGTTTTAGCTTTATGCCTACTTCAATAGGCATTTGTTGCGGCAAGCATTGCCCGTGCTGATACTAATCAATCAAGTCAAATGGTTACGCTAAAAGGTGGCTATATGAAAAATGAAACGGAGACGACAGGATGAGCAGTAAAAACGGTTGTGCCTATCGGACAGAGGGTAAAACGTAAAACGCTTGTCTCTAGAAGAGAGTAGAGGACTTGAGTTTTCGCTATTCATCTACATCGATTCTGAATCATCATTATCGTCATCGTAATGCCGTGATACATTGCGTACCGACGTTGCAACACCGGAGTAGAAGGTTGAGGTTCTTGCTGAGGTAGTGCGTAATAGCCATAAGGTTTGATTGGCGGATGGATTGCCGCCGCTACTACACTGCTGTATGGCCCAGCTTCTTGCTCTTTAGAACAGATCTCCATGAAACTCTGCATGGATCCGGTTCGACCGCTTGTGGAGGTGCCTGCACCAATACGGCTAAATCAACAGGAAACACCATCATCCACACTCTCCGGAATAGTCAGTGATTTTACGTCACATATCTCTTCAGATCCTTTGTCCTCTCTAAGATCATCTGCAACACCCGCATGCACAACAAATACCTGGGCAGAAGACATGAATAATTATGTCGCCAAGACCATAGAGATTTATTCAAAAAACTATCAACCTAATGAAAATTAGGATTTATTTACCTTACCGAGCAAGTTACACTTACCGGCTATTAACGATGAAAATTTGCAATCGCTATCGGAGAATCTACCGACCAGGCTAGAGGTGCTAGATAGTTGCAACGGCTTAATGCCCAGCATAATCAGCTGGAAACATTGCCGTCACTGCCAGCAGAGCTACAACTATTAGATGTGCAACACAATGCGTTGAAAACATTACCTGCGCTGTAGCATACGAGTATCCAAGTGCTAAATGTTAAGCACAACCTGCTGAGAACGCTTCCTAAGCTACCTACATCGCTGCGTGTACTGAAATGCCGCCATACCCCAATGAAAACGTTACTGGAGCTAGAAAACACTAAGCTAGAAATATTAGATTTGAAAAACAACCAGTCGATCCAGTTACCACAATTGCCAAGCTCGCGGTTGGTGCTTAATATCCAAAATAATCAGCTAGGCTGATTACCAAGGCTGCTAGATCTACCAGAATCGTTGCAATGGCTAAATGGCAAACGCATCACACGATCCCAGACGTAGAGGTCAGGCAACCCGCCGATTGCCGCGGCAAATCATGCGCCTGTACATAATTACGGCTTTTATGCCTCCCCAACACAAAAAACCGAGAGAGATCCTTTGCGGCACTCGACAGATGCCCGTGGTGAAGTCCTCCCCACGTGGCCCTCTCTCGACGCAACCCTGTCCATGACACATACCTCCCGCGTACACCTATGGCTATTACGCGCCGTCGGCGCAAGAGGAGCCGCATCCGTCCACCTCCGGCTTAATCACGCCAGCGGCCAATCCAGTACAAAGCATAACTATGAGCATGATGATTCAGATGAGGAGATGGACATTGAAAACTGAGGCCGAAGCATGTGGTCTCTTCGCTAATGAAGTAACAAGATGAAGAGAGGATTGCCTAATTGAATTTGCAATTATAAGCTCTTTCCCTGGCTGAATCGCGTTATATTATCTGGTTAGCTGCAAGCGGACAAGTTATCTGTCTATGATTGACCTAAGTTATTCGTCGCGCCACACCTGATGACGAGCAGAAAAAGCACTTTCAGACGGTAAAGCCAATTAATCTTCAGCAAATATAGAGGTGCGGCGCTTCCCTGGCTATTCCACACATGCACTACTTCGCTAAACGGCGGCAGTTTACTCTGCTCCTGAGGTGATCGTCACGGTAGCACGGATAAACAATAATGCTAACGGCGCCTGGCGAACCAGCTCAAGACTAGCTCAGATGCCATCCAGACACGCAACCCTGCGCAGCGATCGCAGCTAGCAAACCCATTATCCGCCTATCACCCGTCTGGCGTACCCCTGCTCTCCACTTATACACTATCAGGCATAGCCTGGCTAATTGCGTTATAACACCCTGCCATTTGTTCCTCAAACAGCAGTAAATAGTATGGACCTATTGAGTTTATTAACAATCCGCTGTATGCTGTAGAGATGTAACCGATGAATGATTAAAGATGAAGACCATAGATTCTGCACTACGCTATAACGTGAATCAGCTTGGCAGGCTGCTCGGTGACACCATTATAGGTCATCTCTGCACGATTAAGCGTGTAAAAATGAAAATTTTTCACCCCCTCTTTGCGTAAAATTTTCACGATCTCCATAGCGATGCTAGCCCCAACCAATTTACGCGTCTCAACATCCTCTCCAGGACGCTAAATTGACATGCTAACCAGTTTGGCACCTTCACCTGGATTTAACGCGGCAAAGCGCAGTAACTGGTGGAAATTAGACACTGGGAGAATACCTGGAACAATTTCTACATCAATATCGGCCGCCACACAGCGGTTACGAAATCGGAAGTAATTGTCAATGTCAAAGACAAATTGGGTGCTTGCCCGGTTGGCCCATGCATCTAGAAATAGCGTTTACATAGAATCGTGTACAGGGTCCGCTAGAAATCTTGCACGGGGAAGGACAGACGGTTATGAGCGGCCCACGCAGGCATGTCCCGTTACTACAAACTGGCGATTCCTATGCGAAAACAAGACACTGTTTTTGCCTGCATCAGCTTGTCTTCTTTTTTTGGTGGCTAAGACAGGTTGGCGAAATTTCACTGGATAGGTCAGTAGATAATGCTACAGCATAAAATAGGGTGCTAACTATAGGTTAGCTACGTGGCAGAGCTAACCAAGCTGATTAACATCAGCTTGGCAGTAACGATGAGTAAGGCCATTGCTGCTCAATGCTGCGGATTAAGATCGATAATTTGGCTAATGGCTGTGCCTTGTGCAAACCGCGTATGTAATTGATCACCAATATGTAGTTGATGACAGCTTTTAATTGCCTGCCCCTGTGCATCCAAGGTGATACTAAATCCTCGTGCTAAGGTGGCTAACGGGCTAGCGCTCTCAAGTCGGCCAGCGAGCAGCGTAAAGGCTTGTTGTTGTTGATTGAACTGGTTCACTAGCGCTGTTGTTAATCGGTAGCGTAGCGCTTGCCATTGTTGACTAGCTTGCGTTAGGCGCAAACTGGGTTGACGCGCCATCAACTGTTTGGTCATCTGCTGGCATCCATGCGTTTTTTTTTGCAAACGGTGGTATATGGAATCGGTAAGTTGTTGGTGCAACTGAGCTAACGTATTTTGTTGTCGGGCCAAACGTAATTCGGGGTGTTGTTGCTCTAAACGGTATTGAGCAGTGACTAAGCATTGACGTTGATGCGCAAGATAATAATCCATGGCCATCTCCAGGCGCTGCTGCAGTGTGGTAATGTTGCGCATTACTTCAAGACGGTCGCGGCTTATCAATTCTGCGGCGGCGGAAGGTGTAGGTGCACGCACATCAGCAACTAAATCGGCAATGGTAATGTCTGTCTCGTGCCCGACGGCGCTCACAACGGGAATATCGCTAGCAAAGATGGCACGGGCAACACGCTCATCATTGAAACTCCATAAATCCTCTAGTGAACCGCCGCCACGTCCAACAATGAGAACATCACACTCAGCACGTAGATTCGCCAGTTGTAACGCATGCACAATCGCTGCTGGCGCCTCTATGCCCTGGACGGGAACAGGATAAATCACAATAGGAAGAGAGGGTTCGCGACGTTGTAAAATTTGCAATATATCCTGCAGTGCCGCGCCCGAGGTTGAGGTAATAATGCCTAGCTGCTGAGCTGGCTCAGGCAGGGCTTTTTTCAGATGCGGGGCAAATAATCCCTCGGCGGCTAAACGCTGCTTAAGCTGTTCAAATTGCAGTTGTAACAGACCATCGCCAGCGAGATACATACTGTCAATCACCAGTTGGTAATCACCACGTGGCTCATAGAGGGTTAGGTTAGCGTGCACAATAACCTGTTGCCCCTGCTGTGGACGAAAATCAACTTGGTGATTTTGACCGCGGAACATGGCGCAGCGGACCTGCGCATGCTGATCTTTTAACGTAAAGTACCAGTGGCCGGAGGCAGGTTGGCTTAATCCAGAGATCTCCGCATTGAGCCACACTTGACCTATCTCGGTAGATAAAAGATCTTTCACGCGTCGGTTCAAAAGGGAGACAGTAAGGATAGCGGTATTAGTGGGTAATCGTGACATTTAATGACTCAGGCTTGCGGAGCAGTGGCTAGGTGCAACAATGTTACCCGCCTTTTCTGTCGGATCAAGCGATTTAACTAAAAGTGATCGCGCTGTTTTCTCGGCACCTAATATAACACCATAGCAATATTTTAGCCTTTTTACTCTCCAAAACTGGGATATTGCATGTTACGATTTGCTAAAGAAGCGCTGACTTTTGATAATGTACTCCTGCTACCTGCCCGCTACAGCAAATCTCACTACCTGGTTAACGCCCAAAATTCGCTTAAATATTCCTCTCGTCTCCGCCGCCATGGACACGGTAACTGAGGCGAAGCTTGCGATTGCGTTGGCATAGGAGGGGCATTGGCTTTATTAATAAAAATATGTCGATAGCGCATCAAGTTGAGGCGGTAACGAAGGTAAAACAGTACGAAAGCGTTGTTATCGCTGAACCGAAAACCGTGTGTGTCGACACGACGCTGGCAGAAATAAAAAGGATGACTGAGTGTAATGGCTTTGCTGGCTACCCGGGTTGGATAGAAAAAATCAACTAATAGGCATTGTCACCGGGCGTGACGTATGCTTCGTTACCGATTTATCTCTCCCCCGTCTCGGCAATGATGACACCTAAAGTGCGGTTAGTCACAGTAAAAGAGGGGGAACCACATGATGTAGTAGTGCAGAAAATGCATGAAAAACGTGTTGAAAAAGCGCCGCACGGTAAAAGATTTTCAGAAAGCGGAGCGTAAACCCAACGCCTGCAAAGATGACCGTGGACGTTTAAGGGTAGGGGCCACAGTGGGTGCTGGCGAGGGTAACACACAACGTATTACTGCATTAGTGACGGCAGGAGTGGATGTACTATTAATTGATTCTTCTCATGGACATGCAGAAGCGGTACTACAACGTATCCGCTCCACACGTGCTGCTTATCTACAGTTACAGATCATTGGTGGCAACGTGGCAACAGCGGAAGGAGCAGTAGCGCTTGCAGCCGCGCGGGTAGATGCGGTAAAAGTAGGAATTGGACCGGGTGCAATCTGCACAACACGAATTATCACAGGTGTTGGCGTGCCACAAATTACCGCAGTATCTGATGTGGCGACAAGCCTTAGAAGGTAGAGATATTCCGGTCATTGCGGATGGCGGCATTCGCTTCTCCGGTGATATTGCCAACGCGATAGCGGCGGGAGCCGCTTGTGTTATGGTGGGTTCGATGTTAGCTGAAACGAAAGAATTACCAGGTGACATTGAGCTGCATCAAGGACACACCTATAAATCCCATCGTGGTATTGGATCGCTCGGCGCGATGCATCATGGATCTGCCAACCGTTATTTTCAAGGGGATAAAAGCATTAGGCAAGCTAGTACCGGAAAGGATAGAGGGTAGAGTGGCTTATATTAAGGCTACTTGAAAGAGATTGTATCAGCAGATGGGGGGGCTTGTGCTCCTGTATGGGATTAATTGGCTTTGCCTCCATTAACATGTTACGCACGCGCGCACAATTTGTGCGTGTTAGTGGCACGAGCATGGCGAAGAGGCATGTATATGATGTGACGATCGCTAAAAGATCACCGTTTATTCTCGGTGATTAAATCCAGTGTTTGTGGCTGTGTCGTTGCCTGACGCTGGTTGTTAAGTATTATGCCTAAGTATAACAGCAGAATGAGCTATAAGTAGTTCTTTTTATTGAATAAGTTTCAGCAGGGAAGATCATCCGCTGTGATCGCTTTACGATGATAGCGTACCAGCGTTGCGAGTAGCGCCTGCTGATCCTGATTGAAACCTGGCATATTGGAATGAGCCAAAATGTAGGCTGAGTGGCGATGTAAGCCACTGTGGTTAATGGTTAATCCTACCTCATACAATTTCGCTGCCCAGTGCAGCAGTACGGTCAGTTGCGGTTCATGTAGCACCGAATTCTGTTTTTGCCACTGTAAATAGAGATGTTGCGTTGTGTTGCATGCCCGCTCTGCCTGAGAATTGTCAATGGCGTAGTAGCTGGCTAGGATATTTGCTGTACAGCTGCGAATGTCCTGATGGCGTAGTCGCCCTTCCATCTCGTAAAGGACCCCTTCACACAGTGCAGCGTCAGCAGGGTGAAGTACATCTAATACCAGCGTATCAAAGATTCCTGCCAAAATCGTTAGGCCGGAAACAACCATCGCTTTGCGCTCCTTTGCGAGGCCAGGCAGGTTTACCGCGCTGATCGTCTCTTATTGCCCAACTTTTTAAACAGCTTCTCTAGGCCAGAGCGCGTAATTATGCGCTCACGTTCGCCCATTGCTTGTAATACGTCGCAAACAGTTTTTATGGTGCTTGAACAACCTAACGCATGCTGCCAGCCGTGAATACGGTACTGCCGCAGCCATGCTCTCTCGCTTTTGATAGGCGGAAAGGAGTGCGCGTTGCAACTGATGGATGTCGATGATCCCTTTTGCGAAGAAGCGTTTGGCAAAATTGATACAATCCATTTTGCGGATCTCTACCAGATCGGTTTGGAAGTTTTCGCCAATAACGATTTTCGTTGATCCGCCATCAATATCAATGATCATTTTGCGCCCTTCACTTGGATGCGTATGCTCAACGCCCATGTAAATTAACCTCGCCTCTTCCAGGCCAGAGATCACTTCAATTGCATAGGGAATGATCTCCGCCGCTCGGCGTAAAAAAAAGGGCGTATTCGTTGCTTGGCGTAATGCATGCGTACTGATCATCCTAACGCGTGTTGCATTAACTCCCTGTAGACGTTTCGCAAAAAGGGTCAGGCACGTAAGACCGCGCGCCATGGTCTCTTCATTTAGCCGGTGGTGACTGTCCAGACCAGCGGCAAGTTGCACGCGCTGTTTAACGCACCCTAAAACTTGAATAGCACCATCAACGATGCGCGTAATTACCATATGAAAACTGTTTGATCCCAGATCAATCACGGCAAATTCTTCTGCCGAAAGTAACTGATTACGTTCTTTCATAGCAATTATTGTGACAGCTCTGTCTGTTTGATGTAGCGATAAATAGCGACTTGAGCACGTAGTTTACGTCGATCACCACGCGTAACGTAATAATTATTCAGATCCTTATTGATTACCCTCGCCTTAATTGTGTCGCTGAACAGCAGGTAGATGATATTTAAAATATGCTGTTTTAGCCGAGGATCTAAAATCGGCGTTGCTACTTCAATACGATAATCAATATTGCGTGTCATCCAGTCAGCCGAAGAGATAAACACACGCTCGTTACCACCATTGGTAAAGATATAAACGCGATCGTGTTCAAGAAAACGGTCTACAATACTGATAATCGTGATGGTGTCACTAATTCCTTTCAGATCGGGGGTTAAGGAGCACATACTACGGATCAGAAGACGAATTTTTACGCCAGCGCTAGAAGCGGAATATAGGCGATCAATCAATCCTTCATCCACTAAATTATTCAGTTTTAGTGTGATCCCTGTTGGTAGCTGTTTTTTTGCATTGCTGATCTCTTGATCAATTAAGCTATAAAGTCTGTCGCGGGTATTCTGTGGCGATACCATTAAGTAATCAAAGTTAACAGGGCGATACGGGTTTTCGATATAATTAAAGACGCGACGAACCTCGTCAGTAATACGTGCATCGGCGGTCAAGAGCGAGTAATCGGTATAACTACGGGCCGTTTTTTCGTTGAAGTTTCCCGTGCCAATATGAGCATAACGCGTTAATCGATTCTTTTCCTGGCGGGTGACTAAGAAGAGTTTGGCATGTATTTTAAACCCGGGCGCAGAGAAGATGACATGCACGCCTGCCTCGGTAAGCTGTTTTGCCCAGTAAATATTTGCCGCCTCATCAAATCGTGCCTGTAACTCCACCACAACAGTGACTTTTTTGCCGTTATAAGCAGCATGAATCATGGCATCAATGATACGTGAATGTTTTGCCACACGGTAAATATTGATTTTGATAGCTAAAACAAGCGGATCAAATGAAGCTTGACGCAGTAATTCCAGTACATGCTCAAAAGTGTGGTAGGGATAATAGAGCAGAATATCGCGCTCACGAATAGCATCGAAGGCGTTACGAAACTCTTTGAAGGCACGATGGCGGATCTGCACTAACGGTCGATAGACTAACGGGTGTTTACCTGCGCCAGGGAATTTAATGAAGTCTTTAAAATTGTGATAGCGCCCGCCGGCCACCATCGAATCATGACTAGAGATAGCGAGTTTATCGCGTAACAATTCCACCATCGCCTCGGGCATATCGCGTTGATAGACAAAGCGCACAGGTTCAGCTGTTAACCGCTGCTTTAAGCTGGATGACATCAGCTCAAGCAGGCTGGATTCCATTTCTGTGACCAAATCATACTCCGCATCCCGGGTCATTTTCATGGAGTACGCATTAAGACTGGTAAAATTGAAAAAGCCTGAGAAAATATCCTCAAGACAAAATCTGAGAATATTATCAAGTAATATCATCGTCTTACGACAGCGTTTTGACTCAGTGGGTAGGCTGATAAAACGGGGTATACGATCAGAGGGGATCTCCAGCAAAGCGTAATGTGTTTCGTTAGAGGAGAGGATCTCAACAGCGAGGTAAGTATAATCATCTTTAAGAAATTGCGTTAACTCTGTGTCGCGATTGATTAAAATCGGTGTTACATATTGCTGTAATTGATGGCGAAAATAGTCTTTTAACCATGATTGTTGCTGTGCAGAAAGCTGACGTTCATTAATGAGAAAAATTTGATTGCGCGCCATTTCTAGCAAAAGTTCGTTGTATAGTACGTCAAATACACGATCAGCCTTGAGAACACATTGCTGAATTTTTTTGATCAGCTGGCGAATGATGCTCGCAGAGCCGCGCTCCTCTGCAATAAGCATGCGTCGTTTTAAATTAGCAAAGCGGATCTTATAAAATTCATCAAGATTATTGGCATAAATACCAAGAAAACGCATCCGCTCAATTAATGGATTTGAGGTATCCGCCACTTCCTGTAATACACGTGCATTAAAGGACAACCAACTTAACTCTTTTTCAGTATAAAGTGGTTCCTGAGCCATCTTATCTCCAGCCAATGATCCAACATCGGTTTTTATTATGTCGAAAATTGGTGCCCACTGTCCAACGCAGATCAATGATTGCAATAGGACGCTTAGATTGGAAAAGCAAAGATGCTAGCATTATTGTCAGCTAACGGGGCTTTGTTGAATAGATTGAACATTTGGGTGATGGTTTGCTCCGGTCATTTCAACATGAGGACCCTATGGCAACGCAGAAGTTTAAAATAACCCACTGGTCCACGTATAACAACGCTCTCAAGCAGCGCGGATCTCTGACCATATGACTGGATGCCTCGGCAATTGCTCCCTGGACCGCCTGGGCGGCGTGGTCGGTTAGACATGGCTATCACCTCTGTGGCAGTAGATAGCCCGACACATGAAATTATCTGTGCCGATTTATCGTTAAACGGTACGACTGATGCTCAGGCTATACCAGCTCTGATAAATACAATACCCGCTACTGTCATGATGCCCTGCTGAGAAAGAAGATAAGACCGCTGATTCTTCCAGTGGCTGAAACCACTGTGTTCCGGTTCAAAACACTCATGGGCGATCATCTAAGTCTGTGTGACTATGATGCGCAGGTAGGTGAGGCAATGGCGATGGTCAACGCGCTTAACAAAATGACACAGTTAGGAATCCCTAACAGTATCCGGATCGCATAACAATCAATCTACTTAGAGGGCCAGTAATCACAAGTTCTGAGTTATTCAACAACGCTCAAATAACTATGTTATTTATCGACTAATGTTGATTAACAACGAGTTAATCTCTCTATGCGTTAACTAGTTTAACGTTAACAGCCATTTTATCGTCGTGATGTGTAGTTCAAATCCGCGTACATCTATCAGGTAAAGCTTTTTTCATCCATCCTCTTTTTTTCGAAAAGCAGGCATTCAGCAGCACAAAACGCAGGTTAAAGATTCTCACAAAAATGAATAAGTAAAACAAATAAATGATCATGTTCAATTCACAGATATTTGTGGAATGGTATTCTGCCGAGAAAACAACCCATTCTGTTAACGTGCTTCCGGCGATATACTTACAGAATAAATGCACTACAGTAGCAATTATCTCTCCAACAGAAATCGTTTTATCTCCTTCCAACCCTTTTGCTGCATGCAACGGGTATAGTCGTTATCACGACGTGTTTTGTTGACATCCAATTCATCGCTCAGCATCTTGCTTCGACCCAACCTACGCCAGATAAAGTCAACATAATATTTATCATACTGGGTTGGTTCTTTATTATTATCGCACACACATATCTACGGTACCTCTTTGGTGTATGTTGTACTATTAACCGTTTTATTGATTACGGGAAAGGCCTGCCAGGCTTCAGTACCATTCTGCTTCCTGAAGGATAAAGTCGCTGTACCGCGCAGTAGAAACCTAAACTGAAGAGCAACCGAATAAAACTATTGTAAGCAGGAATGAGAGCATCTGTGAAAGGCCACGGTAAGAAAGTAAATATGTGTCTCTCATGGCAATCTCACCTCCAAAAATGCGCTGCAAAGGTTAAAAGTGCATAGGAATGGTGACGCCAATGTACTGTAGATCCGGAGAAGCTGTCTCTCTGGAACATCTCGCACGTTTAGATTTCACGAGCCTGTACATTAGATTGTGTAATTACGTTTGCAGGGGCTGGAGAAATTCAGTGATACCTGGGATAGTCGTTATCCACAAATTAGCCGTAGCGGGTTATCCAATTAGGATCATTTGAATACGTTTTTTGTTTATCCATCTGAGATAAGAAAAGTGATTTATACAACTCAGGCTATTGAGTCGTTGAACTGTGTTATCCTTCATGCGATTAAAAAGCGACAACTGTTTCTGTCGAACTGGTGCTTATACAGAATCCTATACAGGGTCTATTGCCATTTATACTCACCCGCCGCCACTGAACCAATCCGCTTTCTATATCTGGACTGCGTAACCAGCCATCTTGCTTTTCTCCACTAAATAGGCATCTTGTCAGGTGAAATAGGGGCTCATTAAATTAATTACCGCCACGCTAAACGTTAATACCATCAGCACCATGCCTAATACACTGCTCCCCGCGGTGTGACTCATAGATTATCTCCCCGTACCCAGCTCTCTAGGGTAACAACACGATGAGGCGAGTTAGCGAGCGCCGCCCTGAGAATTAATTTAACAATATAGCCCTTGCGCTCAGCTGAAAAAGCGATCAAGGTAAACCAACTTGCATCAGTAATTCGCTCCCATCCAGGACCATTACAATGCGGTTGCCCACGTTGTGTTTCTAAACTCTGCCGTCGGAGACCGCCAGCCAAATATCTCGTCACTATCCAAACGGCCATTACTGTTATCATCCTATCGTCATCAAGAGATGCTGGAGCTCCTGACGAAACTGATTTTCACGCAGAACTTGCTGATTTTGACTTACGATCAGCGGCAAAAGGTGCATGCTAGAGACGATAACAAGTGTTGAAAGCATGAGTGCGACCAGGGTCTCTATCAGACTGAACCTGCACTCGCTCTCATTCGCAGGTACTCTCTTTCTCCGTACAAAGCCGGATACGGCCTCGACTGGAGATCACCAAGCGAAATTTTTTCTGTGTGGTACCAAACGGGATACTTCCTGCTTTGGCCATATCTCGACGCCTATAAAACCCAGGTTCACCTCGAAACGCTAAAATGTTAATGGTGGGCCAGGGTGCAATGAGCGGCAGATGATGCTTGTTACTGCAGCCACATTCGGGTTTTACGCCAGCCCCAATACACCAAGGCCTGCTTTGTAGCCAGCATAAGGTCAAATTTTATTTTGCCAGGTAGCCTGTGCTCGTAAATCAATTAAGAAAGCGTGCAGCTGCAATACTGTTTCACGCATAGATAGGCACTATCAGCTATCCACTATTTTTGTGATGATACGGGCGATATCATGCCCGCCTTTGTCTGGCGTGATCCCACTAACGCAACCCCCAGCAATCGCTATGATAGACACGGTACAGCCTCGCTGGTTACCTATCACTATTAGACAGCTATTGGTGCCTTGATCGCCGCATAGGGGTGATAATCACTGAGGATAAAATCATCATAGACATAGTTAAATAGTGATGCAGGCTGGCGCTTAAATGATAACTTAGGCAGTGGACGAGGTTGGCGAGTGAGCTGTAAACACGCCTGCTCGACATGGTTAGCATATAGATGGACATCACCCCCAGTCCAAATAAACTCACCTACTTGCAGTGCTAACTGCTGTGCCATCATATGTACAAGCAACGCATAACTCGCGATGTTAAAGGGTAAGCCAAGTAAAAGATCACAAGAGCGTTGATAAAGTTGACATGATAGATGGCCGTTGGCGACATAAAACTGAAAAAGGGCGTGGCACGGCATCAATGCCATTTGGTCAAGCTCACCAACGTTCCAGGCAGAGACAATATGACGTCGTGAATCTGGGTCTTGTTTTAGCGCCGTCATTACCGCCGCTATTTGGTCGTGGTGACGGCCATTTTCACCCGTCCAGCAGCGCCACTGTTTACCGTAAACTGGGCCAAGATCGCCCCGCTCGTCTGCCCATTCGTTCCAAATTGTGACCCCGTTTTGTTGCAGATAAGCAATGTTAGTATCACCTTGCAAGAACCAGAGCAATTCGTGAATGATGGACTTTATATGGCACTTTTTCGTCGTGACTAAAGGAAAGCCCTGACGTAAATCAAAGCGAATTTGATGGCCAAAAATTGAGCGCGTACCAACGCCCGTACGATCTGCTTTATCCTCCCCTTCAGCGAGCACTTTTTTTATTGTATCCAGATATTGCTGCATAATTGATACTAACCTTTAGGTGATCGATTTTTTGATGCTAATTTCATGAGAAAGAGACCAGCTAATAGCATGGGAATGGAGAGGAGCTGCCCCATACTCATGACGCCTACAAATAGCCCAAGCTGTTCGTCAGGCTGGCGAAAAAATTCAATAATCATCCGAAATAGTGCATAACTGATAAGAAACAGGCCAGCAACACTGCCCATCGGCCAAGGTCTGCGCGCATAGCCGTTAAGGATAATAAAGAGCACCCCCCCCTCTAGGAGCAATTCGTATAGCTGCGAGGGATGGCGCGGCAACACACCATAAGTAGCAAGTAGAGTTTGCCATTGTGGATGTGTCGCCACCAACGCAACATCCGCGGCACGTGAAGTGGGAAACAGCATTGCCCAAGGTAGTTCCGGCGCCACTCTACCCCAAAGCTCACCGTTGATGAAGTTTCCCAGCCGTCCAGCACCTAGACCGAAAGGAACGAGCGGAGCGATAAAATCTGCCACCTGTAAAAAATGGCGATGTGTACGACGAGCAAAGAGTAACATCACCACGATGACGCCGATTAAGCCACCGTGAAATGACATTCCTCCGTCCCATACTTTAAATATATAGAGCGGATCAGCAATAAAAGCTTGCAGATTATAAAACAGAACATAACCAACACGCCCGCCGATAAATAGGCCTAAAAATCCATTATAGAGCAGTCGCTCAACATCTGCTTTTGTCCAACCACTGTTTGACTGGCGAGTACGACGTAATGCCAACCACAGTGCAAAAAGGAAGCCGATGAGGTACATGAAACCGTACCAATGTAGCGCGATAGGCCCTATAGAAAAAACAATCGGATCGAAATCAGGAAAAACCAGATAACTTTTTATCATTTGTGCCCTTGATTGTGGTTTAGAAATTGTACTGATCCTGATCGCGTTACAATCTATTGTAAGCTATCGCCATTGCTGACTTAACCATTTGATGCATTGACCACATCGCAACTCTGTTCAGCCTATGTCTTCAGTCAGTTTATGCAAGATCCTATTCAGCCAGAAACAGTACAAAAGCACGCTAGATTTTCCGTTAGTGTAACGGGGCCATAAGAGTTTTTGTTGCGATGCTTTCGCTATTTTATTTATTCCAGGAAACGAAATTATAAGCAAAATAGGTGGAATGTTAGCGAATAAATCTGGCGTGTGCATGGTCAGGCATATCGCTACGTTTTACGCAATCCGGGGTAGGGCACTGTTTTACCTACAACTGACAGAGTAACGAAGTGGCTGCTTGTCGCTCCTGCGCTGGGGCTAGCCAATCGCTTAGGCGCTAATAGCTGGCATTTAACTACGCGTGACAATTTTGTCAACGCGTTTATGCCGACCGAGAGAAAATATACTGGCCTAGTTGGCGCGGGTAATAACACCCGCCTGTTTTAGCTGATTGATTTACAATGGGTAAACAGCCTGATCATGCAGCACTCCAGGTATCACTTCATGTGCTTGGCCAGCCTATTCCACCACGGGCAAAAAGGGAAGTATGGCCACGTACTCAATGGGGCAAATAGCATCGCGCGTGCTTTAACCTGGCAAATGGTGAATCAAATTTCACCGCTTCGCCTTCCCAAACTATCTATGGGTACTTACCCGGAGATTACTGTTGATTACGGCGTTACAACCCTGAATCTGCTGCTTGTAGTGTGGTCGCTGGAACAGCGGACAGTTTCCTACTGATCGTAGCGCATGCATGCTGGCACGATTTGCAGACTGACATTGACGACTACATTCCATAAAAGCCACTTCTTCTTTCAGAAAATAATTGCTGTCACTAGAGGCGATGATTACATAGATAGCAGACAAGCACGGGCGCAAATTGCCAATATCAACAGCCTTCCATCCGCCTTGCCTAATTTAAGTAAAACAGGCAGAGGCTTGAACAATAAAGAAGACGCCAGTGCGTCTAATATCGCCTCTAACGATTCTGCCGTTGTAAGCCTGCTAACTGATTTTACAGGCGCACCAAAAAACATCATGCTAGGTCATGAAAAATAACAACGGATTTAATGCGCTGGGCGTTTTTAGTATAAACAGACTTAGTTAAGAAACAGAGATAAGTTGAAAAACTCGCTATATATTAGCTAGATAACGAAAATGAAATAACAGAATTTATCTTACTAATATCCAGACTTGACTCTTTTGTCATTTGCTTGTAGCAGGATAACATATCCTGCTACAAGCAAATGTTATTCCATTGTGTTTAGCTTTCCTCATGGGAAAAAGCCACTCTTTTTCGCTACCGTTTTTTCTGTTTTCATATTCGCAAAACAACGCCTGGTATATTTATCCTCTATCTTTGTAACCATTGCCAAAATAGGTAATGGTAGAGTGCCTATCACGCCTGATCCCCTTACACAGCACGAAAGTTAAACCGCGTCACCTCGTTTGCCGTCAACTGTACACCGGGCAAGTTACTTTGACTACGACACTACTTGAAACTGTTATGGCGAGTTACCATTACTGCGCATTTTCCTCCCCAGCGTACGTACCACCCAAGCAACGATGAGGGCCAGAAGTAACCAGGGTAACAGCTTGAATACCAGCACAAATAAACCAGCAAGCAGTAAGATCACGCCTGCGGCAAATAAGGAGACAAGGATACCCAACAGGGAGGTTCCTGTAACAAAGATAAATAGAAAAAAAGCGAGTACGAAAATAATTTCCATTTTATTCCTCAGTAAACAATCAGTTATGTTATGTATTACTGCCACCTGTAAACCTACGTGCAGACCGCAGTTCAGTAACGCGTGCCAACCTTACACTGGGGTTGGCATGATGCGGAGCGTTGTTTAGTTGTAGTGGCGCGTCTTGAACAAAAAGAGTACCGCCACAACCCACAACAGCCCCGCTGCACACACAGTATGGCGTTAGCGTAGCCCCGCATGTGACTTTATTCACTACGTAAGTTCCTCTTCAGCATGGTTAATGGTACCAAGTGGCCAATAATGCCTTCATCAATCTCAGCCGTGAATAAGCTCATGCTGAGAAGTGACAGCAGGCAAGTGGAAGTTAATTGGGCCAAATACATCTTGAATCGACAGGTTTCATGTTCCAGATTAAACCTAACAATACAGCGATGTGTTCCTGCTAGCAGCGACAGGCCAAAGAGGAAACATTCCCCCCCTTTCCCATCATCATGCATTAAGCCTATATAGTCGTTGAGTATGGTCACTGGTCGGCAAAGTGCAATACGGCGAGTGATAAAATTCCGTTTGTTCATGTTGTTGTTAACTCACATCTGCTCTCTTCTACTGGAGTCCGGTGGATCAGCTAATCCGCCCATTTTCCGTGATGAGGTTGTTTAAGAAGCGGCCTATCATGCCGCAGCGTTGATCTTTGTTCATAAGGGATTGCCCATGCAACGGGTGGTGGTTGCTGAAGCATTTAACCTGTGGTTGCACTCACCAGGCGCTGAGATAGGTATGGCGCAGGCACCCAGCCACTTTAAACGGCACGGATCAGCCGATTTAATGCCTGCTCAACAACGCGGAAATCTGCACCAGGTTTATGTGCATTTTCACTTAAATAGCGACGCCATTGGCGTGCACCAGGGCAGTCTTGAAATAGGGTGATCATGTGGCGCGTGATATGATTTAATCGCGTTCCCTTTGCGAGTTCACGTTCGATATAGGGATCCATCGCACGCACGACACTAACGCTATCTGGTACGGCGTGCTGATCCTGATATATCTCCTTGTCTACCTGCAGTAAAAGAGAGGGATTTTGATAGGCTTCACGACCAAGCATGACACCATCCACATGCTGTAAGTGGTGCTGTGCCTCAGCCAGGGTTTTTATTCCACCGTTAATGATAATGGTCAAATGGGGAAAATCCTGTTTTAAGCGCCATACTCGCGGGTAATCAAGTGGCGGGATTTCACGATTCTGCTTTGGGCTTAACCCAGATAACCACGCTTTGCGCGCATGCACAATCAGCGTATCGCATCCCCCTTGCTCAGTTATTTTATCGACAAAATCCACAAGAAAAGCATAGCTATCCTGTTCATCAATGCCGATGCGTATCTTTATCGTTACGGGCAACTGTACTGCCATGCGCATGGCGGTAATATAGCTTGCAACACCGGAGGCATCTGCCATTAGACAGGCACCGAAACGTCCATTTTGTACCCGGTCAGAGGGGCAACCTAGATTCAAGTTAATTTGCTGATAGCCACGCAGTTCAGCAAGGCGCGCACAGTGGGCCAATTCTTGCAGATCAGATCCACCTAGCTGCAAGGCGAGTGGATGCTCTTCGTCGCTGCAGGCAAGATAGTCACCTTTGCCGTAAATCAGCGCACCGGTTGTGACCATTTCCGTATAGAGCAGTGCACGACGCGTTAATTTTCGATGAAAATAACGGCAGTGACGATCAGTGAGATCCAACATGGGTGCCACACAAAACCGATGAGCAGGTAGTATGTGCAGCGCATGCTGGCGAATGGGATGGTTAGCATCGGCCGACATGTCTCTGTTCTGGAACATTTTTATCTTTTACGTGTGTTTTTCCACTTAACCGTCAATGAAGAGCGATAATAGAAAAGGCTGTTAAAAAATGCTGTTCGGATAATATACACTATTCACACTTACCATAGATCGGCCCACCACGCATGCTGTAGGTAAAAAAACAGGAGAAAAAGCCGTTAAACTCATGGCATCAGTTTAAACATAGACATATTCGCGTTAGATCCCTGTTGCTTTCGCATTTCCTCTCATGTACAACTTACGTAAAGATACCCGTGGGGCAGCTATCGTTAGCTATTGCAGCCCCACACCCTCTTAGAAGTCAACATAACGGTGCAATTCAAGGCATCTGCCCCTGATTAACTTGCTCAACTAACTACCAGCGGAGTAATTTACTCCATGCTTACCAATGCACGATTTGTTGGTATTGCTGAGCCGTTAACATTTTATTGGGTAGAACCCGTAAACCAGACGTTGACCTCCATGGGTAGAATGCACTCTGCGTCAACGTGTAGGTGCCATGATTATCAATCAAAACGTCGGGGTTATTAACTGCATTATACACCACAGGGGATCCGCTTGCTTAGCCAGCAGATTGCTGCCTGTTTGATGTGTTAGATAATGATAGGTTATAGAGTGTTGGCAGAATGTTTTTGTGACTGCCCACGCGAGACGGATCATAGTGCGTGTGATATTGATATTTTTTGGCACATATAATCTGTCGCAGCGATAATTGTGTGCTGCATTAAGAGCTGGGATTTAATGCGGGTAATAAAATTACCCAGTTGTGTATTACTGTAGTGGAAGGTGTTAAAGCGGTAATCAACATAGGCATGTCCGGGTGGCAGCTTATAGGGAAGGTGATGTGTTATTGATAGCAAAAAACCATCATGATATGCTCACCCTGTTTCTCAGCTTGTTTTAGACGTTTATTGGCATAGTTAAACATATGTTCGTCTGGCACCCCCCAAGTACCTCACGTAGCGTCTGGAAACTCGTGCACTAGGGTATTTTGCTCAACAAACTCATCAACCCCAGATGCGGCAAAAACTGATTCAAATGGCGCCATGCACGATTGCCCGCCGTAATGAAAATAACCTTGTTGCCATTTTTTTAAAATGGCGTAACCATGTTGCTGGTAAAATTGCTCTTCCAGCCAGACGATAGTCTGATTTTATCAATCGGACTACGCACAAAAAATCGGCTGAGTGAATCGATGGTGCCATCACTTTCTGAAGTAAAGCGGTTGAAAACCCAATCCGCTTGCCAATTGGGACATAGTGCACTGAACAGATTTCTATCCGCGCTGTCAAATTCAAACAGATGACTCCCCATACTCTCTATCACAGCAAAAATAACGTATGGCAGTTTTTTTTCTGCGACCGGGTTGTTGGCCGTTTTATCCATAAAAATCGTGACAGAATCGGGGTGGTCACGGTGAAAAAAGCGCTTAATGGCTAATTGACTCTCCTTTTTTGGCATCGGTTTAAACACATTGCCGATTGTGTAAGCATGCCACGCCAAATCAATAGCGATGATGCCATTAGGAACAAACCTATTTAACATGGCATAGTGGGAAATTTGCGCATCATCTTATCTTCATGGAAAGGTGCTAATGCTACTTCATAAATAACGTAACAAGGGTAATGAAAACAGCGAGGAGCGCCACTACAGTGGGTCGCGCTTTTTTTATTTTCTAGATAATTTTGCCAAAAATAGATTAACTTGAAATAGCAAATAGAGAGGACACTAAAGGCAATGCACCCGAGAATAATTGAATAATCTACCCAGAGTGTTTTTAGAATGGCATGCATATCGTCATCTTTAAATGAAAAAATAAAAACATCAATATAGCTATTGTACGTGATAAGATAGAATACATTAATCAGGGTTATCACAGTTACCAATGCTAAAAGAATTACCAAAATAGTATTACGCACTCTTATCCAATAAGTAGTCATTTGTGTAAAGAAGAGCAGCGGTAATAACACGATGAATATACTGCCAAACATCATGCAAGCAATGCTTATATCGAAACGCAATCCGATTAATAACATTTTAATTACTTCATATTTATGGGCAAATATTTTCTCAACACTTAAATACTTAATTAATAGATACAGGCGCCTCATCATTTAAATTAAGAGCGCTAGAAGCTAAGGTAAAAGAAGCAGGGGCTTTGTTGAATAGATTGAACATTTGGGTGATGGTTTGCTCCGGTCATTTCAACATGAGGACCCTATGGCAACGCAGAAGTTTAAAATAACCCACTGGTCCACGTATAACAACGCTCTCAAGCAGCGCGGATCTCTGACCATATGACTGGATGCCTCGGCAATTGCTCCCTGGACCGCCTGGGCGGCGTGGTCGGTCAGACATGGCTATCACCTCTGTGGCAGTAGATAGCCCGACACATGAAATTATCTGTGCCGATTTATCGTTAAACGGTACGACTGATGCTCAGGCTATACCAGCTCTGATAAATACAATACCCGCTACTGTCATGATGCCCTGCTGAGAAAGAAGATAAGACCGCTGATTCTTCCAGTGGCTGAAACCACTGTGTTCCGGTTCAAAACACTCATGGGCGATCATCTAAGTCTGTGTGACTATGATGCGCAGGTAGGTGAGGCAATGGCGATGGTCAACGCGCTTAACAAAATGACACAGCTAAGAATTATGGTTTACTGGTTAAAGTCAATTTGTCGCGGTTTAAATAGTGTGTCTATATTAAGGATAGAACCCATTGTGATAATGGGTCAGCTTTCTATATACGGCATTGACTATTCCTTGCTAAAAATAGCGTTGTTGTCCTGTGTCTTAGGACGAAGAATACGCTAACGTTTTGAGTAAAAAAGGCATTTTAATATAACGCTCTTGTATTACTCCTATTTATATGACCGTTTGTTTAGTTTTAAAAAAGGCTTTATAGCACAGCAGAATGAATAAAACGTATTATCTCTTCCTACAAGGAACTTACGTGATACTCGCTTAAAAAGCGATAAGGTAGGTCCACTAAATTAACATATCAATATTTTTGCAATATCATCCGTGTTGGCATTAATGACATAATGCACGATGCAACCTCTCACCAATAAGCTGAAAGAGAGTACGCCAAACCAGTATGCCATCAACCTGTTCCTTACTCGTATGATTAGCGTTATCGCCGCCCTTGTCACGGCGCCGAAATAACGGCTGTTTTTTTAATTCTGTACGCACTTGAATCATCCCTTGAACACCGATCATCGCTCCCGCTTTCTGCGGCGGATTAAATTGATTAACTCAACGGCAAGTGAGAAGAACATTGCAAAATAGATATACCCCTTGTGCACGTGTATCCTAAACCCTTCCAGTATTAGCGTAAAGCCGACCAATATAAGAAATGCTAGCGCCAGAATTTTAATAGAGGGATAGCGATTGATAAATTCACCCACTGATTTAACCGCGAATAGCATAACGAATACCGCAATAATAACAGCTGCCATCATGATAAATAGATGGTCAGATAGTAATATGATGTCGCGTGTTGAAAAACTGTGCGCGAAAAGCATAAACATTGGCTGAGTCAATTTCGTTATCCATGCAATTGATGCTAATAAGATCAAGCGCATGAGCATCGCTGCCATCAAACCGAAGCGACGCGCAGCGTTTTGCTGCTCACTGGGTAGTTTCGTGACAATCAGGGAAAGAAAAATGATGTTATCAATGCCAAGAATAATCTCAAGCGTAATTAGCGTTGCCAACGCTAGCCAAGCATTTGGATCTACTATCCATTCCAATATGTGTGACCTGCATCAACAATGAAATTTAATAACAAGTATAGATACTATAAATTCAGGCATTATAGTGAAAAATGGCGAGCCAATAATACCCCGTAGGTGAATGACTTCCTCAAGTAAAAACCACGAGGCAGTGTCATGATCGCTTCGCCTTGCTTACCCACACCGCGGGTAACAGCATGGCTATTAGCGGCCTTCGGTCTAATTTGCAATACCTCACCGTGGCGCGCTGTAATGCGCTCAACCTGACCTAATACAATAAATTCCATTAATTCCTCCCAATCCTGTCTTAGCTGCTGCTCTTGATGCTCATCGGGACTCCAGATGAGCGGTGCACATAGGCGTCGACTACCGAGTGGTAAATAACGCCCTCCCCCGACAGGGAACCACAATACGCGCGACAATTTTTGCCGAACGTAACTTGTGTACCAATCAAGGCCGATATTATTGATCAAAGGTACGACACAGACAAAGGTTGTTTCCAATGGATAAGCGCGGTAGTCTAAGGGTATTGTTTTTAATTCAATACCAAGATGGGCAAAATCTGGCTGCGCACGACTCGCTGCATTCGCACCTAAGTGCCACTCTAAAAGCGTTCCAATCCACCCTTTATCGCGCCGCAAGTTAGCGGGTAGCGGTAAACCCGCCATGACGGCCAGCTCTGCTAACGTCATTCCTGCCAACACATGAGCGCGATTGAGCAGCATTTTTTCATCAGCAGGCGGTAAAGGGCGCGGATTGTGCATCTTTAGTGATCAACCTATTGCAAAGTAGACACAGGGCTTGGCAGCCGTAGGCAGATTATCAACAATCGCATATTAAAGGCTAGAAAATTTTAGCCTGCGCGGTACCGCTACTCACCAGTGTGAAATAGGGATTAAGCCAATGTTTCATCAACAAGATATTATACCAACTTATCCACAAGAATTTTTTAATTTAGCCGTTATCTGGCATAGTGAAAGAATAAACAGGCTTGACATACAATGTTTATCACCAGAAATGTGATTTCTAATCAATATTATTAGTGGATAAAATCACTACCGATTATTTTATAATCAATTTTTTTGCTTATTCTAATCGGCAAATTGTTAGGAACCGTATTAGCCTGTATTCGACGATAACAAATTGATTTTGATGTGTAATTATTCAACAGCGCCCCAGCTTTTTATAAAAAAGAGAACTTTTATCCGTATGTTAATCGCCTGTTCTACACAAATCTATCCACAGAATCAGTGAATAAAGTAGGAATTCGCTCGTGTGATTGTTTGTTACTAACTAAATACGCATAATCTAGCATGGGAAGTAAACGGTGGTTTACCCTAAATAGGGAGTGTGGAACAATTCACTTAATTAAATTAGATATTGAGCTGGTTGGATGATTGATAATGATGGTTACCGCCCAAACGTAGGCATTGTGATTTGTAATCAAGACGGCCAAGTGCTGTGGGCTAAGCGTTTTGCTCAACATTCGTGGCAATTTCCTCAAGGCGGTATTAATCCTGGCGAAAGTGCTGAGCAAGCGATGTACCGTGAACTATACGAAGAGGTCGGCTTACAACCGACGGATGTTACTGTTCTCGCCTGCGCGCGCGGTTGGTTTCGTTATAAATTACCTAAACATCTAGTACGTTGGGACATGTGGCCAATGTGCATTGGCCAGAAGCAGAGATGGTTTTTATTAAAACTCGCGACCCATGAGACGAATATCAACATGCAACAAAGTACTACTCCGGAATTTGATGAGTGGCGCTGGGTAAGTTTCTGGTATCCAGTGCGTCAAGTCGTCTCGTTCAAACGTGAAGTTTATCGACGGGTCATGCGCCAGTTTGCTGATGTGATGATAGCCGACAAACAACATAAGAGGACAGTGCTTTCACCTTGTAAAAAATAGGAGCAGTAAATATTACTGCTCCTATTCTGGGTCACGCAGTAGGATGTTACTGCTTATGGCACCTGCCAGCTGCTGATATAAACGATTTTCCGCTTCTTGGATAGCAGCCAGCTTAGTTACTCGCCCCTGCTCGTCGTAATAGAGTCTAATACTAAGGTTGATTTTTTCTGCCCGTAGATCGCGCATAAAACGCGTTTGTAACGATAAAATAGGATCGCCACTCCAGCTGATCAACCTGCTCAAACATACCCGGTTTCCTAACGTTTAAAGTAGATTAATGATGGTCACGCGCCGATTAAGGTAACAAGCTATTCATTACGCGTTACAGTGAGCTGTATATAACACGGGTCAAACCTCATCCCCCATCGTAATGTGCACCCGCATAGTTATCGAAGCGCGACCACTGGCCATTAAACGTCAAGCGTACCGTACCGATAGGCCCGTTACGCTGTTTACCAATGATGATCTCAGCAATCCCTTTCATATCGCTGTTTTCATGGTAAACCTCGTCGCGATAAATAAACATAATTAAATCCGCATCCTGCTCAATAGAGCCCGATTCGCGTAAATCGGAGTTTACCGGTCGCTTCTCTGCGCGTTGCTCAAGTAGCCTGTTAAGCTGTGACAGCGCGACAACCGGTACATTGAGCTCTTTCGCCAACGCTTTTAACGAGCGGGAGATCTCAGCAATTTCCAGTGTCCGGTTGTCAGCAAGCGCAGGCACACGCATAAGTTGTAAATAATCCACCATGATCAAGCTTAGGCCATTATTTTCCCGATACACCCGTCGCGCGCGTGAGCGTACATCTGTCGGCGTTAGGGCGACCGCATCATCAATATAGAGATTCTTTTTCTCTAGCAGAATGCCCATAGTGGAAGAGATACGTGCCCACTCTTCGTCATTGAGTTGACCCGTGCGGATGTGTGTTTGATCAACGCGCGAAAGCGATGCCAACATACGCATCATAATCTGTTCGGCTGGCATCTCTAGGCTGAAAATAAGCACCGGTTTCGCCTGTGATAACGCCGCATTCTCACATAAATTCATAGCGAAGGTTGTTTTACCCATAGAGGGACGGGCAGCGACAATGATTAAATCGGCAGGTTGTAATCCGGTGGTTTTTTTATTTAAATCCTGATAGCCAGTATCAATCCCCGTTACGCCCTGGTGCGGATTTTTAACTAGCATTTCAATACGGTTAATGGTCGATTCCAGGACATCTTCTATGCCCTGTGGTCCCTCGCCGCGCCCAGTACGCTGCTCAGCGATATTAAAAATTTTGGTCTCAGCGAAATCGAGCAACTCATCGCTGGCCCTGCCTTGCGCATCGTAACCCGCATCCGCTATCTGGTTAGCAACGGTGATCAAATGGCGCACAATAGATCGCTCACGAACAATATCCGCATACGCGATAATGTTGGACGCGCTCGGCGTGTTTTTGGTTAATTCCGCCAAGTAAGCAAACCCGCCCGCATGGTCGAGTTGCTGCTGATTTTCTAGCGATTCAGCAAGCGTGATAAGATCGATCGGCTGATTTTTTTCTTGCAATGCTTGCATTTGAGTGAAGATCAAGCGGTGCGCATAGGTAAAAAAATCTTCTATGCTGACACGTTCAGCGATACTATCCCAGCGCTGATTGTCCAACATTAATCCACCCAACAGTGATTGCTCCGCCTCTAATGCGTGTGGTGGCGCTTTTGCATCTACCGACTGCGCATTTTGCGCCACAACAGATTTGTTGCCAGTGCTCTTTCCTGCCATAGCGTGTTTTGTCACCTGAGCATGCAATTAAATGTTGAGTATAACTTACCTTATTGCACCCTTGAACGCCTTTATGCGACTTTAGTGAGTAATATCGTGGTGTTTGCGCGGACACGCCCTCTTATTGCCGTCGATACAAATACACGTGACAGACTGGCACTAACGGGGTTCGGCAAAAGCGGTGAGGCACAACTCACTGCCACCAAAGCAATACTCGCGTTGGCATGCAATAGGAAAAGGTGGCATCTATAACATTCACTGAATTACCGGACTATTGTGTAGCGAAACTCCCCACATAGTAGATCATCAATAAACGCTGACAGGCCAGAAAAGGGCGATTAAATGGCCCTCTGTTCGCCATGTGACGCTAGATTGATAATCAACCCGTCTCGCGACGATAAAAATCGCAATGAAGTTCGCACAACATCTGCGTAACCACGAGTGTCACTCGTGTATAACTTAACCCAGCACGTTGACGTACACGGTTATTTATTCGTACAATTAGGGATGCGCACACTCATCAACGCATTCATGGATACCTATCATCAAGTGTGGACAGAAAGAGGTCATACCTAGGCAGACACATAACGCTAGATTTAAGCACAACATGACAATCACGCTGTGCTTTACCTGCAGCAGGCTGTCGCTCTACTGTGCTGATCCATTTAGTAACGTATTGATATCTATTATAAAGCGATATTTAACATCACTTTTCAACGTAATGATGACTAAAATGATGGATGAGCGAAAGGGGGAGGTGCTTGGTAATCTGCTAACGCCTGCCTGGCTACAAAGAGCGACTTAAGATTTACTCGTGATTAAATAATACGCCCAGCAAGTTGGCTATCACGTAAAAAGCTGCCCCAGCACCGCTGGTAAAAAGGGGAAAAATACGCCGTGAAATGGTGACCTAGGCCGGTATCGTTTGCCTGGATTAAGCATACTTCGATCGATTCTCCCTCCGCAAGCCAAGTTACCGCTATCTCACCCGTCGACTGAATTAAGGTTGTGACATCGCCCTGCGCTTCATCAATAGCGATCAACAGGTTGTCTATTTCCTCTTCCTGTATCTTGGCAATATAAGCGTGCCGTACCGCCCATGTCTGCTTTCATTGAGTTCATAAAATGGCTCTGTTTTAGGCTGTAACCCCCTGAATCAGGGGTAATACCCTTACCTACCAAGCAGGTATGCACTGGCGTGTTCAGCTCATTGCCTGGATTGTAATCCAGGATAAGCAACACTGGCGGTCGTTGTGAAGCGCACCCAACACGATATTATCCGTGATAATCAAGCTGTAATATTGCGTCGCCCGCAATAATTTGGCTGCTGACAGCGTGCCCAGCGCACTGGCGGATAAGATCGGCAGCGCATTGCGCTAAACAAGTGGGGCCTAAGGTTTCAGCGGGTTGATTTATACGATCACGCACCCAATCGACTATCGTCAGGCGATGCTGCAAGGTTTCACGATCAGCAACACGGAGTGGCGGCCAAATAACGTTGCCCCGCCGCTTAGGCTGTCGATATCCCTGCCAAAACGCCCAACAGAAAGCCAGATCCCACACGCCACTAAGCTTAACGTGATCGGCAAGTTTCTTTCCCGCGCGCTGAATGGCCCGTAGAGGATCGCTGGCGGCACATGCAGGGTGATGCCGCACCCATCCCTGCTTAACAGGGCATGCTCTCCCGAACGTGGATGGGCAGCCTGCTTGCTTAAGGTGACCTGCATTAGCTGATTATTCATTGTTCTGTCCTTAACAAGGATTTAATTTAAGGTTAGCGCTTAATTTACCTTCTCTCTCTACCCGCCTGCTTGGCAAGAGACATTTCTGGGCAGATCATCTGTATTACTCAAACGCATCAAGCTACACCACGTTCACCGTCGTGGGCACCGCTGCCATGCTACGTATACACGCATTGATATAGGTTAATACGATCCTTAAGCTAAGCAACGGCGCGCAGACGCGCTAGCGTATTCTGCACTGTCTTAATGGCATAATCGATTTCATCCTGCGTAGTAAAACGTCCGAGTGAAAATCGTAGCGAATTCAATGCCAATTTCTCGCGCATACCCATTGCACACAACACATGGGAGGGCGCCAGTTGCAATGCAGCACAGGCGGACGCGCTGGAAATGGCTAAATCCTTTAGCGCAACAATCAGCAAATCCCCATCGATATCAGCAATCGCGACATTGAGTATGGTCGGCACCCCCAGTGATAGGCTGTTATAAGTGAGGTACGTTATATTAGACAAACCCTGCCACAATCGTTGCCGTAATACTGCAATGCGCGTCATCTCCTCGGCCATCTGCTGGTTAGCTAAGGCGCAAGCCTCCCCCATGCCGACAATTTGATGCACAGGCAAGGTACCAGAGCGCATGCCACGCTCTTGGCCACCACCGTGGATCTGTGCTGTTAATGTAACAGCGGGATGACGCCGCACGTATAGCGCACCAATCCCTTTAGGGCCATAGAGTTTGTGGGCAGAAAAAGAAAGGAGATCGATGTCAAGTGTCTGTAGATCAAGCGCTAATTTACCGACACTTTGCGTAGCATCAGTGTGAAAGATAACTCCGACCGCACGACATATCGCTCCAATGGCGCCAATATCCTGGATAACCCCTGTCTCATTGTTTACATGCATAATAGAAACGAGGATCGTGTCTGTGCGGATCGCGCTGCTTAATGCAGCCAAATCAAGCATGCCATTACGCAGTGGCGCAAGGTAGGTGATATCAAATCCTAGCCGTTGCAAATATAAGCAGGTTTCAAGGACCGCTTTATGCTCTGTCTGGCAGGTGATTATATGTTTGCCCTTGGTCTGGCAGGTAAGTGCAATACCTTTAATCGCCAGATTAATAGACTCCGTCGCACCTGACGTGAAGATAACCTCACGCGCTTCGGCACCGATGAGGTCAGCAATTTGATTACGTGCGATATCAACGGCTTCTTCTGCTTGCCACCCAAATTGATGGGAACGTGATGCAGGGTTACCAAACACGCCATCACGCGTTAAGTAACGCATCATTTTTTCAGCAACACGCTCATCAATTGGCGTCGTTGCTGCATAGTCGAGGTATATGGGCAGTTTCATTGCTATCGTAATTTAGATGCACTGAGTGGCAAGCGAGTTTATGAGGTAACCTATTCAGTGTAAAAAATCAACTTTTTGTATACGGTGGTTTTTGTGTATTATAGGCATAATTATACCGTTCTGCGACATAAATCACACCCTGATCTTGTATCAGTTCACCTAGGGTGATGTGCGTCAAAAAATCACTTAATCGCTCGCTCAAACTTTGCCATAAGACATGCGTAATACAGCGCTCACCGCTATTGCAGTCTGCTGATCCCTTGCACCGTGTTGCATCAATGGATTCGTCTACCGCAGTAATGATTTCGCAGATAGAAATTGCATTGGCATTTTTGGAAAGCAAATAACTACCACCCGGACCGCGCACACTGGAAACAAGGCCACTTTTGCGTAATCGAGAAAAAAGTTGCTCAAGATAAGAGAGTGAGATCCTCTGACGCTCAGAGATATCAGCTAAAGAAACAGGTCCCCGATTTAAATATAGCGCTATGTCCAGCATGGCTGTGACAGCATAACGCCCTTTAGAAGTTAATCGCATAATTTAAATAACCTCGGGTGTTTTTTAATGTAATAAAAAAGTAGTGGAATGAGTTTGGCATTCCCGAGTATTTAAATCAACTATGGTTACTCACCTTAAAACACTTTATTCCGTTTGAAAAAAACAACACATTAAATGGTATGTTTAAAGCGTTAGCTTTATGCTCATGCCCGTACAAAAAATAGTAAAAATACGATACGTATAGATAAATAGATAGTGATAATGTTAGTTAGAAAAAAAATTATCTTTTATTTCAATGGCGCATTGGAATTCTTACAAAACATTTAGAAAATGTGATTAAAGTACATTAAAAATAAAATTTTTCCCTTTCAGTCTATTGACTGTCTTATTTCGTATCGAATAAAAGGAAAATCTTCTTACCGTAACTTGCATATTTAAGGTTAAAGCACCGTGAGAAAGCAATAACATTCGTTTGTTTGTACAGAATAAGGTGTTATTAAATTGAATTGGCAATTGAGCGGTAAAATGTTACGTTACGGTTTGTATTTTAAAAAAATACCTTAGTATCTGTAACGCAAAAGTGATTTGATTAAAATTGGCTTTGTTGAATAGATTGAACATTTGGGTGATGGTTTGCTCCGGTCATTTCAACATGAGGACCCTATGGCAACGCAGAAGTTTAAAATAACCCACTGGTCCACGTATAACAACGCTCTCAAGCAGCGCGGATCTCTGACCATATGACTGGATGCCTCGGCAATTGCTCCCTGGACCGCCTGGGCGGCGTGGTCGGTTAGACATGGCTATCACCTCTGTGGCAGTAGATAGCCCGACACATGAAATTATCTGTGCCGATTTATCGTTAAACGGTACGACTGATGCTCAGGCTATACCAGCTCTGATAAATACAATACCCGCTACTGTCATGATGCCCTGCTGAGAAAGAAGATAAGACCGCTGATTCTTCCAGTGGCTGAAACCACTGTGTTCCGGTTCAAAACACTCATGGGCGATCATCTAAGTCTGTGTGACTATGATGCGCAGGTAGGTGAGGCAATGGCGATGGTCAACGCGCTTAACAAAATGACACAGTTAGGAATCCCTAACAGTATCCGGATCGCATAACAATCAATCTACTTAGAAGGCCAGTAGTCACAAGTTCTGAGTTATTCAACAAAGCTGTTAAAATTAACAAAAAAATGACTATACCTGGTGCCAGTAAATAAGTTAATCCGTAGCTTTTCACTAAACAGCCATGACATGCAAGATGCATAATTAATTTTTCGTTAATTATTTTCAAATGCTGTTTTTCTATTCTACTTGCGCATGTAGAAAATGGGGAAAATAATTTTTGAGTTTATTATAAAATAGCGTTATCGGTTACATTTTTTTAAAAAAAACGTGTAATAATCACTTGGCTGTTAATAGTAATCTCTTATACTGTCCTCCACGTTTGATAGATTGCAATAAACTGGCTAGCCTACTTATGCCAAAGCCTAACATTCCCCAATAAAAAGATAGTAAAAAAATCGATAGTTACCGTGTAAAGCGTTAAACCAAAACGTACTGATCTTTACCAAACATTATCGCGCCACAACTTGGAAAGTAAAAATCTGTAATGATCCGCGCGATTAAGACCTGGCGTTGCGGTGGTGAAACCTAGGTTCCTGCCCCAACAGTAACGCTGCGCGCGCAGTCGCCGTTCCCCTGCACAAACAGCACTCTAACAAGAGCAGGTGCTGAAGTGAGTTGCTTTTTACGCTACATCGCCGCCAAAGCACCGCGTAAAATATTGAGTTCGTCGCTCTCTGGCCTGGTGCGTGCGAACAAACGACGTAATTTGTTCATCACTTTACTACTGCTTGCAGCACGCAAAAAAAACTCACTGGTAATTAGCGTCTGCTGTAAATGTTGATAAAATTGCTTTAATTCCTGTGAGCAGGGATAGGCGGATACGGATTGCAAAGAGGTCGGTTCCTTGTGCTGAGCACTGTACCAACCATGCAAGGCGAACTTCGTAACACAGGATACTGCCATCGCCAAATTGAGCGAGCTATAGTCAGACTCCGTTTTCAGAGCGATATGAAAGTGACACAACTGTAACTCTTTGTTGGTTAGCTCAATGCGCTCGCGACCATCCAACATCAGCCAAGCAAGTGTTCGACTCCGTGAGCTAGTACCAACAACCAATACGCAATCTGAGATCGCCTGACTCAATGTATCTACTATCTGCGCATTACCAATGAGATCGCTGGCTCCTGCGGCGAGCGATGTCGCTTGCAAGTCGGGCAAGACCAAAGGATTAACCAGGTAGCGTTTTGATAAACCGATGATTTTCATCGCAGGTGCTACCGAACGCATATTACCTGTATGCGAGGTCCTCAACTAATACTATTCGAATATTTTCTAACATAACCGTTTTTGCTTAAGCAACAGAAGAGGTACTTTAGCATAAACTCGCGACAATAATTTGTTAGCTGTTATAATGCCCGTCGCATTCACAGCGTAACCTAGTGTGGATCATCATCCATCCCCCCTAAGCGCCGCCTGCGATAATGCTTTCATCTGCGACTATTAACGACCCTGTTCTTTATACAACCAGTGAGTCTATATTACTATGCACCCCATGCTTAACATCGCCCTACGCGCAGTACGCAAAGCTGGTGGCACTATTGCGCATTTTTACGAACAGCACAATCGCGTCATCATTGACCAGAAGAGTCAACACGATTATGTGACGAATGTTGACCGGGAAGCTGAACGGCAGATCGTCGCAATCATCCGCAAAGCGTACCCACAACACACGCTCATCACTGAAGAAAGTGGGCAAATTATCGGTGAAGAACAGCAGGTGCAATGGATTATCGACCCGCTGGATGGCACCACGAATTTTATTAAACGACTGCCCCACTTTGCCGTCTCAATCGCAGTGCGTATGCAAGGACGCACTGAGATTGCTGTTGTGTATGACCCGATGCGCAACGAACTGTTTAGTGCCGTGCGTGGTCAAGGCGCTCAGCTTAACGGCTACCGATTACGTATCGGTGCAATGCGCGATTTAAATGCAACTATTTTGGCGACGGGCTTTCCTTTTAAAGCCAAACAATATGCCGATGCCTATCTTGATCTGGTGAGTAAATTCTTTGTCCAGTGTGCTGATTTTCGCCGCTCCGGTTCGGCAGCACTGGATTTAGCTTGGTTAGCAGCGGCACGCGTAGATGGTTTTTTTGAAATTGGTTTAAAACCTTGGGATTTTGCCGCAGGCGAATTGTTAGTGAGGGAAACCGGCGGCCTATTAACCGATTTTGCGGGTGAACACAACTATTTTCATTCAGGTAATGTGGTTGCAGCCAATGCACGCGTACTCAAATCGATGTTAACCATCATGCGCAATACCTTGAGTGATACGCTAAAACGCTAATCTGATCCCAGTAATCTCTTACCGCGCTCCGAGGCGGTAGCACGGCAAGAAACGGTAACGGCGCTTACTGGTGCCATTGCGTGGTTATGTCTACGTTGATGGCTCCTAATCTTGTAGCCCTAGACGGCGGTTCAATGTGCTGAGTACACAGGAAAACGGGCACAAATGTCCAGCACTTTCGCCTTCACCTGCGCAATGACTGCCTCATCGGCGCAATGGTCCAGAATATCCGCAATCCAATGCGCTAACTCACCCGCCTCTTTCTCTTTAAAACCTCGTCGCGTAATAGCGGGTGTACCAATACGCACCCCCGACGTGATAAAAGCACTTTTTGTATCATTAGGTACACTGTTTTTGTTAACGGTAATATTGGCACATCCTAGCGCTGAATCTGCCTCTTTACCCGTGAGGTTGTTGGCCGTTAGATCGATTAAAAACAGATGATTGTGTGTATCGCCTGAAACAATATGATAGCCACGTGCTTTAAGTACGCTTACCATCGCTTTTGCATTTTGGATGACTTGGTGTTGATGCGTTTTGAACGCTGGCTCCATGGCCTCCTTGAAGGCTACAGCTTTGCCGGCAATCACATGCATCAGGGGTCCACCCTGGATCCCGGGGAAAACAGCCGCATTCAGTTTCTGATACAGCGCCTCATCCCCCCCCTTAGCCAAAATGAGCCCACCACGTGGCCCAGCGAGCGTTTTATGCGTTGTCGACGTAACAACGTGTGCGTGCGGGATGGGTGAAGGATAGACGCCGGCAGCAACTAACCCGGCAACATGCGCCATATCCACCATGAACCAAGCACTGACCTCGTCGGCGATAGCACGCATGCTGGCCCAATCGGCAATCCCTGACCAAGCAGAGAAGCCCCCAATGATCATTTTCGGTCGATGCGTGTGTGCTAGCTTTGCCAATGCCTGATAGTCGATATCACCCGCCGCCGTTAGGCCATAAGCAATGATTTGGTAAAGTTGGCCAGAAAGATTGATGGTGGCACCATGCGTGAGGTGTCCACCATGTTTTAAATTCATGCCGAGTATCGTGTCACCCGGTTGCAAGAGTGCACTATATACGGCGAAATTTGCTTGCGAACCAGAGTGGGGCTGTACATTAGCATAATCGGCGGCAAATAGGGTTTTGGCTCGATCAATCGCCAGTTGTTCTACTCTGTCCACATGCTCACAGCCCCCGTAGTAGCGTGTCCCAGGATAGCCTTCGGCATACTTGTTAGTCAGCTGCGATCCCTGTGCTTGCATTACACGTGGGCTGGTATAGTTCTCTGAGGCAATTAATTCAATATGCGCTTCTTGGCGCGCGCACTCTTGATTCATCGCTTGCCATAACGCAGTATCATAATCAGCAATATTCATGTTATCCGCCTCTCTTAATGTCGCTAACCTAGCTCGCTACTTGTTGAATAACAGCGACAGTGTAACCCCTTTTACCGTTTTTTAGTAGTCGATTAACGTGATGGTCAATTGGATTACGTCATCCGACCGACAAACGCATCGCACCGTATCGCGATCGTAGCAATATCGCGAGAAGTAAAGAAACGCCTTGTTTGCTGGCTGATTTCTCTAATCCTGAGTATACGCTCTCGGCCTGGTTAACTTGACCGCACCAGCACGCAAACAAATTGGCAATGCCTTTATCTTACACATCTGACCTTCATGCTTCAGGAGCGCGCCGAACTGAAAATGCAGGTAGGCAACCCCGCAAAATAAGTGAGTTCAGCGGCGCTCAGCGCTGTCTCTTACGATCTGCGCTTGGACAATAGCCACGGATAGCATCGAGGTTTCATTAAACCCCCATTGAGGAAATTGCTTGAACATCTGTCAGCCTGCGCGGGGCTCGTGGCAACAGCACACGACTGCTTTGTCGGTAAACCTTAGCTGAACACATTGAAAAAGTGATTTGATCCACACGCTGCAGGATAGCAGCTTGGCGCAACGCTATATTGAACATCAGATAACACGTTGCCCGCCTCCCAGCATCTGCTAGCTGGGATATGTGCGGTTCAAATAGCACCGCAGGGTAACATGCGCCAACATTTATACGCAATTAGCTGCCCGCAATGGCGTTGCAGTTGAGGGGCTATCTTCTGCTTCTTGCACGACTACCTGGCAGTAATTATCGACAAAGCCGCTGCTGTTTCCCTTTTCACAAAAACAGTATAGCTTTACATTCTATTACATCAGCACGTTGCGAGTATCTTCTCCGTCTGTTGTTACTTTGCTGCACAAATTGGCAAGGCAACAGCGCGTAGGCCACCCGCTTACTACTTCTACTGCAATACGCGACCATAACCAAGCGTGACATCTCTCCTGGTAAGGGGTATTTCCACTTGCGGGGGCGGCGCCAGACAACTCACCAAAAGCGAGCCTGTGCCAATAGCGCAGCCCGCTCATTTGCTGATATGGAAAATAGTTGCCACAGTCTATTTTACCTATCGAGTAGTGTCAATTAAATCACTCTGATAGAGGGCGGTATCCTTACTGCCAAGAAAGTCAATTTTTGTCAATGTACGTATGATCTGATCAAATCTAGCAATCGTTGCTGGTTGTTTGGCAGAATACCATTTACATGTAACATCTAGCAGTAACCTACCTCGTTCGATGTGCATGGCCAAGCCGTTGACGACAAAATTTTGTTCTACACCATGCCCATTTTGGCATGAATAAACTTGACCAATGAAACATAACCTCATCTTCCTAGGCTATCTATCCCAGCTTAAATCGCCTCTTCATCCTCCTCTCCAGTGCGAATACGCCAAACTTGACACACTTCCGAAACAAAAATTTTTCCATCGCCGATGTTACCCGTCTGCGCAGTTTGCCCAATGGCGTTTACGCAGCTCTATAATAGCGCATTGGTCACGATCAGCTCAATTTTCACTTTCGTTAAGAAATCAATAATATACTCTGCACCGTGATAAAGCTCGGTATGCCTTTTTTGCCGCCCAAACCCTTTTACCTCGGTGACGGTCATACCGGTTATCCCTACCTCCGCCAGGACCTCGCGGACATCATTAAGTTTAAACGGTTTAATGATTGCCTCTATTTTTTTCACACTCTACTCCTTCCCCGTTAACAGTATATCGTCTCATCCCGCATCAATCGCTACACGCCAATCGATGCCCATAGAACTGGAAAATCGACTAAGTAATTCACTAGTGCTGCCGTGCGTTCTCTTACGCTCTGCCATGGGTAGCGGATTCTAGCGCAGATTACTTTTACACTCGCCATGAATCGGTTGATTTTAACCTTTCCTGCCGCACAACATGGCGGTGGATGCCATATGGCACGCCGAGACTCTTTTTACGTTATCTTGCCCCTTTCTGTTTAGCAGAGCGTGATGCGCATGCTCTGCTATTCTGCATCCTGTGTTCTCTATGCCTTACCTGCCATACATTACGCAGCAACAAGGATGATTGATCGGCCTGGCGTCATTAACTACCTACTTAAACAGTCATTGCAACGCGGCTGTGCACACGGTCATCAACCCACGCGCGCTACATCCACGCGAGCATAACGTCGTAAACAACGCAATGACTATACATCGTGAGTAAGCAAACTTGACGTCGACGGCTTACGTGTCAAGATCCGGCGCATATCATGCCGCCAAGTAAGCCATAGCAAGATGGACAATGATCAACACACTGACCCGGTTAGCGCACACTGGCATCAATGTATTTCGCAGGCGAGTGCGTTACGGCTGGCACGGTGTCCTACCGTGTCACGGGCTCAAGCCTACTGCTTGAAAAAAGCGGAAACATGATACGGTTAGCCTGCCACTTAGCTGGATCACATCCATGCTATGTATCACCATCCAGCCGCCGTAGCTGTTGCTGGATCTTTTGTTCACGACGACGCTGACGAAAAAAATCGCTCAGTAATGCAGCGCACGCGGCGTGCAAAACCCCGCTGGTCACCGCAACCCAATGGTTCATGGCCGGATGTTCCAGCACATGCATTACCGATCCTACGGCGCCTGCTTTCGCGTCGCTAGCACCATAGACCAATCGGCCAACACGGCTATGCACCATCGCGCCAGCACACATGGCACAGGGTTCTAGTGTCACATAGAGTACGGCACGCAGTAACCGGTAATTTTTTGCTGTCTGCCCACCGTGGCGCAGTGCCATGATCTCCGCGTGGCCAGTCGGATCACAGCAGTGAATAGAGGTATTCCAACCTTCACCAATGACCTGGTTGTCCTGCACCAGTACCGCCCCTACAGGAATCTCACCTAAAGCCCATGCTTTGCGTGCCAGCGCGATTGCATGCTGCATCCAATAAGCATCACTTTTTTCACTCATCATCTCCAGGGTCCTAGTAAGCAATAAAATCTTTCGTCGGCACACAACACGCCGTGTTATGAGGAAGGTTTGCCTTAAGCCAACAGTTAATTCGCACTAACTTGATAAAAATCTTGGAACAACGCTCTCTCTTTCATGGCATTGTTAGTATTGAACATGACGCTATTTTGTGACATGCCGCCCTTTACAATTGCCATGAGCATCAGTCGTACCGTTTAACGATAAATCGGCACAGATAATTTCATGTGTCGGGCTATCTACTGCCACAGAGGTGATAGCCATGTCTGACCGACCACGCCGCCCAGGCGGTCCAGGGAGCAATTGCCGAGGCATCCAGTCATATGGTCAGAGATCCGCGCTGCTTGAGAGCGTTGTTATACGTGGACCAGTGGGTTATTTTAAACTTCTGCGATGCCATAGGGTCCTCATGTTGAAATGACCGGAGCAAACCATCACCCAAATGTTCAATCTATTCAACAAAACCCATGCTGATATGAAGTTCAGTATCTACTTTCACAGGCATCATCGTCAGCATGCAACACCGCTTACCGTTAACATGCTAGTTGCATCAGCTAATTCTGGCCGTTGGCTGTACAATTAGATTGTTCGTTAACTGTTGTAATGACCTTACTGTGCATCTCCACACCTTTGATCATCCTGTAATAACTCACGTGAACTAAAGAGTGAAGAGGCGTGATATCTCATCTGAAAATAGCAGAAGCATGATGTATTATGGAGAAAGCACTACTGTGATCGCATCAGTGCATGTGATCGCGATGCATTATATTTAACTTTATTGTATTTAGTCTCTAAGATAGTTACCATTGGAAAGAAATTAACTTCTCTGTAGGGATGACGGGATATTGCCACAATAACCTTTTTCGCATTCGGGGAGGCGAAGTTTGGAAACGTTGTTAAGTATCATTATACCTTGTTATAATAGCGAAAAGTATATTGCACTCTGCTTAGATTCTATTTTACCCCACTTAGCAGAAACAGGAGAATTGATCATTATCAATGATGGCTCCATAGATAACACACTCGACATTATCTATAATAAGAATGCTGTCTATGCCAACAAAAGGAACTTTATTCTCAATCAACTGAATAAGGGATTGTAAGCAGCCAGAAACTTAGGTATGGCATCCAGCAAGGGTAAATATATTACCTTGCTGGATGCAGACGATTTTTATGATGCAAAATTCTGGCACATTTTTCCTGCTATTTTTCAACATACGGTTTATGCTATTTTTGAATTTAATGCAAATCGCTTTAACGTTTTCAACGATACCAATGAAGTTTTGAATATTGTCACTTTTGAAAATAACATTCAGTTTGAAGATGCATTTGATGAACTACCCGCTTTTGTTAATTCGCAATAGTACCCTTGGGCAAGAATATATCGCACTGATCTATTTAAAGGAAATAATATTGAATTTCTAATAAATAACTCCTACGAGGATATGTGTACTATTCCTTGACTTTATTTAATCGCTGATTCAGTAGCGATCATTAAACAGACATTAATTCATTATCGTGAACATAAAAACAGCATTTCTCAATCTTTTATAAGAAAAGATATTTCCGATTTAATCGCTTGTTTGGATAGTTATCAACATATCGTTGGGTCAGCGACATATAAAAAATAATATGCGAAAAATAGTTTAGCCAGCAGCAAAATAGATGTTTTTTTAATAAAAAACTCATGATTCATCATCGCTTTTTTACTCTTCCTTTAGGCGATATTATTCGATTACAAAAAGATTTGTTTTATTTCGCGGCCGAATTTCCCCTAACTAAAAGAGTGAGATTATATTTATTTCCTCTCTATTTTAAACTTTTTTTATCTTATAGAGGCTTTGTTGAATAGATTGAACATTTGGGTGATGGTTTGCTCCGGTCATTTCAACATGAGGACCCTATGGCAACGCAGAAGTTTAAAATAACCCACTGGTCCACGTATAACAACGCTCTCAAGCAGCGCGGATCTCTGACCATATGACTGGATGCCTCGGCAATTGCTCCCTGGACCGCCTGGGCGGCGTGGTCGGTCAGACATGGCTATCACCTCTGTGGCAGTAGATAGCCCGACACATGAAATTATCTGTGCCGATTTATCGTTAAACGGTACGACTGATGCTCAGGCTATACCAGCTCTGATAAATACAATACCCGCTACTGTCATGATGCCCTGCTGAGAAAGAAGATAAGACCGCTGATTCTTCCAGTGGCTGAAACCACTGTGTTCCGGTTCAAAACACTCATGGGCGATCATCTAAGTCTGTGTGACTATGATGCGCAGGTAGGTGAGGCAATGGCGATGGTCAACGCGCTTAACAAAATGACACAGTTAGGAATCCCTAACAGTATCCGGATCGCATAACAATCAATCTACTTAGAGGGCCCGTAGTCACAAGTTCTGAGTTATTCAACAAAGCCACTTATAGAAAGAAGTAGCTAAGTTAATAATCGTGCTATTCAAAGCGGAAAGCGTGTTCATGCCGGCGCCGCGCAAGTCACCATTGACCAACAATATTTCGTCAATTGTTGCAACGAGAGCGAGAGTGGCTGATCTCTTTACTTGCGAGAAACCTATCGATGATAAAATCAATTGACCTATCCACGGGCGCACAGACGTAACTCAGTGCTATCATGGGCTATGACGGATAGAGATAGCATCGGCAACCCAGCTTTTATCGTCGGTTGCTTTGGTTGCTCCTTCAGCGTTTGGATGCGATATGCCACTCGCGCCCGTGGTAAACCCGGACGACTAGCGATAATTATTGTCACACATGATGTAGATGCTACCCCGCCAGTGCTGAGTAGACAGCGTTTACCCGTAGTGGGGTTACACTGGGTACGGCACATGTCCATTGTGGGTAATCATGCGAGTTGCCGTCCTAGGGTGAATGCCGATAGGCTTTATCCGCTGCGCCTGTACTGCCCAAAAAGGGCATCATTAACCGGGCAGCAGCGGTTGCTAGCCACCTTCTTAGGTCACTTCGGCCGCTAATTACTGCCATCCGCTGGGGGCTTGTAGATTAAAAATCCGTCAGGAACTCTTCACAGCAGCAATAATCAGTGTAAGCCATCGTGGATAAAGTATACTCAGATATCTCCGATACCAAGGCGATGAGAAATTTCATCGCAGCGAGCGCATCTTTCGCGTGCTGTACCGTGTAAAATTGTTCCACTTCAGCCAGACTAGGTTCTCTGAGGTCAATCTGTTCGTAGATTAGCTCCGCCATGCGTAATTTTTTACTCAGAGGGATGGTTTTATTTTTTTCTATCATTTTTCATACTCCATGATGATGTCGCTTTTCCAGCAACATGCAAACGTCACTGCTTTGCTCTCCACCATATGGGCATTCACTGACCACATGTTTTTACGCATGAGGATTTTTTCGTTGGCTAGTTTAACCGCCATATTAACGTAGGTGGCATCGTTTTTTTTGGCAATCAATGTGTCACCGCTGTCCCGTCCCGGTTAGAAAAAAAACGGCGTACTTGGGGAGTTCTTGCCCGATCCACTGACGCTGTCCATCCGCTACGTTGCCGACAACGCGCTGCGTCAATAGTGAGCTGAAATAGTGTCCCGCGAAGTGGAAAAATGCTTGTGGCCGGCTGGTACATCGCTGATCTGCTTTGCTGGTTCTACCTGTAATCACCCGAACAGGGCGTTTTTTTTCAAAATTGACACCAATGCGCATCAGTTTGCAACTGCTGTTATTGTGATCTGTCGATTTTTTAGGCAGATAAATGAGCAAACGCTTGTCACCGTGTGTCGATTCATCTTTGATAGTGCAAATCTGGCCAGCGGGGCGCGCTTTGGCAGATTTGTAAACCTTGTGCGTATGCTGTCTACTGACCCGCATGTAAGCTGCCATGCGCCTAAAACTCCATCCATCACGCCACCACCAAATTTGCTGGAGAGAGTTATCTAACCTGGTGTGTAAGGTTTAGCTGTTTCTACATCGCCTGCTACAATGTCGATAGCAATCAACCAGTGCGCAGCGTAGCGTCTCCAGCCACGCGACCGCAGGCGCGCAAAACAACTGTCCTGAATAACCATACCCGCCGTGAGTATGGTGACCCCTGTGGAAAGCTCTGCAGACTGGGTTTCGCAACCTGTAGGTAGCCAATATTCGTTTAGCGCTTTTTCGCTGCGATCTGTGAACGGTTTATCTCGCATCAGATCGCGTTTGACGTGTAACTCTTGAGCAACAAATACTTCTATACTATACTGCATGGGAAAATAAATTTTACTCCGTCCAGATATGAAATCCAGCATGCCCTTTAATGAGCTTGCTTGCTCATCGACGCTTTTTCATTATGCTGGATGATACTAGCGTTGTCACAGCAGACAGAGTGAGCAGCGTTAGCGATCCTGTGTGCCACAGTGGTCCTCTTTGCCCATTGAATGCCCGTACGCCGTATCTACACTGTCTCACGCTAAAATCTGTATGTGATCGCAGCGTGGGCAGGAGACAACGTCAAGGCGCTTGTCGCTCTGTACTCAGGCCTTTCCTTGCTGGAGAATGCCTTGTACCATGGGAATACAACTCAGATCGATTTTTTTGCTTCTCGCCTGTTTCCGACTATATGGTGTCCAACACAATTTCCTCACCTTTTGTGGCTGTACCTCCGAGATATAAGCCGCTACATCAGGTGAGGCGGTGAAAACCACCCAAGCTGTTTCACAACTAAGGTTGAGTTTGGTACCATGTATCAATCTGTTTTTTAGGATGATCCGATTACCGTTTTTCGCTTTCGTCATGGTGGTTCTTGATGCTGAAGGCGGTTTTTTGCAGCGTACATATGTATGGCATATCCAGGATGCTTACACCCATCTCCATGCACCAACGCACGTAAAAAGGCAACCTTTATGAGTATTTCCAAGGTATTATGTTACGGGCGTTTGTTATCTAAAATTCCTATCTGCAAGCATCAGAGACAGGCACATATGTTAAGGTGATGATTTTTTCAGAATGAGTTGCCGTTTTGTGTTACGCTTGCAGGCCTGCTACTGTTTTATGAGGCACGAATCGACAGTTGACTGGAATAGTCTCAAAACAGATATAGCTGATGAATTTTTAACCAGTAAATACATAAGTTGCGAAAATGGCACTACTCATTACCGAACGCTGCATTAATTGTGATATGTGTGAGCCGGAATGCCCAAATGGGGCCATCGCTATGGGCGCGACGATTTACTATATTGATGTGAATCGCTGCACTGAGTGTGTTGGTCACTATGCAGCACCCACTTGTCAGCAAGTCTGCCCCATTAACCATACCATTGTGCAGCATCCCGATTTTCCAGAGAGTGATGCCTCATTGTGGCAGAAGTTTTTTGCACTGTATCCACAGGATGCATCTACTCCACAATAACCGTCGCGACCACGTAGTGGCGTTCGTCCGCTAACGTAATATGCAGCTGTGTTACGCTTTTTTTGCGACTTAGCTCCGCCGCGTTATGATAAAGACGTAACCTCGGTTTCCCCAGAGGGTCGTGAAATAGTTCAAATTGGTTAAACGCTATACCGTTGCGAAATCCGCTGCCCAGCGCCTTTGCTGCTGCCTCTTTCGCCGAAAAGCGTTTTGCTAGGAAACGCGCCGCGGCTGGATGCGTTGGGTAATGCATCCACTCATTTTGTGTTAATATCCGCCGTGCTAGCCGGTCGCCAGAGCGCGCGATAATTGCCGCAATACGCGCAATCTCAACAATATCACTGCCTAAGCCAATTAACGGCATAGGTGTCGTGCACGCTGTATGCAGTGCTTCATGTCTGTGACCGCTTTCGCCAGGCCACTAAAGAGTGCTCGGCCAATGATGGCGTGACCAATGTTGAGTTCATGCATGTGTGGTATGGCCGCGATTGCCTGCACGTTGTAGTAAGTCAGACCATGCCCGCCATTCACCTTTAGCTCTTTTGCACTCGCGTACAGGGCAGCATGGACGATGCGCGTTAGCTCTTGCTGCAAGGTGTGTTCCGTAGTGGCTTGCGCATACGCCCCCGTGTGGAGCTCAATCCAGGGCGCACCACTGGCTGCTGCTGCCTCTATCTGTTGTTCATCGGCATCAATAAACAGCGATACTTGAATACCTGCTGAGATTAATCTGTTGACCGCAGCAGCAACTTTGTGGTACTCACCGCAAACATTAAGGCCACCCTCCGTGGTGATCTCTTGGCGTTTTTCCGGCACCAAACAACAATAGTCCGGTTGGAGTTCACAGGCGAAATCCAGCATTTCATCCGTCACCGCCATTTCAAGATTCATCCGAGTCTGGATGGTTTGCCGTAGTAAGCGTACATCACGATCGCTGATATGGCGCCGATCTTCGCGTAAGTGAACAGTGATACCATCGGCACCCGCCTGTTCAGCCACGAAAGCCGCCTGGATAGGGTCTGGATAGCAGGTACCGCGTGCATTGCGCAATGTCGCAATGTGATCAATGTTGACACCTAATCGTAACTCGCACATATTCGCCTCCAATCGTATGGTTAATCTACTGCGCTGCTTTCACGTGCTGATGCTGCCTAAATAGCTGTTGACTTGTTAAGGGCTTACCGTTAAGCAGCGGTTTGAACATGAGTCGTGACAGGCGTTTTGCTGCTTGCCGCGTCCGTTGTTCACTGAAATCACGTTCGCTAATCGCTCGCAATTGACGGCCAGCAAAGCTAAACTCATCTATGCTTACCGCCGCAGTAAAGCCCTGCTGCTCTTGCCAGCGATAAATGCCTGCATCGTAAATCGGTTCACCACTGCTAGCACAATGCATAAAGTCTACGCCGTATCCCAAATGCTGTAATAGTGCTAACTCAAAGTTCCGCAGCGCGGGTTCAGCGCTATCCTCGGTGGCTGCAAGTGTTTTGATACAACCAAGATAGGCCGCAAATAAGGTGTGGAAAGCGGTGTCGTAGTCAAGCAGCCGCGCAAGCAGTTCATTAACATACAGTGCGCAGTAAAGCGGCTGGCCGCTTAAGGGTAACGCCAACGCCGCTGCTTCAGCTGCATACAGAGTTTTGATCTCGCCGCGGCCTTGCCAGCGCATGAGCAACGGTGTAAAGGGCTGTAATATCCCTTTGAGCGTAGAGCGTCGCGCACGCGCCCCTTTTGCCATCACTTTGATTCTGCCATGTTGTTCACTGAATAGATCAACGAGTAAGCTAGTTTCGCTGTAGTGCCAGCGATGCAATACAAACACGTGCTGCCAGGTTTCCACGTGTTAAATATCGTCGCCGTAGCCCAAGCTGCGTAATGCACGCTCATCATCTGCCCAACCCGCCTTCACTTTCACCCAAAGTTCAAGATGCACCCGGTTGGCAAACATTTTCTGCATCTCTTTGCGCGATTCCGTACCAATGGTTTTTATTCTACTTCCCCCGCGACCAATCACCATTTTCTTTTGCCTTTCGCGCTCTACCATGATTAAGCCATGAATATCATATCCCCCGCGCGGATTAGTGATGAAGCGCTCGATCTCGACCGTAACGGAATAGGGCAATTCATCGCCAAGAAATCGCATGAGTTTTTCACGTATGATCTCCGCTGCCATGAAGCGCTGAGAGCGATCAGTGATATATTCTTCAGGATAATGATGTGCTGCGGGGAGTAAGTGTTTGCGTACTATTTCGGCCACCGCCGGCACTTGCTCGCCCGTTTCAGCAATAATGGGGATGACGGCGTGAAATGCCCGCTGCTGACTGAGAAACGCAATGTGTGGCAACAGTGCACTTTTTTCACTTATATTGTCAATTTTATTAATTATGAGTACCACCGGGGCATCGCTATGGCTTAGTCGATTCAGCACAAGTTCGTCATCTATCGTCCAGTGAGTCCCTTCAACAACAAATAGGATCAGCTCTACACTGCTGATGGCACTTGATGCTGCACGGTTCATTAGGCGATTGATGGCTTTATGCTCCTCTTTGTGCAAACCCGGCGTATCTACGTAGATAGCCTGGTGGCTGCCCTCGGTATGGATACCTATAATCCGGTGGCGCGTGGTTTGGGGTTTACGTGAAGTAATAGAGACTTTTTGTCCTAAAAGTTGATTTAATAGGGTGGACTTACCTACATTCGGGCGGCCAACAATGGCGATAAAACCACAATAGGTCATTGATTCACTCATTCAATCCTCAATTTAATCAACGCCTGTTCGGCAGCGGCTTGCTCGGCTTTTCTACGACTCGATCCTTCACCTAAAATCGGTTCTTGGATGCCTTCAATCTGGCAACTGACGGTAAACGCTTGATCATGTGCCTCTCCGCTAATCTGCACGACCAAGTAAGTTGGCAGCGGTTGACGGCGCCACTGCAGAAATTCTTGTAACCGAGTTTTAGGATCTTTTTGTTTATCGCCCGGGCTGATTTGATCTAAGCGACTGTGATACCAATTAAGGATAAGCCGCTCTACCGTCTGAATTTTGCTATCAAGAAAAATAGCACCAATTAATGCCTCAACACCATCTGCGAGAATCGATTCGCGCCGGTTACCACCGCTTTTCAACTCCCCATAGCCCAATTTCAAACATTGACCAAGTTCAAATTCACGTGCGATCTCAGCCAAGGTGTTCTCGCGAACCAGCGTCGCCCGCATGCGGCTCATGTCACCTTCGTCCACCTCTGGAAAACGGTGAAAAAGGGCATTAGCAATGACAAAGCTGAGAATGGAGTCGCCGAGAAATTCAAGACGCTCATTGTCCTTGCTGTTAGCACTACGGTGGGTCAGTGCACGATGCAACAGTTCGGCATATCTGAAAGTATAGCCTACTCTGAGTTGAAGCTTTTTAATTAGAATCGTGTTTTCATTACGCTCTTTCACAACGTTTACTCTGTCTAGCAGATGGAACGCAATCAATGGCGTTAAAAAGTGCCGTTGCGGCCCAGGCTGTTTATCTATTTTAAGTGCACCAATGACTGTTATTCTATTTTACCAATGCGGCTAAAACGGATGCCAGTCGGCCACTTGCCTTCTTGTTTTTCAAAACTTAACCAGATAAATACTGTGCGGCCGACAAGATTCTGCTCTGGAACAAATCCCCAATATCGGCTATCAGCGCTATTATCTCGGTTGTCACCCATCATAAAATAGTGTCCCTCCGGCACAACCCACATTGCCTGCGGTTGATCTTGCTGCTGGAATTCCGGTTCACTCCTGATTTCATTTACCAGCAGGATCGCATGAGTGACCTGATCAATGGTCTCTAAACGTGTATCCAGCCTAATGCCATCTGGGATGTTGGTGTGCTGCGAGAGTTGATAAAAACCATTCCCCTTGCTATTACCTAAGCCACGAAAAGTTTGCACAAAGTCGCTCGCCTCTACCTGGGTATATCGTACTGGAACCGGGTCGTTGCAGCGTTGCTCGCCTTGACAATGCGATGTAATCGTGAGGGTTTTGTTGTTAACGTCGTAAGTGATTTTATCCCCTGGTAAACCTACCACGCGCTTAATGTAGTCGATACGTGGATCTTTAGGATATTTAAACACAGCAATATCGCCACGTTGCGGATGCCCCGTTGGTATGAGTGTCGTCTGATTGACAGGCTCTTTTAGACCATAAGCAAATTTTTCCACTAGAATAAAATCGCCTACCAGCAATGTCGGCATCATCGATCCAGAAGGAATTTGAAAGGGTTCGTAGATGCAGGATCGAATGATAAGCACTGTCGCGATGACGGGAAAAATGGAGGCATTCGACTCCACCCATTTTGCTTTTTTTTCGCTGCCTGTAGTTAGCGTTTGCGCCGCCGCACCTTGAGCGCGGCCACGTTTAATCACTATATTTTTTATTTTTGTATAGCCCCAGAACAGGCCTGTGACTAGCGTGGCGCTAACCAGTAGTAGCGCAAATGTATTAGCCATTAACCATCCTCATTTATTCTCCTTACCGACGTGCAGAACAGCAAGAAATGCTTCTTGGGGAAGTTCTACGTTGCCCACCCGTTTCATACGCTTCTTGCCCTCTTTCTGTTTTTGCAGCAACTTTTTCTTACGGCTTACATCACCGCCGTAACATTTAGCCAGTACGTTTTTGCGTAGTTGTTTCACCGTTGAGCGGGCAATGATGTGATTACCAATCGCTGCCTGAATAGCAATATCGAATTGTTGACGTGGGATCAGTTCACGCATTTTTTCCACAAGTTCGCGACCGCGGTAAGGCGCATTCGCACGATGCGTAATGAGCGCCAGCGCATCAACGCGCTCACCATTGATTAAGATATCCACGCGTACCATATCCGCTGTCTGAAACCGGACGAAATTGTAATCAAGTGATGCATAACCACGTGACGTTGATTTTAACTTATCAAAAAAATCCAGCACCACTTCTGCCAGAGGGATTTCCCAAGTTAATGCAACTTGGTTGCCGTGATAAACCATATGAGTCTGTACGCCACGTTTTTCAATGCACAAGGCAATGACGTTACCTAAGTAGGCTTGCGGCAATAACATTTGGCACTCAGCAATCGGCTCATGGAACGCGTCGATGTTGTTCAATGGCGGTAGTTTTGCCGGACTATCAATGTGTAACACCTCACCTTGCGTAGTGGTGATTTCATATACAACAGTGGGTGCTGTAGTGATTAAATCTAGCTGATATTCACGCTCTAGGCGCTCCTGGATAATTTCCATGTGTAACAGGCCAAGAAAGCCACAGCGGAAACCAAACCCCAACGCCGTCGAGTTTTCGAGTTCGTAGAATAGTGAAGCATCATTTAAACTGAGTTTGCCCAGTGCATCGCGAAATGCTTCATAGTCGTCTGAACTTACAGGGAACAGTCCCGCATAAACTTGCGGTTTGACGCGTTTAAAACCAGGCAATACGTGCTCTGCTAGCTGACGTGCATTCGTCAGCGTGTCCCCTACCTGCGCACCATGGATATTTTTGATCGCACAGACTAACCACCCTACTTCGCCACATTTAAGTAGATCACTGTCGATACGTTTGGGCGTAAATACCCCCAAACGATCGGCATTGTAGACCTGTCCTGTGCTCATCACCTTGATTTTATCCCCTTTGCGCAATAGGCCGTTTTTTACCCGCACCAACGACACTACACCCAAATAATTATCAAACCAAGAATCAATGATTAACGCTTGCAGTGGAGCTGCAGGATCACCCTCAGGCGGTGGGATATCACGCACTAGGCGCTCTAATACCTCGGTCACCCCTATACCTGTCTTAGCAGAGCACTGCACTGCATCAACCGCATCAATACCAATGATATCTTCGATTTCTTGCGCAACTCGGCCAGGATTGGCGGCGGGTAGATCAATTTTGTTTAATACTGGCACCACTTCAAGGTTCATCTCAATTGCCATATAGCAATTAGCCAACGTCTGCGCTTCAACACCTTGGCCCGCATCAACAACCAATAGAGCGCCTTCGCAGGCAGCTAAAGAGCGGGAAACTTCGTAGGAAAAATCCACATGTCCGGGTGTGTCAATAAAATTAAGCTGGTAGGTTTCCCCATCCTTAGCGCGATAGTTGAGGGTGACACTTTGGGCTTTGATTGTGATCCCACGCTCGCGCTCAATATCCATTGAATCGAGTACTTGGGCTGCCATCTCGCGTTCAGCTAAACCGCCACAAATTTGGATCAGGCGGTCGGATAACGTTGATTTGCCGTGATCAATATGGGCGATGATTGAGAAATTACGTATTTTATTCATCTAGATGTTGGTGTTGTTATATGAATGTCGGTAAAATAACCCATGCATCGATTTTTTCATTTTAAATACGCATTTTACACTGTTAACTTTAATACCGAAAGAATCGAGCATAACAAACTCACATGTCATCTTTGCTCACTTTTGTCTTGCCTAGCAGATAGCGATTAATTATGCATAACTCGCGGCGCGATTACTCACTCTATATTCTACTTAATGCCTGCGCTATCGAAGCAAATTTAAGCAAATCTGCCCATTGATACACCGGCAAACGTTGTCTCTGCATCAATACGGCTAGAAGGAGAAATCGTTGACATAGGAAAGAGGGAAGTTAAACGCTGTATCTGCTACTTTTATTGGGGTAAATTTGCATAAAACAAGTATAGATGGCATGTGGTACTCTATGAATAATCTGCCTAGTGCTTACTTAATATGTTGGTAGCGTGGTGGACATGGTCACCAAGGGCATTGATAATCCCCGCTGGGAACGCATAACGCGAAGCGTTATGCTTGATGTCCCTGGTGTGGCCTCCGCACAATTTGCCTAATGGTCGGCGTATAACGCGCCCGCCGTTCAAATAACGATATGCTTTTTTTTGCTACCGCACAGCCGGTGGCAAGGCCAAGTAAACTCCCTAGCGCAGAGATCATCTCATTTTGAAATAGATATTGGCTTATGCTGGCTAGCGTAAACAATCCAATTAACGGCACAAGGTAGGCCCATGCAGTAGGCACAAGGAGCCTACGCCCGCTTGATGCTAATTCTACCTGCTCCCCCGGTTGTAATGGTGCTGGATAGGGTATAACAAGTCCGTTTGGCGCTTTAGTCACCGGACGATTCAACCCCGCCATCCCGCAAGTACTCCATAACTTGCATCCACTGCAAGCCCCGGGGCTTTCTACCTCTAGAGTAACGTAACCGTTATGCCAGGAGATGACCTTAGCGTGCACTTTTATCATACGGTCTTTGCTTAAATACGATAGATGATACGATACGTTTCGCTTTGGCCAGGGGAACTTTACCTACCACCGTTATTTCGTGGCCCTTTCGGATGACAGTCTCTATTGAACGTCGACCATTACATAACGTTTGCTTAGTACTATTTTTACCCATGGGCTGATGCATGCACCGCAAAGCTGAATCAGCCATCACTGTATAGGGCTGATTCGGTTATCTTGCCTAACCCTTCAAGATAACTTGTACTGGTAGATATTAGGTTAACACCGGCTGGTAGCCAACTGGGTAGCCATAACAACTTAACTATGTCCCTTTTTTCTAGGGGCAACGGCAACGAGGCTGGCGCGAGTTGCAAACTTGCCAGCAAATTGCGCACGCTGTCGGTAACAGTAAAACTGATCACCCTAAACTATTCAAGGACTTCACCATCACGATCGAGGAGATCAACACGCATGGGAAGTTGCGTCTCTAATGCAATCCAGACGATATAACTGTAGCGTGTATCTTCCCGAGAAATAATGCGAAAAATATGGCAGCGTTGATCAGCAGCACGCGCAATTCCCATCGGAATATAATCATAATGTTAACTTAATTTGAGGAAATCCGCATAGATGATTGGCGGCAAGCCATCCACAATGTGCTTTGCAGTAAGCAAAATGACGTGCTTGCCCGATTCATAATAAAGAATGTTATTGGCAAATTGTAATACTTCGCGCTGCAGTCCATCCAATTTAAGTAGCTGCGCAGAGGTGCGGTGGCGGATTATCGCATGACGATAACGCCGCGATTCAACACCCATTTGGTTAATATTTATATAGTTTATTTCGTAAGTTCCGTCGCGCACTACTTGCACCGTCTTTTCCAGAGCACGCTGCGCGCCCGGAGTGGCGGCTGTTATCGTTGTAAGTGCGAATAACGCAGTAATGATCCAATAGGTAAAAGCGTAGGTTTTTTTCATTGATGCGTAAGGGGTATCGTTGGATCGCAGGTTTTCGCCCGTTGTCTCCGATTCCAACGTCGTAACGCCAGATTGTAACTCATCCGCGTAAAGCCGCCGCTGCAATTCGAAATCGCGCAAGAGGACACTGGCCTCAACACGCTGTTGTTCTCGCATGGATATTTCCGCCATGCTGTTCGCTGGTGGCACATCAAAGCTGACAAGCTAGGCACTACCGATTAACGGTAAAGTATTAAATGCGGGCGTGTCGGCAGTAAGATAGCCATCTTCCATGGGGTGATTGAGCGATTGAAAAGCGACGATGATGCGCAGCGGCACCGACGCTGCAATACCAATCTGTGAGGCTTTCGCCATCCAGGGACGTAACTTTTGCCATACGATTTTGTGTCGATGCGCAGTCTGCTTAAACTGCGCCGGTAGTGCTTGCGCTGCAGTAGATAATCTATCTACTGCTTCAATGACGGCCATTAACCTATCTCAGTAATGTCAACATTGATTGGCTCGGACGTTTCATTACGCATCACCCCGCGGATAAGATGCCATCGTTTCAAACTTTGCTGTAACTCACGTTCTTCCAGCAGATGAGAGAACGAGGGGGCATCTAGCGGCTCACCGTCCATAAAAGCGGAAAGGTGTATCTTTTTCATTCTGCAATACCTTTTTGCCATCGCTTTATCTTCTATGCTCGATAAGCGGTTTAATTTTTAATGCTATCACTTCTCTAGCTCGAAATATACGCGATCGGACTGTACCTATAGGACACACCATAACGACGGCTATTTCTTCGTAGCTCAACCCATCCAGTTCGTGTAGCGAAAGCGCTAAGCGCAAATTCTCCGGTAGGGACTCAATTGTTGCAAAAATAATGCGCTTCAACTCTTGAGACAACGTTAAGTTTTCAGGGTTCGAAATTTCTCTGAATGTATCGCTGTGATCATATAGCGCTCTCCATCACTGAAGTCGACATAACTCAGGGCTGGTCGTCGTGTCTGAAAAATCATATGATTTTTAGCAATATTGACTGCGATACGATATAGACAAGTATAGAATGCACTCTCACCACGAAAATCGGCCAGCGCACAACAAGCCTTAATAAATGTTTCTTGTACCACGTCAGGAACATTAGCTGGGGCAATATAGCGCGATACCAATCCCGCTACTTTCTGCTAGTAACGTAATACGAGCAAATTAAACGCGCCTCTGTCGCCATCTTGCACACTTTCTACAAGTACCTGGTCGGTCAACTGTGCGCTCATACCAGCTCAATGCACTCCATTGAATTTATTATTTTTTAAATTATTGCTGATACGATCAAGCGAGTTAATGCGTATTCAGCAGCCAACCCCTTTGCCGTCAGATAATTGTACCCAATTTCATGCCAATCGCAGTAAAGTTCATAAGTTATACCACTCTCCTCGCAATTCATGGGCAGGTTACAAGATAACTCGCACTTTTTCACGCATAGTTTACTGTCCAGTTGCGCGCTTAGCATGTCAACATGAGACGCATAAAATGGTTAATACATGACGCTAACGGCTATTGAACACAGCAGATACATTCTTTATTCTGTTGACAGTAACCGACTCAAAACTTATTAATGACGTTGTTTATAAAATAAAATTTATGAATGTGCATAATGACTTTATCTCTGATGTGCTGATTGTCGGCAGTGGCGCTGCTGGATTGTCACTGGCGCTGCGCCTCCCAGATGCGTGTCGTATCACGCTACTCAGCAAGGATACACTAAATGAGGGATCAACCCTATATGCGCAAGGTGGGATCGCTGCGGTATTCGATGATAACGATTCCATTACTGCACATGTAGAAGATACCTTGCTTGCTGGTGCAGGTTTATGTCAACGTGAGGCGGTGACGTTTGTTGCCGAGAATGCACAGCATTGTATCGAATGGCTCGTTTGCAACGGAGTAAATTTCGATCTTGAGCATACTGCGCCGCATCGTTTCCATTTAACACAAGAGGGGGGGCATCGGCACCGACGTATTGTCCATCATAAAGATGCGACAGGCAGAGCCGTTTCGGCGACCTTGGCCAAGGTAGCGCGGAATCGCAGCAATATCTGCATCGTCGAACACGTCACCGCAATAGATATCCTGCTAAGTAGCACAACGGAATCCACCACACAACGCGCCATTGGCGTCTGGGTATGGAATAACAATAGCGCCCGCATGCATTGTTATCGAGCTCACATCATCGTACTTGCCACAGGAGGTGCTGCGAATGTTTATCGCTATAGCACTAATCCAACAATCTCTACCGGTGATGGTGTCGCGATGGCTTGGCGCGCGGGTTGTAAAGTGGCTAATATGGAATTTAATCAATTCCATCCAACCACACTTTATCATTCACAAGCGCGCAACTTTTTACTATCAGAGGCACTGCGAGGGGAAGGGGCGATACTTAGGCGTCCGGATGGCAGTGCATTTATGCGCGATTACGATACACGCGCTGAACTCGCCCCACGCGATATCGTCACACGAGCAATTGTTAGCGAGATGCAACGACTTGGTGAACCCTGTATGTATCTTGATATCAGTCATCGTTCTGCGACATTCATTTCCCAACATTTTCCCTTTATCAAGCGAACTGTGGCTCAATATGGCTTAGATTTAACTTGCCAGCCAATGCCGATAGTCCCGGCAGCCCACTATACGTGCGGGGGTGTTGTCGTGAATCAGCAAGGCCAAACAACCATGGACAATCTCTACGCTGTAGGCGAAGTAAGCTATACGGGTTTACATGGCGCAAATCGCATGGCGTCTAACTCATTACTTGAGTGTTTAGTATATGCCTGGTCGGCATCCCTAGCTATTGAGCAAGCATTACAACGCAGACATGCATGCAGCATCGTACCCCCCCACTTCCCGCCACCGCAGGAGCATCAATACACCGATGAACAGGCCATTAATACACAACGACGTGAACGGTTACGCGCAGTCATGTGGGATCATGCTGGCATTTGCAGAACGGTTGCTGGACTCAATGTTGCGCTACAACAGGTGAACCTGATCCACGCCGAGGTGGAAGCCGACTACCATTCAGGCCAGTATGCCAGTCAACTGTTTGAATTACGTAACTTAGCTTTAGTGGCGCAGCTAGTAATTGTAAGCGCATTATTACGTAAAGAAAGCCGCGGTCTACATTACAATGCCGATTTTCCACACTGCCTAGCCACCAGTGAGCCTACTATCCTCACGCCTGGTGACACTTTGATGTCATGGGAAACAGGTGAAATCAACAGCAGTTAAGTTTATAATTGGCCGTTAACATTGAAGTAGACTATGACGCTAACCACTTTTGCCCAATTTTAGCTGGACGAGAAACTGATTAATGCACTCGAGCAAAAGGGTTTCAAGCATCCCACTTCTATTCAGAGTACAACAATCCCATGGGCGTTGGAGCAGCGCGACATACTGGGTTCTGCACCGACAGGGACAGGGAAGATAGCAGCCTTTCTCTTGCCAGCTCTGCAATTTTTAATTGATTTTCTGCGAAAAAAGTCAGGGGCACCACGTGTGCTGATACTACTAACGCCCACATGTGAGGTTAAGCAGATTGCTCCGCACGCGAGAGAGCTGGCCAGTTTTACCTCACTCAATATAAACACGATTACGGGTGGTGTTGCCTATATGAATCATGCCACGATTTTTACTAAAAATCAGGATCTGGTCGTCGCGACAACGGGACGGTTATTACAATATATTCATGAGGAAAATTTAGATCTTAGCGCAGTCGATATGCTGATCCTGGATGAAGCTAACCGTGTGCTAGATATGGGATTTGCCCACGATATAGAGGTGATTGCTGGCGAAACACGCGGACGCAAACGGATGCTACTCTTCTCCGCGACGCTGGAGGGAAGATAACTCCATGACTTTGCTGAGCGGCTGTTGCATGAACCCGTTCAAGTGACGGACGAACTAAGTCGACGTGAACGTAAGAAAATTCAGTAATAGTATTATCGCGCCGATAGCATGGCGCATAAGATCGACCTACTTATCCTTTTACTCCAGCAAAAGTGTGTAACTTGAGCTATTGTGTTTGTACGTAAACGTGAGCGTTTACCCCTGCTAGCTACCCATCTGCATGCGGCGGGGATAAATCATAGTTTACTGCAGGCAGGGTAAGATGGTGCAGACGAAGCCCACCGAGACGTTAAAACGTCTGATTGTAGGTCAAGTAATGTGCGCGTGATAACATCGCGTTGTTGCTCGAGCGTGAGCGCGTCAAAACGCACCGCATAACCTGAAACACGGATAGTAAGGCGGGTTTTTCCGGATGTTTCACCGCATCTTCTAGGGTTTCACTGCGCAATATGTTAGCATAAGGATCCTGGCCCCTCTTCAATATGCACCTGCTCTTTTTGTTCCAAGAAAATCTCTCTATATTCATACGCGTTCAGATCATTTAAATTAACTACCTGATCTTCACTAAAGAGACTGTTAGCACAAAGACAACGCGCTTCATTTTTTTCATTATCGATAAGCCAAAAAGAGTTTAATAGCACGCTATTATCGGTTTTAGTGACTTGAGCACCAGTAATCATTTTTTTATCTCCTATGTTAAAAAATTGTGCTTACTGGATGAGTATACTGCAGCAAGCACATTACTTGTGCTTTATAGGAACTTTACGCAATAAAATGATGCTGATCAATTTATAATAGAGAACATGCTTAAATTATACACTGCACTCCGCCACACGCAGCTTATCCGTTGCTAACTTTGCTTATTGTGATATCCGTTTAGCATTAATTTTTATAATTACGTACTTATTCACAGCATAATGGAGGGAAAAGATGGCAGATGTCCTGACATGGCACGATATATTGGCAGGCGAGAAAATCCAACCCTATTTTATTGATACAATGCAACAGGTAGCAAAGCAACGCGCTGAAGGCGTCACCATTTATCCTCCAGCTAAAGAGGTATTTAATGCTTTTCGTTTGACCAAATTGCATGAGGTTAAAGTGGTTATTTTAGGGCAAGATCCCTACCATGGTCCAGGTCAAGCACACGGATTAGCTTTCTCGGTGCGTCCTGGTTTACCACTGCCGCCTTCACTACAGAATATCTATAAAGAGTTACAAAACAGTATCGAAGGGTTTAGCCCACCACGGCATGGTTGTTTAACAGATTGGGCATTACAAGGTATATTACTGCTGAACAGTGTACTTACCGTTCAAGCACACAAAGCACACTCTCACGCAAATTTGGGTTGGGAAACATTCACGGATCGGGTGATGACGGCAATTAATACATCGTGTGAAGGGATTATCTTTCTGTTGTGGGGGACACATGCACAAAAAAAACGTACGTTAATCGACAAAGCCCGTCACCATGTTTTACAAGCACCGCATCCTTCCCCTCTATCAGCACATCGCGGTTTTTTCGGTTGCCAGCACTTTGCTAGAACAAACCAGATTTTACGAGAAAGTGGCAGAAAACCGATTGATTGGTCGCTAACTTCATCGCCGAATTAGTGTACTAATGGCCATGCGGAAATGGAAGAGAGATGACAATGGTATGGGCGTCAGCCTTCCCTTTTCTGCTCCTGGCATCTTGATAAAACGTAGATGAAAGTCAACGGCCGGTAGGCTTACCTGTACCACCGTGTCGACAGCAGAAGTAGAGCACTTGATGTTTATTTCTCATCGCGCCGTAACAGCAAAGCCGCATACCGGTTTCTGGATAAAATTTTAAATAACGGGAAATAGTGGCAGATCTCGCGATTTATCAACACGAATAAAATACCCACCTCTGACCATGTCTTCGCCCTTCTGCAAAGGGAGGGGCGATGCCCGCCGGACATTGAACACGGGCAGATTAAATAGCGGAACAACGTTGTTGAGTGCGTTCACGGCAAGTTGAAGCGGATAATACAGCGGAACACTGTGGGATTTGAATTGATGAAGACAGCTTACTCCACGATGAAAGGAATTAAAGTGATGCAGGTGCTGCGCAAAGATCCGGCCGAATCGTTTTATTTTGGCCATCCGCTAGGCGAGATACGTCTAGTTAGCAAAGCCTTTAACACCCCAAAAGATATTGTCTAATCACGAACTTCACAACAGTGCCAGTTGTCATCTACTATGTTATTCTTTGTGCCTTTGTACCCTTGATGACGAAAAAGCTTGGGGTTCCAGCTTACTCTCCATATAGAACATTGGCAATTTTCGCGGCTTATCAATAGCGAAAAAGCACCGGCATATAGACAAGCACTGGCGTTGATGAAACGTGAAGGAATTTAAATGTAAAGCTTAATCGTGGCGCACGAATCCCGTTTTGTATTAGTGTTTGCAACAGTGCCCGGCAAAAACCGCATGTTATCTGATGAGTCACTTGAATCGACAAAACCATGCTGAGCAATGCCCCGATAAAATCGTCTAAGTAGGGTATGAAGGATCGTAAATTCCCACCTCAATGTCTGATAAAGGTTTTTCAAAAAATGAACTATAATCCATAATGTCGCATTGAGTATCGCTATACCCCGCTTTTTTTGATAGCCAAAGTTTGGATGTATGAAAAACAATTTATATTTTTATATCAATAGGTTAAAGTTTGAGTCTAGTGCGAAACAAACCTGTTCACCTCCCGCTTCCAGATGTCTTGCTACTTTGCTTACATTATCGATTAATGTCTGGTAATACGTTTATTAACCAGATAAGCCCATGAACAGTGCGCATATTTAAATCGGAGGAAATGGGTATCCCTAGAGAAGGGCATGACTTTATAATAATTAGCAAGCAGCAAGGCAACATCCCATGTGGTTGTTTTCAAAATAGATAGAAAGCAATTAGCTAGCGCGATACTTTCAATATTTTCATTGAAAACAATGTCATTTTCCAGAACGAGAACATGCTCCCATTTATGGTCCCGGGCCATTTTCAGAACAGTTTCATGAGACTTTGCGCAACCAATATAGCCGGATTTCGTCGCTATTGCCTCAAAACGAATTATTTTATTCTTTGCTACATTAAACTTTTGTAATAACGCCTGAATATCAGCATTCCGGTCAGGACGCATCTTGAGATTAATATAGATAACTTTTTCCACCAAGGATAAGTCCAGTTCTGTATTGCGCGTTACTTCCATGGTATATCATCCATAAATTGTAAGTGTAAAGATATTGCCGTATTAACGATTATTTTAGAGGTGAGGCCCTCGCCAACAGACTCATGGCTGGGAAAAACAACGTCGCTTACTCGCGGCATGAGGCACAGTGAAGTATACTGATACTAACAGGGGGAAAATCTGAAAAAAAGGCTTTATTACTTCAGGTTTCTGAATTTTCGAGCCTATAGATTAGATTGTGTAATTTTGTTATGTTCAATTTGACATTCAAATAGGTTAAATTACGAACGAGAAACAATTGCAGGTGCTGTCTACCGAGTTAGCCAAAAATCGCAAGTTTCTTCTACGCTCATATCTAAAGTGACTGATGCGATAGACACGGTCTATCCGCAGACTAAAATCCAGCGGTGCATCGTCCATAAGAAAAGTGATTTATACAACTCAGGCTATTGAGTCGTTGAACTGTGTTATCCTTCATGCGATTAAAAAGCGACAACTGTTTCTGTCGAACTGGTGCTTAGTGGTGAGGATATCTTCATTTCACGTGTCATTCATCAGCGGATGGACATGGATACATTGGATTTTCCTGAACAATAAAGTGTCTCTTTTTTTTCATTATTTTTTTAGCCTTTGTCTCGACTAGTTACATTGAAGTAAGACAGCAGGCCGACAGACAGTTTGCTGAGCATTTACGCGCTGCTAATCCTCATCCGAGTTATTTGCAATTGTTTAATATAAAGCACCATCCCCTCATTGATGTGCCTGTTTCCTATCTTCTCATTATACTGTCGTCTGGCTGGCTTAAATACAATGATGCTGCTTTTGATAAGACAACTACCCCGGGTTAGTTGTCTTGTTACCCTCGGGATTATTGGCTGATTTACGCAGTGAATCTATTCGTGGCTGGGATGATGGGCGCGTGGCAGATGCGTATTGGGTAATTCAATCGTTCTAGGAGTCGACATTGATTACTAATGCGAACGAGCATTTTACCCGCTATACCGAGCAGGATATTAAGAACAGCGCTAATATCACCGTTTCATCTGACGAGTATGTTCGCTATGATTTGCTAAAACGGCCATTAGGCGAAGGGCTGATTATTTGCGTATTCGCCTGCATAATATTGCCTTTATCTATATTGTTAGGGTAGCATAGCGTTAATTGCAACGCTCAATAGCGAGCGCATTGCAACCCAGTTTGGTCAACGTTCGCTCTTGGCTCAGGGCTGAGAAATGCGTTGCCAACGTGAATATAAACAACGCTAGTGCGATGGTCAGATGTTAGCCGTGCCTCCGCGGCATATACCAGTCGAACATATGCCCATTGTAGATATACAGCGAAATAAACTGCGAATCGCAGAACAGATTTGTATATTAAGTCTGCAGATATAGCGTGAATGCTGATGTGAATGGTGCGCATAATATTTTAGCGGCTGGCATGCCATGGTGGGGTGGTGGAGGCCACGTGTTGAAGCAGGAACTCACCGAAATGATACAGATTTTGGCCTGAACGTATTAGGCATCCTCGCACTTTAAGGCGGAGAGGATGCGAATAAAATACATCTACAGTCCTATATATAGGTTGCATCGCAACCATTAGCTTACTAATGTGTTACCTGATAAAATAGAGCATTCGCCTTTTTTACTTTAGCTATAACTACTGGTGCGTTATCCAGATGACTGGCATGTTCATCTACGGGATGATGCTATTCTAGAGACGGTATTACCTTACACGAGTCGTGTTAACGGCAGGGCAATCATTATGCCCAATTTACTTCTTCCAATAACCTGTTCGCGTCAAGCTGAGGCCTATCGGCAACGAATTCTGGCTACGCTTCCATTTGGTGATCCTTTTGTGCCATTGATGACCTGTTATCTAACGGATATGGATGACATCGAAACGGGATTTCGTCAAGGGGCTTTTTTTGCGGCAAAACTTTATCCTGCTTATGTGACAACGCACTCTTCCTCTGGTGTTATCTCGCTGGCGGCAATAGCGCCGGTACTTGAACGCGTTCAAGCAATCGATATGCCCACTATTGATATATGGGGAAGTCACCGACCATCAAGTCGATATTTTCGACCGCGAAGCACGTTTTATCGATACAGTACGGGAGCTACTATGACGTCAATTTCCTGAGTTAGTGGGGGTAATACGTCCCCATCTGTATTGTTTGCCTGTACTTAAGCGCGATATCCATCGACAAACTTTACGTGACATCGTGGCGAGTCGACCCCCGCGGTTTTTTGCCGGCAGCGCCACTGCTCCCGCACCTGCGCCAGCAGAAAGAGTCAGACTGTGGATGTGCTGGCGTATTCAATGCACCGGTGGCATTAGCCACCTATACAACGTTATTTGAAGAGATTGTTGCCCTGCCGCAGCTAGAGGGCTTCTGCGCTGAATATGGTGCTAATTTTTATCGATTACCTATTAATTAATAGAACATTAACGTTAATTAACGCACCTTGGCGAGTAGCGGAAATAATTAAGGTTGGCGAAGAGGAAATTGTGCCTTTTTTTTGCTGGCCAGACAATGAATTAGCAGGTCGACGTGGCGTAACGTTTTTTTTACAAGCGGCGTTTTGATTAATTTTTGTCGAGTTTATTATGTAATTATGGTAGGAAGTAGTAGAGTTAAGACTGACGGTAAGCTGCTACTAATACGGCTGTCCATAATTAACGTGCTATTTCAAAAATCATATCAATAACACTTACCATGTTACGATGCTAACGAAAATATGGAGGTTAACTATGAACAGAAATAAAATGATGATTCAAACCCATCCGCTTGTGGGATGGGACATTGGGACAGTTGATAGTTACCAAGCGATGATGCTACGACTACACTCATTCTCTACGCGAGATCAAGACGAAGAACACACTGATGTCGGGCCAACGTACTGGTTAACCGTGGATGTAGCAAAGCAATTTATTTCAATTCTAGCGGCAGGTATTGCTCAAATAGAATCTACCCCTGTCTATCAGACCCAGTGTTACCATTAATACAAATACTTATTCATTAACTTTAAGCGTCCACTTAGGTGGACGCTTCTATTTTGCCTAAGAGGAGGACCGTTTAGAAAACGGAAAATACGCTATGCTCAGTCCACTTTTTTGTTAAGCGCAATGTGTTGTTTAAGGCGACAAAAGACAAAGTATCTAAACATACCAGTTTCACCCTCAACACTTTAATAATCACAAAATGCTTTTCATTCTTTCAGTTTGCGGCGTAAATTAACATCCTTATTTTGTCGCCAATTAATCGGCCGACTGGTTATCTGTGTAGCGAGAACGATCAACCTTACCCTGCAGCTTTAGGATCCCTGGTTGTGTCGTAAACATGTCCCAGCCTAATATCGCGAACATGCCAATTGCATTGCATCTGCAACGTATGACCATTATCGGCTCTGCTTATTTTTATCTACAGCAGGAATTTTCGACGATATAAATGAGCAAACCGATCGCATTTGCCCGGGTATGCCGGTCATCGCTTTTTAACGCGCTGAGTCGGATCGTAGCATCTTATTGGGGTAGGTTGAAAGCACGTGACTCTGACGCCATCACCCGCTTTAAAAGCAGGAAGTTTATATCAACCTGAATAGTATTTGCCCAGGCACTTGCTATTGCCCACGTTTAAACGATGATGTTCAACGCTTACGCCAATTTTACGGCGGACAAGAACATAAAACCTACCGCCGTTTTAGTTTTAGTATTAGTTACCAAACCTTTCACTTATGGAAAATCGCGTTTGAATATTATGGTGAACAGGAGCTTGTAAACAATAGATCCTGCCCTGAATATTCACGATTGCGTATACCTATCGCCATTGAAGAACACATTAATTAGTCACATAGCACCTACTATTTTGGATGGGAAAAAATAGCTTGGTACCTGCAATGTTTTCACACTAGCAGCGTCTTGCGAGCCGGGTGTTTTTTCAACGTTACGCTTCAAGTATAGACGAACCGATGTTCAGGGACGCTTTGTTTTCTTGTTCATGAAATCACCTGTTTTATGCTAAGGTAGCACCATTTAATCAAATGGCCAAATTTATATGCCACTACATACACCATTATTTGCAATACGGTGCGTCCTCATTACCATAATGGTGGGTTGTCACAATGCGAATATGAAAGACAATGAAAACAGGCTATACCCCTGTCCTGATGTTGTAATCCACTACATGTGGTATAACCACCTCAAACTGGAGCTCGGGGATGATAAAACATCACGTGCGTTTAATACAAATCTGTACAAAAAAGCCTTAGCATAGAGTATGTTCTGTTTTACAAACAGATCTGCTGATTGTTTAGACACCCGCATTTTTTCTGGTAGTTGCATTGTGTACGTAACCCAATGCAAGCTGGTTAAGCACCCACAGGTACACAGCAAAGCAGAGAAGAGAGCAACGTAATTCATTATCTATGCGCAACGAAACGCATGTTGGCAATGCGTGCTTAACCACTAGGCATACGGCGGGCCAATTAAACATTATGCTTTGATTTTAATTACTATTGCGATAGTGCATATGGCGCAAATGAAAGACCCTCTTCAATTATCATAAGCGCATTTCTGTCTCTATGTGTTTTTATATAAACGAAGAGTGCATCTCTCCTTGCATATTACATGCACGACACATGTGAGCATATTTTCGGGTACGGCTTGGGCATTGGATCAATAGAAGATGACAGTGTTGGTTAGCGCAATTAACATGTGTATCACAAGCGTTACCACACTGATGGCATTGGCTAATAATATCTTCGGTGACACGCTCACCTAAGCGTTCATCAAAAACAAAATTTTTTCCTTAAAGTGTATGGGAAAGTGTTGTTTTCGGGGATGACTAACATAGCTGGTGATGCTACCGGCAAGTGGCTTGCGTGTTTAAAATCATTATGCTTCGCGCCCGGGCACTGGATTTTTCATAACGAATGCCGGCGGTGCAATACATCACGATTTTTCTCTCTCTATAAGGCGCGCTAAGTAGTTAACGAGTTTGACCAGTTGATCGGCAAACGTATTGGCAGGTATATTTAGCGCATTACCAAAATATCCGACTTCATATTCGTAACGGTTACGCATATCAACAAATTGCACGTCAGGATAATCTAGCAGCGCATTCACCTCTTCTGCTTGAATATAATTGCCCGTATTAGATGAGAGGTTTGAAGGTGATATCATTGATACCATCGGCGACAATTCGCTTACGTACCTTAATTCTTAGCATCCAAAATGATTTTTCACTATTTTCTAGCGAAGTATTTATATATAGGCGCGTTTTATGCGGGATGAAGCTGTCTCATAAATGCAGTGAACGTTTCGAATTTGCTAACGGGCACGCTCATTTGGGCGTTAATTCCCTCTTCAGCTACGTATATGCGGCCTAACACGCCCAACAGCATCAATTCAGTGTAGAGCAGGTCGTGCAAGTATTTTGCGTTTTCAACCAAAAAATATCTATAAAACGAGAGGATAATACGCTGCTCGTCATTGGTGTTGACTTTGCTAGGTAATAACTTTCTGGAAGTGCGATTATGTAACACGGGCATAGTGTTAAGCCTCGGTGGTAGAGAAATGTTGTAGAATAAGATAACTTGTTTTAGTTATTGTCCAAACGAGATTATATTATTGGCCATAATATGGCTATTGTAATGGTCAGCTTATCAATCAGAAAAGCGTGTGCGCGCAGATTATATTGAAAGTGTTACACTCTACGCCACTTGCCCAGTGGCATCACAAATATTTCTTTTATATTATTCACTGAGCAGACATGTTTGTCTTTCGTAAAAGGTGAATTATATTTGTTGTGATGTAAAGAGAGGGGAGTAATGCACCATAGCGAAGCATTAAGTAAGAGGTGACTCGGTTTTATTCAGGCGCTATCAAGCTAGTATTGGCGTGGTCAATTAACAAAAACAATGTGTACTTAACACGTTAGTTAAAAGAAATTATACAGTAGATACCCTTATCATGAACTCATTACCGCGTTTCTCCTGCAAATGGTTGTACCCACGTTACTGGCTGACTTGGTTGGGTATTGCCGTGTTGTACTTGGTTATACTACTTCCCTATCCCTGGCTTTCTGTCCTAGGCCACAAGTTTGGTTTAATCAGTATGCGCTTCATGCGACGGCGGGTTACGATTGCACGACGTAATCTGCAACTCTGTTTCCCTGCAATGACAGCGGACGCCCGCGAGGCATTGATAAAACGTAATTTTGCCTCTGTTGGCATGGGCGTGATTGAAACCGGTATAGCTTGGTTCTGGCCCGATAAACGCTTACGTAAATGGTTCACCGTGACGGGGGAACAGTATATCCAAGACGCCTTTACCATGGGGAGAGGCGTGTTACTTATCGGTATCCATTTTCTTACTTTAGAATTAGGTGCGCGCATTATTGGTATGCTAACGCCAGGTATTGGGGTGCATCGACCAAATGATAACGCGCTGCTGAATTGGATACAGATTCGTGGGCGATTGCGTTCTAACAAAGGGATGATCGATCGCAAAAACGTAAGAGGGATCGTCCGTGCGTTAAAAAATAATCAACTCGTTTGGTATGCGCCTGATCACGACTATGGTGCGAAAAGTAGTATGTTTGCGCCTTTTTTTGCCGTAGAGAATGCGGCCTGCACCCGCGGCAGTGCAATGTTGATTCGTGCTGTACGACCTGCGGTTATTACATTTTTACCACATCGGTTGCCTCAGGCACAAGGCTATGTATTAACGATTGAAAAAGATATCAGTGACCAGTTCGACAGTAGTGATAATTTGGCGATTGTAACAAGAATCAATCAAGAGATAGAAAAGATTATATTACGTGCGCCAGAACAATATATGTGGTTACATCGTCGCTTTAAAACGCGGCCACCAGGCGAAGCCGACCGTTATCAAGAACAGGTTACAGACGTATCATGCCCATAAATAACATCTTGTTCGTTTTACACTATTATTTTCAGATTTTGGCCAAAAATTAAGGAGATAATGAATGAGTATGTATCCTTCACTAGAAGAGTCTATCGAAGCCGCGCGTGAAAGCTATCTGGCAGCGCATCTTGAAATGAGCGAAGATGAGGCGATTGTTAACCAATTTTGCATGCAGAAATATGTTATGCAGGATGGTGAGATCATGTGGCAGGTGGAGTTTTTAGAAACTGAGAACGAGCAGGGTGAATGTCCTGCTGTTTACATTAGTGAGGCAGCGCAGGCGATTTTTGATGGCAATTTTGATGAAAGCGAGCTGCGGCGTGAATGGCTGAAGGATAATACACTCTATGAATGGGACGATGGTGAATTTCAATACGAGCCGCCGTTAGATAGTGAAGAAGGAAAAGCCGCAGCGTCTGAGTGGGATGATAATGATGATGAAGGCTTTGATGTTTGGCGTTGAGACCATGGCATATTTAATCTGTATTATCTCAGAGTTAAGCTGACGGATACGGGTTATTTATACAAGTGTTTGTGAGATGACATCTAGTTCAGATTTTTTTCTGTCCAGCCCCGTTTACCATCAAGTAACGTTGCCATTCGCGTCCGCCCGCAGCACATTTTTCCCTGATGAGTTCGTTCATTATTGTAATACCACAACAGTTGTCCAGATCCGTGTGTAGGTTTTGCCGACCTCCATATAACTTCTTGCGGAACATGAGCTGATAAAATTCCTGCAAAATAGTTTTATGGAAGCGCGCGTAGATAGCATCCGTAAGTAAAATACCCTCTCTGGCTACTTTTTCTTCAAGTGCCTTCAGTCGCTTACGGCAGTTCTCCAGGTCATGCCGCTGCCAGATGGAGCGCACTCCACTGACAGAGATAAACACGCACTTCATTACTGGTCCGCTGATGACCCTGTACACGGCATTCAACCGCATAGTCAACAACCCCACGTTCAGTCGCCTCATATTTAGGATGGGCCTGTGTTACTACCATCGATTCGTTTTTGGCTGCACGCGTAACTCGCTGAAAATACTTGTCTCTCTTCGCATTCATTTGCTGAGGAATCACGGATATGCGGTACTAACTATTCACCGACGTCATCTAGCGATAACTTAAACAGACGTGAGAAGTTTTGTCGCGTTATCTCTGCAAAATCTGCTAATGCAATGTCTTTTAATTGCGCCAAACAAGCCGCCACTTCACGTACATAAGCAGGCTGGTTCTCTTTACCTCTGAAAGGCACAGGGGCAAGATAGGGTGAATCCGTTTCGTACAGTATTCTGTCCAGTGGGACAAAACGTGCAACTCGGCGCAATTGCTCCGCGTTACGGAAGGTGATAATGCCAGAAAATGAGAGGTAAAAACCCAGATCCAGGATCCGCCGAGCAAATGCAATATCCTCCGTAAAGCAGTGTAGGATACCACCACATCGCCGGGCGTGCTCTTCGTGTAGCAAAGTTAAGGTATCTGCTTGCGCATTCCGCGTGTGTACAATGACCGGTTTTTTTAATTGACAGGCAACACGGAGATGTTGCCGAAATGCCCACTGTTGGTGCTGACAATTATCTGCCTGGTAATAGTAATCTAGCCCAGTTTCACCCAGTGCAATCACTTGCAATCCCCGGGCTAATGCGGTTAATTGCTCAGGAGTAAAGGGCTCAGCAAGTTCTAGAGGATGAACACCGCAACTAAGTGCAATACAATTTTTTCCCGCCACACGGGTGTTCAATCGCTTAAATTCGCTTAACGTTGTCGATATCGCTAACATAAAACGCACGTGGTGCTCTGCCGCTTTGCTGATAACGTCGTCCAGATCACGGTGCAGTGTGGTGTAATTTAATCCTTCAAGGTGGCAATGTGAGTCAATAAGAAACATAAGCGTTCTCGATGTGTTAACAAGAAGTTCTAGTTTGCAATAGCTGATCCCAATCAAGCAGCATGACCGTAAGGAGTAATTCACGATTCACTGCCACATTCTGCTGTATCTGCTCACGACAGGTTAGCCATATTGCACATGATCGATGGAGCTGTGCCATAGATAAATGCCCAGCAAGTTGCTTTATTAAAGCCGTTTTGTCGCGATTATGTATCCATTGGCCTGCTTGGCTATACCGTTTCATCGTATCAAGAAATAGGGTGAAGACCCAGTCAATTTTTTGTATAACCGCCTCATGATTTAGCTCAGGTAACAGGATCATGATATCTTGTTCAAGGGCAAATGCTAGTACGTGACATAATTGATCGCGTGCTTGCCACTGTTCATCTGCCAATAAGGCGCGTGCCATTAGCGGCGCCCCACCACATAAACGTAACGCGGTCACGCTTTTCTCCTGGGTGGTATGACACTGGTGCAACAGCCAATGGATACTCTGTGACTCATCACGCGGAATCAACTGCCAAACAATGCAGCGACTGCGTAACGTCGCCAACAACGCATGTGGCGCTTTGCTAGTTAAAAAAAAATGGCAGTTGGCTGGTGGCTCCTCCAGCGTTTTCAGTAACGCGTTAGTTGCCGCCTCACTCAGTTGATTGGCATCAGGGAGCCAAACAACTCTAACCTCTCCCTGTTGACCATATCGATAGAGTTGTCCAGTAAGTTGTCGAACTTGATCAACGCCTAATATCTTTTTTTCTTTTTCTGCGGCAAGTAGATACCAATCTGGATGGGTACCTGCTTGCATCAGTCGACAACCGTGGCATCGTTTACACTGCTTCAGCCCTTGTCGGTGACGACACAGTAGCCAACAACTTACCTTCCAGACTAAAGCGGCGTCACCCATTCCTGCCAGGGTTTGCAGCAAAAATATCGGATGAACGCGACCAGATTGATAGTGTTCGATCATTTTACGATAGAGGGGGTTAAGCCACGGATACCACGCCACTGTTAACTTCCTTTTAACAAATCCATTAACGTAGACGTTAGCGCTTTCGTAACGTGTGCTAGCGGTTGCTCCGCATTGATGATTTTAATACGTGGATCAGCATGGGCTAATTCAAGGTAGCGTTGACGGGTACGCGTGAAAAAAGACAGTGCTTGTTGTTCGATTCTATCCAGTTTACCTCTAGCACGCACACGTGCTAGCCCTCTCTCTGGTGAGATATCAAGATAGAGTGTGAGGTCGGGCTGGATGTCACCAAGGGTGATTTGCCCTAGCGTCTCAATTAACTGCTGGCTTAAGCCGCGCCCACCACCTTGATAAGCTTGTGAGGAGAGATTATGCCGATCACCCACTACCCAAGCACCACGTTGCAAGGCAGGCTTGATCACCGTTTCAACAAGCTGTACTCGAGCCGCATACAGCAGTAGCAGCTCAGCACAATCCACTAGCGGTTCGTTGTCTGCCTGCTGTTTGATCATCCGGCGCAATTTTTCTGCCAGTGGGGTGCCGCCAGGTTCACGTGTGTACACAATGTCTGTGATAGCATACTGATGCAGTACTTCCGTAATCACTTGACACGCGGTACTCTTACCGGCCCCTTCTAATCCTTCAATAACGATAAATTTACTTTGCATTTTTTTTCTGTAATTTTGCTCGATAGGCCTTAACGGCTTTAATGTGCGTTGCATAATCCGTGTTGAACGTATGTCCCCCCCTACCATTGGCAACGAAGTAGAAATAGTCACTATCCACCGGATTCGCGGCAGCTTGCAGCGACGCCAAGCTGGGTACACAAATCGCGCCTGGCGGCAATCCCGCTATCAGGTAGGTGTTATATTGCGTGACAGTCTTCAAATCGCTGCGCCGCAAGGCACCCGTATATTTGTCATTTAAACCGTAGATCACGGTTGTATCGGTTTGTAAGCGCATGCCGATGTTTAATCGGTTAATAAGCACCGAGGCTACTTTAGCACGCTCATCTTGTAAACCGGTCTCCTTTTCAAGGATGGACGCCATAATCAATAGCTCATCTTGATTTTTATAGGGAAGATTCGCTTTTCTCGTTAGCCATACGGTATCGAGTTGGCGCCGCATGCTTTGATAGGCACGTTTGAGTAGAGCGACATCCGTGGTGCCAGCAGTGAAAAAATAGGTGTCAGGCCAGAACAAACCCTCTAGTTTGCTCTCGTCCAGTTGCAGTGCATCGGCCACCGCCCGATAGGTATCCTCTTTTAATGAGTGTTTAATGTTGGGTGTCAAGCGTAACTGGGTCAGCCACGCTTGTAGACGATCCCCCTCTTTTAAACGGAGTGGAAATTGTGTCTCTTTGCCACTGACCAGCAATTGTAAAAGCTGCTGTACTGTCATACCGTGATGTAGACGATAAGTTCCCGCTTTAAATTTTTTTAACTCCGGATGAAACCAGAATAGGCTTTGCCACCAGAATGTTGAGGCAATGATCTGTTTCTCAATCAAATCTTTTTCCAATGCCTCTTTACTGGTGCCAGCTGGCAAAGTGTATAGAGCATTGCCCGCCACTAAGAGTGGACTCGTTTGTATTTTAACCCCTTGCCAATATATCAAAGGCACCGCTAAGGCTAAAGTAATGATGAGACCGATAAAGATATGTTTGATTTTCATGTAAGCGCCTGGTTGCGATAGTGCGTGTATAGCCATTCAGCTAATTGACGGCGGGGGTAAATGCGCTGGTCAATCTGATAAACTGGTAATATAGGCATGAGTGAGTTACAAATAAAGATTTCATCCGCTGTGATTAAGGTCGATGGTGGTGCAATCGTTTCACAACACGCATAACCCTGTTCGTTAAGCTGCTGGATAAGGTAACGACGCATGACGCCGTTGACCCCCGCTTGCTGCAAGCTTGGCGTATATACAACGCCGTCGCAACACCAAAATAGGTTAGCCGAACAACACTCAACCAAGTGATTATTGTAATCTAAGACGATTGCCTCATCTGCCTCGTTCGCATCAATGTGCCTACGGATCATCACTTGTTCAAGGCGATTCAGGTGCTTCACCCCCGCTAAGAGAGGATTAAGGGAAAGCTGTAGCGGACTGGTGATTAGTTTAGCACCGCGTGACCAGATGGTTTGATAGTGATTTGCTGGTTGCCGCAGTGTGATAATGTAGTTTGGTGTGGTACAACTGTCACTGCCGTAACCGCGGCCCCCCTGACCGCGAGTGATGATCACTTTCATGATCGCATTAGTTGCGTTGGCAGCGCACCGCTGTATCTCTCGCCGCAGCAGATGCCAATCTATTCCCACAATCTGCAATCGTTGACAATCTTGCTGCAATCGCTGCAAATGCCATGTTAGCAACACAATGCGGCTGTCATGTACCGATGCAGTGGTAAAACAACCATCTCCGAATTGCAAGCCTCGATCTTCAGCGTGAATCCACTGTTGTTCCACACCGTTTATCCATATCATCGTTTACTCGCTGTTGTTAGATACACTTTTCCCACTCAACTGATTATTACAGAGCGCGCGCTATCTTTGCAGGCTACCGTAAAACCGCGCTATTTGAGTACACCATTAAGCGATATTTATTAAACATTACATATACTATCAATCTGCAACGCTGTCTTTTCCTGGATAGGCTCCCCATGGGGAAAGCCAAGTTTATTGATCCGCATGCAATCTCTAGCATAAAGGGTGTGTCCACTTTCTAGCGTACCGACTTGCTGTATAGAGAACGGGAGCAGAAAATGACTTAAAATAGGAAAACTACTGGGTGCGTGCGCGCTTTATACTCGGCTCTCTGCGTCAGAGGGCGCGCCATTTTCTCGCTATTTCGGCGCACTTATCAGCACAGGTTCAGTAACCTTATCTGTCGGCTTTTACGTCAATTTACGCAATACGAGCGATCCATTCGTACCACCGAAGCCAAAGGAATTACAGAGAGCATATTTTATACCTGTCACTTGTCGCACCGTGTGTGGCACAAAATCAAGTTCACAGCCTTCATCTGCATTGTCTAGGTTGATAGTAGGTGGGATAACCTGATGGTACAAAGCCAGTGCGGAGTAGATGGCCTCAACCGCACCTGCTGCACCGAGCAGATGTCCCGTCATGGATTTGGTCGAACTGATCATCACACGTTTAGCGTTAGCACCAAATACCCGTTTGATAGCAAGCGCTTCAACACGATCACCAATAAGCGTAGAGGTGCCATGCGCGTTAATGTAGCCAATGTTCTCTGTCGAGATAGCTGCGTCGTGCAAAGCATTTTTCATCGCCAACACTGCCCCACTACCATCTTCAGAAGGGGAAGTCATGTGATAGGCATCACTACTCATACCAAAACCGGCTATCTCGGCATAAATTTTGGCATGGCGCTTTTTGGCATGTTCATACTCTTCAAGTACCAAGACACCTGCACCATCACCCAAAACAAATCCATCTCTATCTCGGTCCCAGGGCCGACTTGCTCCTTGTGGATCATCGTTTCGTGTGGATAGCGCCCGTGCCGCGCCAAATCCGCTTAAACCCAGTGGTGTACCACCGCGTTCAGCGCCACCAGCAAGCATGATATCGGCATCATTGTAGGCAATAGTGCGGGCAGCATAGCCAATATTATGTACACCCGAGGTACATGCGGTAGCAATAGAGATGCTAGGTCCCTTGAAACCAAGCATGATACTAAGATGTCCTGCAACCATGTTGACAATCGTTGAGGGCACAAAAAAAGGGCTCACTTTCCGTGGTCCCTTAAGTAATAGCGCACTGTGATTTGCTTCAATTAGCCCCAGGCCTCCGATGCCAGAACCTATCGCTGCACCTATGCGTGATGCATTTTTCTCGTTGACATTAATACCGGCATCTTGCATCGCTTGGATCCCGGCAACGATGCCATATTGAATAAATTCATCCATTTTACGCTGCTCTTTAATTGGGATGATATCATCGCAATTAAAGTGCTTAACCTGGCCTGCAAATTTAGTCGCATATTCTGCAGTGTCAAATTGAGTAATGAAGTCGATTCCACTTTTACCCGCAAGAAGCGCACTCCAGTTTGTTTCTACTGTATTACCGATCGAAGATAACATGCCCATCCCAGTGACTACGACTCGACGCACTGACACTTTATTACTCCAGGAAGATATAAGTGGGAAGGTAACGCAAAAGCAATTTCAGGCGGATATTATACCGCCTGAGAGTAATTCTTTAACTCTTATGTTTTTTGATATAGTCGATAGTTGCTTGAACCGTCTTGATATGCTCAGATTCTTCGTCAGGAATTTCAGTATCAAATTCTTCTTCCAAAGCCATTACCAGCTCAACTGTGTCAAGAGAATCCGCACCGAGGTCTTCAACGAAAGAAGCGGAATTTGTTACTTCTTCTTCTTTAACACCCAATTGATCGGCAATAATTTTCTTAACACGTTGTTCGATATCATTCATATACTTTAATTTCCTATCAAAATTCGCTTACACGATGGTTTTCGTAGTGTATAAAATGCCAGAAAAGATGCAACTAGTTAGCGGTCTCTTCGACCCAAATTTTGCGGGTCTCACCGCAAACCGTACGCGTATTGATGTAAAAATTAGATCATACACATTCCACCATTGATGTTTAGCGTTTCACCTGTAATATATCCTGCCTCGTCAGAAGCGAGAAATGCCACTGCGCTAGCCACCTCTTCCACTTTACCCAGGCGCCCGACGGGGACATGGGACAAAGCAAAATCTCGCTGCTTATTTACTAGCTCTCTCGTCATGTCTGTCTCAATCAATCCCGGGGCTACAACATTCACAGTAATTCCCCTGGATCCAAGCTCTCGTGCTAGCGATTTACTAAAACCGACTAATCCAGCTTTAGCTGCACTATAGTTCGCTTGACCTGCATTCCCTATTGTACCAATCACTGATCCTATCGTAATAATACGTCCAGCGCGTTTTATCATCATTGAATGCAAAGCCGCTTTACTGAGTCGAAAAACAGAAGAGAGATTAGTGTCTATTATATGCTGCCACGCCTCTTCTTTCATGCGTATCAATAAATTGTCTTTAACAACACCCGCATTATTAACCAATATTTCCACATCGCCGAATTGTTGACGAATACTATTAAACAGATTTTCGATAGATGCAACATCAGTAACATCTACAACCATGCCACAACCTTTTCCTACCAAATAAGCACTAATTGCTTTTGCGCCTGCTTCGCTTGTCGCCGTGCCGATAACGTTGGCGCCGCGCTCGGCTAATGTTTTGGCAATCGCTTTTCCAATACCGCGACTGGCACCTGTAACTAATGCAATTTTTCCATTAAAGCTCATAAATACCCTCTAGTTTAAGCGCCGTTTCTAATGAAGTTGGATCATTAATTGCACTGATAGATAGCGTGTCAGTAATGCGACCAGTTAATCCGGATAATACCTTGCTGGGTCCCATCTCTATTTGTCGCGCTACATCCATCTTATTGGCGATATACTTGATACATTCTGACCAACGTACAGGATTGTACAATTGGCGGGTAAGTGCACAACGAATTTTAGCAGGTTCTGTTTCACATTTGACATCAACGTTATTAATAACAGGAACCGCTGGCGCTTTAAATTCAATTTTGGCCAATGCTTGAGCAAATTCTTCTGCGATGGGTTGCATTAACAAACAGTGTGATGGCACGCTTACAGGTAACGCGAGTACACGTTTAGCGCCTGCGGCTTTACAGCGCTGCGCTGCGCGCGCAACTGCTGCCGTCAAACCGGCAATGACCACCTGACCTGGAGCGTTAAAATTGACTGCGGCAACAATGTCACCCTCTGCACTTTCTTCACAAGCTTGAATCACTTGTTGATCGTCCAAACCAAGAACAACCTGCATTGCACCGGCAGCCGCTGGTACCGCCTTCTGCATTAAATTACCACGCAATTCAACCAGCTTTACTGCATCCGTAAATGCAATAGCATTAGCGCATACTAATGCGGATAGCTCTCCCAGACTATGGCCTGCCATAACCCTGGGCTGGCTGCCACCCTGCTTTAACCAAAGGTGGTAAATGGCGACGGACGCAGTCAATAGTGCAGGCTGGGTTTTACTCGTTTTGTTCAACGCTTCAGCCGGCCCCTGTTGCGTTAGCTGCCACAGGTCATAACTTAAGACAGCGGATGCTTGCGAGAAAAACCGCGTTATCAGTGGAAACGCTGCCGCAAGTTGGTTTAACATACCTGGAAATTGGGCGCCCTGCCCTGGATAGAGGGCTACAAATCGATTCATTAGCTGACCTTTTAAAAACGTATTAACGCTGAGCCCCAAGTAAATCCACCACCAAATGCCTCAAGTAACAGTAAATGCCCCGGCTGAATACGTCCATCTCTTACTGCTTCATCTAACGCTAGCGCCACCGAGGCCGCTGATGTGTTTCCCTGTTTGTTTACCGTGACGACGACTTTATCCATGCTGAGATTCAGCTTCTTAGCCGTGGCATTGATGATGCGTAGATTAGCTTGATGCGGAATGAGCCAGTCGAGTGCAGAGGAATCAAGGTGGTTTGCGTACAGTGTCTCATCGACAACTTGTGCCAATTCGGTAACGGCCACCTTAAACACCTCGTTACCTGACATAGTGAGCCAAGCACGCTCTTTCCCGTAACGATCCGGATAAGGCAGGGTCAGCAGTTCACCATACCGTCCATCTGCGTGCAGGTGAGTAGATAGAATACCTGGCTGTTCACTGGCAGCCAGCACGACAGCGCCGGCCCCATCACCAAAAAGGATGATTGTGGAGCGATCTTCCGGATTCAACGCCCGTGACAACACATCTGAACCCACAACGAGCGCACGTTTCACGCCACCCGATTTAATATATTGATCCGCAACACTCAGCGCGTAACTAAAACCAGCACACGCGGCTGCTAAGTCAAATGCGATACAATTCTTGATTGCGAGTTGTTGTTGAATGGAACATGCTGAACTCGGAAAGGCATGGCTGGAGCTCGTTGTCGCTACAATAAGTAAGTCAATCTCATCAGCGACGATGTTTGCCATGTCTAAGGCCGCCTGTGAAGCCATCAAACCCATACTGGAGACCGTTTCGTGTTTGGCTGCAATACGACGTTCATGGATCCCAGTGCGTGTGACGATCCACTCATCGGACGTATCAATCATATTTTCCAAATCAGCATTACTTCTTACCTGAAGTGGCAGATAACTGCCTGTACCAACAATTTTACTAAACATTGTTATCGACTCACCTGGCCAAACATTGCATCAAAATTGACGGTAATACAGCGAGCAATTTGCCGATGTACGGCATATTCCGCTTGTCCAATCGCCGCAAGAAATGCGCGCTGGTTCGCTGCGCCGTGGCTTTTTACCACTACCCCACGTAGGCCTAACAAATGCGCACCATTATAGTGGTCGGGGTGAACTGATTGATACCAAGTTACCAATCGCTTTTTTATGCGCCAGCTAGCGAAGGGAAAGGGCCAATATTTTACTAAATTAAGTTGCGTTAATAACGATGAAATCAGCATGTTCACTCCACCCTCCAACGTCTTTAAAGCAATATTGCCGGTGAAACCATCGCAAACTAGCACATCCACCTTACCAGCAAGCAACTCGCTACCCTCAAGATAACCAATGAAATGCAAATTATTCATGCTGTTAAGTGCGCTGGCTGCTTGACGAACGCATTCAGTACCCTTGCCAAATTCACTGCCAATATTCAGTATGGCTATGCGCGGACATTTGATGCCAAGCATATTTTCCGCCACGATTGCGCCCATCACAGCAAACTGAACCAACATTTCACGCGTGCAATAAATGTTCGCCCCTAAATCAAGTACCACGGTTTTTGTATGATTTAACTGCGGCAATAGTGCCATTAACGCGGGGCGCGCAATCGTATTTAGCGGTTTTAGGAGACGCGTACCTAAGGCCACGATCTGTTTCGTGTTCCCGGCACTGACACACCCCAGTGCATGACCCTCTTGGACAAGCTTTAGCATGAGGCGTATGGTGCTGAGATCTCGATTGACTAAGCTTGCTGATCCCTCTGTTTTTGTTATTGTAGTTTTTGGAGCAATGATCTCCAATCGATTTAATAACGTGCGTTCTTTGATGTTTAATAATGGCGCAATGACCGTATCTCTTCCCACCAGTAAAAGAGAGAGATCTGAGTAAAGCCTAAGTGCTTCTAGAGAAGCAGGCACAGTGACTGCTGGGCCGACATCTCCCCCCATCACATCTATTGCCAGGGTCAACCTGCCCAGTGTCGTTACCTAAACTCGTCTACTTAGTAATAATGACTTTGCGTCCGCGATAGTAGCCGTCAGCAGTGACATGGTGACGCAGATGTGTCTCACCTGATACTTTATCAATTGATATTGCTGCGCTCTTCAGTGCATCGTGTGAACGGCGCATGCCGCGCTTTGAACGGGTGGGTTTGTTCTGTTGTACTGCCATGAGATTCACTCCTAGTTACTTTTTTAAACTGGCAAGTGTAGAAGCAGATAGGCTGTCAGCTAGCTCACCAAGAATCATTTTAGTGCCGTTACGTTAACACAGTTCGGCTGGGTGCAATGCAATCATAGGTAACGCCAAAATAATTGCATCTTCAATTGCTGCCAATAAATCTATCTCCCCAGCGTCATTTATCGCTATCGGTTCATACTGTGGTGGCAACCTATCTGACTGCTTTTCATCAGCCACTGGGCTTAAAGCGAGCTCAACAGTAAGGAAGTATGGAAATGGTTGATTGCAACGCTGGCAACAGAGCGTCGTTTCCGCATGTGCTATCCCAGATAGCAGCATTAAACCTTGATTGTCTATTTCACAAACCAGCTCACATTCAACGCTATCATCGATACTCACAACATAATTTTGTAGACGTATCAGTTGACAAGCAGTGTAATAACCCTTGTAGTTCGTGCCGTTCCGTGCAACATAGATGAGATCCAGCGTGATTGGTAATCTTATGTTTGACATAAGGCGCGAATATTAACGTTGAAGAATAACGGAGTCAAAGAAAAAGGCGATAATAAATTAATTGACAACGCAATTACTCTTGCGCTATTTCTTACTATTGTGCTGGTTGTTGACCTTGTCAAGGACACATGCTATATGCATTTTGTACTTCCTTCAGCCTCATCAGCACGCAAAGCTGTGCTAGAAAAATTGGGCCACCCTTTTATTATTGCACCGGCAAATATTGATGAAACAGCGTTAGCAAATGAGTCAGCGGAGCAACTTCTTCGACATTTAGCACTCGCAAAGGCGCAATTGCTGTATCCGCGCTTCCGTTAATACTGGATTATAGGCAGTGATCAGGTGTGCGTTTTACAAGGTGAACTCGCTGAAAAACCACACACCTTCGCACGTGCTTGCACTCAATTAAGACGCGCCAGCGGAAACCGTCTCACATTCTATTCTGGTTTAGCGCTAGTGAACTGCGTGCAAAATAGCGCATTACAGTGTGAGGAATCTTATATTGTCCATTTTCGTCATCTAACCGAACAGGAGCAGGAGATTGTTGCTTACGTGAAAAAAGGGCAGTCATTTGCCTGCTCAGGAAGTTTCAAATACGAAGGTAGCGGTATTTGCTTATTAGAGAAACTTGGGTGAGAGGATATAAATACACTCATGGAGTTACCTCTTATCGCATTGAATAAACTGCTTTTGTGCATCGGCATCAATCTAATTCTGGGATTACAGGTTGATGCGCCGACGCTGCATCACGTAAGTAAGTAAGGCAGCGTGCTAAACCCGTATCAAGTGGCGCCTCCAGTGTCAAGGCGTGTTGCGTTGCGGGGTGATTGAACGTTAGCGCCGCTGCGTGCAGGAAAAGCCGTTGTAAGCCTGTTGCGGCAAGCTGCATATTAAAGCTCTGATCCCCATAGCGTGGATCGCAGGCGATAGGGTGCCCTGATAAACAGGTATGCAGGCGTATTTGATGTGTGCGGCCAGTGATTGGCCGCGCGGTAACTAAGGTAGCGAACGCGAAATATTCCTGGACACAAAAATGCGTTCCGCAAACTTTTCCTTCAGGTGTTGCCCTAACCTGAAATCCGCCATGATGACGCGTCTCTTTTTTTAGTGGCGCATTAACAACAGTCAGCTGCTTGGGCCAACGCCCTTTTACTAAGGCCAGATAACTTTTGCGCATGGTTTTATGGCGTAACTGGTCGTGTAGTTCGCGCAATGCTGAACGTTTTTTGGCTATTAACAAAATGCCGGAAGTATCGCGGTCAAGTCTGTGAACCAATTCAAGGAAATGCGCCTCGGGTCGTAATACGCGTAATGCTTCAATAATACCAAAGTGAATATTACTTCCTCCATGCACCGCCATCCCAGCAGATTTGTTAAGCGCGATTATCGTCTCATCTTCGTAAATTACTGCTTGCGTAAGTTCTGATACCTTATCCAGCTTATGTGAGATATCAACATGGCGGCCCGCTGCAACGCGTAACGGCGGAATGCGTACAATGTCGCCAAATTGCAACTTATACTCAGGTTTGATTCTTTTTTTATTAACCCGCACGTCTCCTTTGCGTAAAATACGATAAATAGCACTTTTTGGCACGCCTTTAAGTTTGCTTAATATGAAATTATCAACGCGTTGCCCCGCATGTGCTGCAGAAATTGTGAGCATTTTCACCATAGGCACTATATTTGTCATAAATAGGCTATCACTTATCGTCTACGTTATTTTTGTTAGTTGCATAACTCTACCTGCTGCGCTGCACGCTAAAACGAGACGCACAATAAAATTAGAGGTTTGGCATAATAAGAAAATGTTAAAGTTGAGACAAAGTTACCTTGCTATATTAAGGCAAGCAATGAAATAATGCCCATAGATTTAGTTAACTTTCGCGAAAGATGAAATTTTTTATCGAATGTTGCACGCGCTGCAATGGCATAAGACGTTTTGTAACATTTGGTATGTCAATAAGATCTAAAAGTGATAATAATTTACTAACTGAATAAGTGAAACACCCTTTTTGCATTCTGCTTCAGCCCTGTATTTTAGGCAAATAGATGGCAGTAATAAACGGCTTATATATTAAAAAAGTGCCTATTAAAACTGCTAAGATTGTACAGGTCACCATCAAACCCTGTCACAACTGTTACACTTACTCGTTACATAAAATTGTCACTGAGGGTCTAGATTACTCATGTGAGAATAACGAGTTAATTACGATGAAAAGAATGTTAATCAATGCAACTCAACAGGAAGAGCTGCGAGTTGCGCTAGTAGATGGACAAAGACTTTACGATTTAGATATAGAAAGCCCAGGTTACGAACAGAAAAAAGCGAATATTTATAAAGGAAAAATCACTCGCATGGAACCCAGCCTTGAAGCGGCTTTTGTGGATTATGGTGCAGAGCGGCACGGTTTTCTCCCACTTAAAGAGGTGGCGCGGCAGTATTTCCCTGACAACTATGGCGCTAATAAACGCCCCAATATTAAAGACGTGTTACGGGAAGGACAGGAAGTCATCGTTCAAATTGATAAAGAAGAGCGTGGTAACAAAGGTGCGGCGCTCACCACTTACATTAGTCTGGCCGGTAGCTACCTTGTGTTAATGCCCAACAACCCTCGCGCAGGCGGGATCTCACGGCGTATTGAGGGTGAAGACCGCTCTGAACTTAAAGAAGCGCTCACCTCGCTTAATCTGCCTGAAGGTATGGGACTTATCGTGCGTACAGCGGGCGTAGGCAAATCTGCTGAAGCATTACAATGGGATCTCACTTTTCGCCTTAAACATTGGGAAGCGATTAATAAAGCCGCAGAGAGTGGTTCTGCTCCCTTTCTCATTCACCAAGAGAGCAATGTTATTGTCAGAGCCTTTCGCGATTACCTGCGTCAAGATATTGGCGAAATCCTGATTGATAATCCGAAAATTTTTGACTCTGCGCGACAACATATCGCCTCGTTGGGTCGACCCGATTTTATTAGCAAAATCAAACTGTACAGTGGCGAGGTTCCTCTGTTTAGTCACTACCAAATTGAGTCGCAAATTGAATCTGCTTTTCAACGTGAAGTACGGTTACCTTCTGGGGGCTCCATTGTTATTGATGCAACAGAAGCCCTTACGGCAATTGATATCAATTCAGCACGGGCAACACGCGGTGGCGATATCGAAGAGACGGCTTACAGCACGAATCTTGAAGCAGCCGATGAAATCGCACGCCAGCTGCGCCTACGCGATGTCGGCGGTTTAATTGTCATCGATTTTATCGATATGTCACCCATGCGACACCAACGTGCGGTTGAAAATCGTCTGCGCGAGCTAGTGCGTCAAGACCGCGCGCGAATTCAAATTAGCCACATCTCCCGCTTTGGTTTGCTTGAGCTATCGCGCCAACGATTAAGTCCTTCACTGGATGAATCTAGTCACCATGTCTGCCCACGTTGTAACGGTACTGGCACAATTCGCGATAATGAATCGCTCTCACTCTCAGTGCTGCGCCTCATTGAGGAGGAAGCATTGAAAGAAAATACCGTAGAGGTCCATGCCATCGTTCCAGTGCAAATCGCCTCTTACTTGCTGAATGAGAAACGCGATATGGTTAATGCAATCGAGCGGCGGCAGAACGGCGTATGTGCGGTTATCGTTCCTGACGAGAATATGGAGACACCTAACTACTTTGTTACACGTGTGCGTAAAGGGGAAGAAATTAAGGCAATCAGCTATCAGCTTTCTCACTTACACAGATCAACGCCAACCGCTCCAGAAGAGGAAAGTAGCGAACGTCGCCGTAGTGAACAAGCTGTTCTCGCTACCTTTGCGATGCCAGATATCCTGTTCCCCTCTGCAGAGGAGAAAGGCTCGGGCATAAAAAAAGCAGATGCCTCGTTTGACGCCACTGCTTCAGGACGCTTCAAGCCGGGATTGTTCGCCAGAGTGGTCACTGCGATTAAAAATCATTTTGTTGGAGCAAAAATAGAAAATGCTGATAATGTCGCTGAAACAGTTCACACTGTGGAAATAAAAACAGAGAGTAGGCAAGCTGTTAAACAGCGGGATCGGCATAAATCTCCACGCTCAGCTAGTCAGAATAAAAGCACCGCGATCGCGGAAAATAATAGCGACAATCCGCGCTATCGTCGCCAAAATGCGCACAAATTTGCCCCAGTCGACCGCGATGAGTCACGTCGCGACGCATGCGCCGAAAGAATACGCCCCCGAATAGACGACAAGCGGCAACACCTCGTTAGTATGCAGAATACTAAACGAAAAGCAGTAGAATCAGAAGCAGATCTTGACAAAGAAGAGACTACCCAAATCGTAACCAGGCGCAAGCAGCGCACGTTAGCAATGAAAATTCGTATCACTGACGAAAGCAGGCCTGAGACTCCAGAAGCAAAGGAGGTGATAATAGATGCCCGCCAAGTTGATAATGCAACCGACATGGTTGAAATACCGCCTCAATTGAATGTTGAACACAGCAGACAAGAAGGCAATATTGTACCGAGAAGGTTACGCCGCTCACCTCGCCACTTCTTGCGAGTTAGCGGCCAGCGTCGTCGCCGTTACCGTGATGATCACACAGTGATCGTCCCTGCGCTACGGCTAAATTGTGCTGTTGTTTCACCGGAATTGGCCTCTGGTAAGGTGTGGGTACACTATCCTGTTGTACCGGTTAGCGACACGCTAGCGCCCGTTGATTTTATCGCCGCCAATCCAGATCATCCGTCGACGTCGATACCACTTAATCAACATGTTAATGACACGGAGCTACTTTCTGGGCTGGTAGTTGATAACGACGTACCGCATAACCACTACGCGGATCCTACCCAAGCTGTACTTGTCACATCAGCTGATAAAGCAGATAGCGCTGTCGATCAAGTGGCGTTAATGCCCGCCTTATCAACACGTTTGGTCGATAAGGTGGCTGGTACTCAATCTACTGCGCGCGCTCAAGCGGTTCAGCACAGTGGTAATGAAAGAGTGACCACGAACAGGCCAAGTTCCCTACCGGTCGATGCATCACTTGAGAGGCTAGGGAGTAACACCATGATAACCGAAACTGCCCTCATAGCAGTAGAGGGTTCGCAAATTGATACTGCGACCAACCTTGATTTACCCGCTTCACGCGAAATTCACTATGCCTCAGCGCCCATTACTAAAGCGCCTGCCACTGACCGCCCCGTAGAACCAAGTGATATGGCTGGCTGTGCACACGCCACGCGCGACTACCAAGTAAAAAGTGCAGCAGGCGGACATGCTGCCCATCGCCAGGCCACTTCCCCTGTGACACGTCCTGAAACCGTGTAGTTTGATGACCCTTCGAGTTGACTCGAAGGTTTTCTTTCCTCAACCGAACTGTTGAGCGCAATTGCACATTATTCTGTTGTGCTTTTAGCGGTAGAGCTTGCCAAAGCGGTACGCATGTAGCCATTCATTCTCTTTTTCCATTTCGATAGATCGTGAGATCACGTAACTTAAAACCACATAGCATAAGTGCGATGAGATAACTTCCGCCACCCAGTAAGCAGATGAGGATCAGCCGTGATAGACGGCTGACCATCCCCCCTTCATGGCATGCTGGTATGACGCTCAGTGAAAATTGCAACACCAGCCCCATGACAACAATAGCAACAAGTAAGCGTAACAAAAATTTTCCCCACGCTGGCTGCAACTGTAACTGCACTTGTTTACGCAACCGCCAATAAAGTAATGCCGCATTTAGGCAAGCCGCTAAGCCAATAGAGAGGGCCAATCCAGCATGCCGTAATGGGCCAATAAACGCTAAATTCATTAGCTGTGTTGCCAATAGGCTGGCAATGGCGCAATAGACAGGCGTTTTAATGTCTTGGCGAGCGTAGAATCCAGGGGCCAGCACCTTAATAATAATAATACCAGGCAGACCAACCGAGTAAGCAAGCAGCGCTTGCTGTGTCATTTGTGCATCAAATAGTGTGAATTGGCCATATTGGAACAGTGCCAGGGTTAATGGGCCAGCTAATATTACCATAGCGACCGCACAGGGCAGCGCCAGTAATAGACAGAAACGTAATCCCCAATCCAGTAGCACCGCGTATTGTGCTTGATTACCGCTGCTATAACAGCGCGACAAAGAGGGTAGCAGGATAGTACCGAGTGCTACCCCCAGCACACCAGAGGGAAATTCCATCAATCGATCAGCATAATAAATCCAGGAGACCGAACCCGCAACCAACAGTGAGGCAATAATCGTGTTGATAATAAGTGAGATTTGCGTGACAGAGACGCCAACTATCGCGGGCCCCATTTGCCGCAATACCCGCCATACACCTACATCGTTAAAACGGACACGCGGCAATACCAACAGCCCCATTTTTTTAAGATAGGGAAGCTGATAAGCCAATTGTAATACGCCACCCGCCACCACTGCCCAAGCCAATGCCACAATAGGGGGTTCAAACCAGGGAACGGCCAGAAGTGAAAAACCTATCATTGCAATATTCAGCAGCGTGGGCGCAAAAGCAGGCACCGAAAAGCGATTCCACGTATTAAGAATCGACCCCACCAACGAAGCCAATGAAATAAGTAAAATGTAAGGAAAAGTGATCCGCAATAAGTGAACCGTCAGCGTAAATTTGTCTGCTGGATGCGTGAAGCCCGGCGCGGTAGTGAGAATTATCCACGGCGCAAACACGATGCCGCCAAACGTGATGAGTGCGAGCACCAGTGTCAATAATCCGGCAACATCAGCGATAAATTGACGCGTCGACGCCAGCTCATTATGCGCACGGTATTCCGCCAGAATGGGAACAAATGCCTGAGAGAACGCACCTTCGGCAAAGATACGCCGCAATAGATTGGGCAACTTAAACGCAATAAAAAATGCATCAGCAGCTAAACCTGCCCCAAACACACGCGCAATCACCGCGTCGCGAATAAAACCCAGAATTCTGGAGAACAGCGTCATACCGCTTGCTGTCGCCATTGATTTAAGTAAGTTCATACTAATCCAGTGGGTGGCTGACCATCGTCAAAGGCATTATTACCCTTAACACTCTTTTTAATATGAGATACGCCGTTAATCTATATTACGCTACGTGATGTTAGTGTGCTATTCAGCCGACTGACGGGGAGTAATTAATGAGGTTAAACATGGTCCTGCCACTGATTATCAATCAGTAAATAGGCTTTTGCGTAGCCTTCCCGCTCAAATCCAAGTCGGCGCAGCAAGCTGCCGCGCCGCTGATTATGCGGCATGTAATTTGCCATAATGCGATGTAAAGTATGCGATTGTTGCATATAGGGAATCGCGGCTTGAAGCGCTTCATACATAATCTCCCCTGCCTTTGCCAATTTTTTGCTAACGAGTAGCTGAGTGTGCAAGCAACCGTGATAGATTTGACTAAAATTAGCGACGCCAACCACTTCATCACTGCCGCTTTTCTCCAAAATAAGAAAACAGCTAGCGACCCGCTGTCTGTGCATTTCTGTAATTACGTTGAGCCGTGCAAGCAATCCGCCAGGCTGATAATAACTCTTATCTCGCGCAGGCTCCCAAGATTTAAGAAAGCACCGATTATCGCTATAGTAGTCGGCAAGGTGGAAAGCATCCCCTTGATTTATTTGACGTACCATTAGGCGTTTCATTGTTAGCACTACCTTTACTGTTTCGGGGGAATAGTCAGTCATTGTTACTCCAAAAAGGAAATAACTTAAGCAGTCTACTTGACTGAGGGCAAATAAGTTTTTGTGTAGATGAAATTGGTCTGTTATTTCACTCCCAAATTGCGACTCGGGTGAGGCATTACGTCCTGCGCATAATCATGCGCCCTATGACTTTTTCATACGCGACGGTGTAGTGAGTTACGCAATAGCAATGCGTATATTAAGCACTTGCTTGGGACAAGCAACCTGGCGCCTTACCAAGGCGTCACTGGCGGTCAGTGGCCATGTTAGGGTGCGATATCGTTACTATTATAGTCAACAACGACGATGACACCTTATCCTATTTTTCCCATTATGCCAAAGTGTGATATCTATTATCGTCCACTATATTGAATTTACTTGCTTATGAAATTGATTTCTTATTTAGTCTATTTGCTTTTTATCCTGTTGTTGAGCGGATGTTGCCCGCAACTCGCAATCACTATTACCGAGCAACAAATGAATGACGCTCTGGTCAAACACGGGCTTTATCAAAAAGAGATTGGCTTGCCTAGCCTATTGCAGGCTGACATTACAGTGACGCAGCTTGCGGCCCTGATTGGACGTGAAGCAGCGAATAAGGTGGTGTTAACCGGTAATGCTCACATTACATTTAACTCGCTATTCAAAAATGATGAGGCCAGCGTGGCATTTACACTGCGTGCCTTACCCTATTTTGATAAACAAGAGAGCGCTATCTATCTGCGTGATCTTGAGCTTGTCAGTGCTACAGTCGGTCCAAAACGCATGCAACCGACCATCGACCTGCTGCTACCCTATTTTAGTCAATCATTGGCCGACTACTTTAAACATAAACCTGTTTATGTGCTGAGAGAAGATAGAAGTTTGGCGGAACGATTAGCAAAGACATTTGTACAAGATTTACGTGTTGAAGCAGGGAAATTGGTCATACCGCTGACGAAGTAGCTTAAACTTGCGGATAGTGCATGCGACAATGTTTTAGCTTGGTTAACGCGATAGGATCAATAACGGCACGGGATAGTTTGGCTGCTGATTCTATTATGGTACCGCTCGCTGGATAATTCGTTTAATTTTGAGCCTGTACATCAGGTTGTGTAATTTTGTTATGTTCAATTTGACATTCAACTTGCTGAACCTGCTGGCAGCATAACAGCATGTTCGTTGTCGTACTGGATATTAGGTACCTAACCAAGAGAGTGGATCAACCGCCTTACCTTGACGACGAATTTCGAAGTAAAGAGCAGGTGTTTCTCTGCCACTACTGTTACCAACTAACGCAACCGCTTGTCCAGCACTGACATTGCTACCGACATCCACCAGCGCAGTCTGATTATAACCATACAAACTCATATCACCTTGCCCATGCGCGATCACTACCACTAAGCCGTAGCCCTGAAGCCAGTCTGCCATGATCACTTTACCATCCGCCACAGCGTACACTTCGCTCCCCTCTGGCGCGTTAATAACCAGCCCTTTCCAGCGTAATTCGCCTTGGATAGATTCACCAAATTGATGTACAACACGGCCGTGTGCGGGCCAACGCACGTGACCCAAAGGTTGTCCAAGCCGGGCTGTGCGTGCAATTAATGCACTCTCTTCCGATGAAGGCTGATAAACTCTCCCCTTCGTCTGTGCCTGTACTTGACGCTGACGTACTTTTTCCGCTGCGCGCACCTCACGTAACACCTGTTTACACACTTTACGCTCCGCTAACGCGATTTTGTTCTGCAGGTGACGCTGATTACGCTGCAATTCGGCCAAATCGATCTTATTTCTCTTCAATGTCGATTCTAATGTCACCAACGTCTGTTGGCGTGCCATGCGTGCGTGCGCTAATTGTACTTGTTGGCGTAGCCGCTCACGCAGCGTCTGCTTTTTTTTTCGCTGACTTTCAATGAGGGTCGTTTTTTGCTCAGTAAGCTGTCGTTGCGTTTGGCGTAAATCAGCAAGTGTCTGTTGACGCGCTGCATTTAAATAACCATATTGCGCCAGGAGTCGCTCACTTCGCGTCGCTTGTTCGTTGTTTAAAAGAAGTTGCAATAAATTATACTTACCAAGTCGAAACGCAACATCTAGCTGCTGGCTCAGTAACGTGGTCTGTTGCAACAGTTGCTGTTCCAGGCGCGTAATTGAATTGCTCAGATGGTGGATTTCACGCTCTACATTCTGTAGTTCATTCGTGATACTACGCAGATTGCGTCCCGCTATAGCGATGTTTTTTTCTTCTCTTTCTAACAGTGTTAACAGCTTGGTACGCTGTTTTATTTGTATATCGACAGACTTCGATTTTTCAGTAATGTTATGCTGCAAGGTTTTAAGTTGCGCTTTATCATCTATGCCAATCGCATTCGGCGTAACGAAATAGAGACTGACAAAAAACAGCAGAACAATGAGGCTTTTTCGCTTTAAGCCCAGCACAAATGGAACATAGCTATTGCTGAAGAGGTTTCCTGTTTGTGTTGTCACGTTAACCCTCTTAGGTTAATGATGGTTTTTCTGTAAACGCATTGAACTGGCTGTAAAGCAACCTTTATCTGTGCTCAGAGTGCATTGTAATGCGCACAACAAGCGGCGTACAGTGGATACTGTAACGGCAATTTTGTGGTAAGTTACCGAAAAATCGGGGGCTGTGGAAAAACCATCATCTGTACAAGCCGGATGACAAGGGTATACTCACACCTCCCGTTCTCACTTAATGATTGTGGTTTGGAGCTTTAACGCAATGCAAGAGATAATGAATTTTGTTGGTAAATATCCCATTTTAACTATTTCGTGGATTGTTCTCCTATTTTTGCTTACTGTTACCACAGTAAGCGGCATGTTTTCTAAAGTCAACGTCGTAACGCGCGCTGAAGCCACGCGGATGATAAATAAAGATAATGCCTTAGTGGTTGATGTGCGTCTCCGTGAGGATTATCGTAAAGGACACATTCATGGTGCAATTAACGTCACTGCAGCTGAGATTAAACAGGGCCATTATGGCGAACTTGGAAAACATCAAGCGCGCAAACTGATTATTGTATGTGCTAATGGCCATGGTGCCTCTCAGCTCGCTTCCCGCTTGAATGCTGCCGGTTTTGCGCAGATTGCCATATTAAAAGAGGGTATTAGCGGTTGGATTGGTGAAAACCTGCCACTGACACGTGGGAAGTAGTAAACGAAGAGGATAATTTGATGCCAAAAATAGAGATTTACACGAAAACAACTTGCCCCTACTGCCAGCGCGCAAAAGCACTACTAAGTAGTAAAGGTGCATTATTTCAAGAAATCCCCATCGATAATGATGCACAACAACGCGAAAAGTTGGTACGTCTTAGTGGACGTACAACCGTACCACAAATTTTTATTAACGATAATCCTATTGGTGGTTGCGACGATCTTTACGCACTGGATGAGCGTGATGGCCTTGACCCGCTGCTACATCAGTGAATTACAGGACTCAGTTCCATGTCAGAACATAATGTCAGTGATTTAACTTTCCAGATCCAACGCATCTATACGAAAGATGTCTCCTTTGAAGCGCCGGGCACACCGCACATTTTTAGAAAAGAGTGGCACCCCGCAATCAAGCTTGACCTTGATACTAATTCGAATCCTTTGGAAGATCATGTTTATGAAACTGTGTTACGCATTACGGTAACTGTTTCCTTTGAAGAAGAGATCATCTTTCTATGCGAAGTGCAACAAGCAGGGATCTTTAGCATTGACGGGATTGAAGGTCAGCAACTAGCCCACTGTCTTGGTGCTCATTGCCCAAATATCCTTTTCCCCTATGCGCGTGAATGTATCACCAGTATGGTCGCACGAGGCACTTTCCCACAGCTCAATTTATCACCACTCAATTTTGACACACTCTATATGGAGTATTTGCAAAAGGAACAACAATCCGCCAGCAATCACGCTGAAAACTTGGCACTAAAAGATTCCACCGTGACGCTTGCTGGCAATGACGATACTCCGCATTAAAGGCATCGCCGCATGTCATCAATGAGTATCACTGTGATTGGTGCGGGATCCTATGGTACCGCACTTGCCATTGCGCTGGCACGCAATGGTAAGTCTGTCGTTCTCTGGGGACATAACCCGCAGCACATGACGCGCTTGGCAGCGGCGCGTTGCAATCAAGCCTTTTTACCTGGCGTCCCATTCCCAGGTACGTTGCGTATTGAAATAGACCTGGCTAACGCAATCGCTGCTAGCCGGGATCTGCTGGTCGTGGTACCGAGCCATGTGTTCAGTGATGTATTGATGCAAATCAAACCTTGGCTACGATCTGACTCGCGCCTCATTTGGGCAACCAAGGGACTGGAGTGCGAAACTGGGCGGCTACTTCAGCAAGTGGCCCAAGAGATCCTAGGCACTTGGCTTCCCATGGCGGTGCTCTCTGGTCCCACCTTTGCCAGAGAGCTTGCGGTTGGCTTGCCAACCGCCATTGCGCTGGCTGCCACCGATCTTCACTTTGCGGAAGCGTTACAGCAGCGATTATACTGCGACAAACGGTTTCGTGTTTATATCAATAGCGATCTTATCGGCGTACAACTTGGCGGTGCAGTAAAAAACGTAATTGCTATCGGCGCAGGTATCTCTGACGGTATTGGATTTGGCGCCAATGCAAGAACGGCACTCATTACGCGGGGTTTGGCAGAGATGAGCCGCCTCGGTGTCGCCATTGGTGCACAACCAGAGACATTTATGGGCATGGCAGGTTTAGGCGACTTGATCCTCACCTGCACCGACGATCAGTCGCGTAACCGACGTTTTGGCTTAATGCTGGGCCGTGGCGTAAGCGTTGCCGCCGCACAATACGAGATCCGCCAAGTGGTAGAGGGCTACCGAAACACGCAGGAGGTAAGGGCCCTGGCAAAACGTGCTGGAGTAGAGATGCCAATTACCGAGCAGGTTTATCAGGTGCTGTACCATCACAAAGCCACCAGAGAAGCAGCATCAGCACTGTTAGGCCGGGCGATGAAAGAGGAGCATTAGCATGAGATCACATCAACTATTTAAAAAGTTAGATAGTTACAACAATTTATTTGCCAACAATATCCGTAAAAATTGCTATTTTACAAGCAGATAAGATGATTTTTGGAGGCGTTTTTTCCAAGATCAACACGGTTGGTAGTGTGTCTGGCAATCCAGGACGCCTCGAAGAAATGGACAATGCCTTTGTCGAACTGGCGCTTAGCAATGGGTCGTTTTATCATCGAATTTGGTGAACGTAATGGCGTTTACACCGAATCGTGTACAGGGTCGTGACCCCCCAGTGAAAATAAAGATGGGCTTTGTTACCATATCCTAGGTACACGACCAGAGTTAAACATAGCAATCTTCCCTGATTATGCCAGTTTATGGATGCGTTAGAATTCAAATTGATAGAGTAAATCTAGTGCTTGATTAGCCCCCGACGCTGCTTCCAAATAGAGTTTGGGCATGACGCGATAACGTAAGGTGAGTGTGGCCAGCGAATCAAATAAGCCAACGCCATATTTTACCTGTAAGCCAGCTAGTACGTAACCACTTACCTGGATCTGCTGGCTATTACCAACACCTGCGGTATCCAGAGCCAAGTTGTTAACACCAAATATTTTACCAATTTTATCAACGAACTGACCACTTTTGGCAATGCCTAGCCCAAGCAGGGTAGAGGTTAACGCGTTGTTGTCCCCCTCCTCCAACTTTTGTCCACGTAAGAGATAGGAGAGTGCCTCCTGCTGTGATAACGCAGGATTGGAGAAGATTTCTGTTTTCGGTTCATCCACTAATCCCGTGACCCGCACACCTGCGATGACGCGATCTTCTGTCGCAGTGGGATTGCGTATCGCCTCCATGTTGATATAAGGCTGTTCAGGTGGCCCGGAGAATTGTAGCTCGCCTTTGCGTACGAGTAAGTCTTGCCCCCAGGCATGGAATCGCCCTTTGACCATGTTGATTTGTCCATGTAGCCCTAAACCGAGTTTGTCCTGTGTCACGTTGATTTGGCCAACGAGTTGTGTTTTGAGATCAAACGCGTTTAGACGCACATCATTGCCCAAGCGGATGACAAAGTCACTGTTAATAGGAATAGCTGCTTTTTTCTGTTTAATCGGATGCAAGTGTTGATCCAACAGCGTTTCGTCTGTTGAGACCCCCGTGCCACTTTGCGGCAATTTTTCAATGTTGATGCGCGCCCAAGGAATATCGGCTTTGCCTTGTAGATTTAGCGCCGCAGGTGTCGCTTCAATCAATAAATCCGGTGAGATGTCCAATTTTATTTCGAGTGGTAACGCCACTCGGATGCGCTGTCCCTGCGCACGCAGGGTAGTACGCCAATGGTTGATTTGACCCCAGTCCGCGTCTCCACTAAGCGTGAGTGTACCTTGCGGTGTGGTGATGTTACCGTTTAACGCAGAGCGTGTGCCTTGAAACTGGATCCCTACCTGTGCATCTGTTGCGGTCATGGGCAGCGACTGGCTACTTATGCGCACGCGCTCAAGATCCAAGCGCCCGAAGAGTTGCGGACGCGTTAGGTTGCCTGCCAAACGCAATTGCGCGTTTATCTCGCCGTCGACCGCTTCGCCCTGCGTTAGTAGTGGCGCCAATAAGTGTAACGAGAGGCGATTTAACGCCAGAGTGCCCCGCAATTGGCGGGTATTGGCGGCATCATTAATCTGCACCTTGCCCGTTAACTGTCCCGCGTCAAGCAGATGGATGAGCCAGGTAAGCTGCACTTGATTGTGATTAAGTTCTGCATTGACGTTGAGTTGACTTAACTGCAGTGGTAACCAGATACCTTGCATATATTGCTGGAGTGTGAGTTCGCTGCTAGTGAGTGACAATTGGCCTTGTGGTATTCCCCCCTGTGCACTCCATTGTAGCTTGGTGTCGCCCGTCAGTACCCCTTGCAAACGGGTTTCGGCCGGAAGTAGTAGCGCAAGTATGGCAGTATCAAAGCGCTCCAGCGCCAAGCGTATTTGGCCAGAAGGTCCGATAACCGCCGGTTCAGGTAGGCAGAGGCGCAGGCCACTGTTTTGCCAACAGTGTGGGCTTAAAGTGATGCGCTGTTGCTGATAGCGATAATCTAACGTGATTTTACGCGTTAATTGCCATTGGCCGAGCGGCGAAGAGAAAGGCGTCGTGGTAAGGTCACCTGACCAGTGCTGGGTTTGGCGGTCAAAGCTACCATGCAGTTGCAGACTGCCGGCAATCGGCTCGCCACTGACCTGTAACGCTAGTCGATGCTGCTGTTCGCTACCCGCCAGCGTCAGATTAAGTGTGGCCGTTTTGCCAGTGGCCCAGCGCAGTTGTTCAATATTCAGCGCGGCGTTACCCCGTATCTGTTTATCTGCTTGGATATCGCTAAGCAGAGCGAGGCGCCCGATGTGTATCTGTTGCCAACGTAACTGCTGCGCGGTCAGATTAGCTTGTAGTTGGGGTTGGTGTAGTGTGCCCTGCACCAATACTGTGCCTTCGGCACGCCCCTCTAATCCCGGCCAAATACCACGTAGACGCGGTGCATCGAAGGTGATGCGCAGATCGATATTATCGGTTATCTTACCATTGGCCTCCAGACGATTGGTGCCAAGCAGGAGTTTTACTGCGGAGATATCCCATTGATAGCAACTATTACCAGCGATGGCACCCGTGAGATTGACCGGGTGCTGTTTGATGTTGCCCGTAATATTCAGTTGTGGCACCGCGATCTGCCAGTTGTCAGCGCCAATACGTCCTGTGGCGGTAATGGTGCCGTTTATCCTGGTCGATAGATCAGCGTAGAGCGCGCCCGTGTCAAACTGATTTAACGCGAGCGTGCTCTGCCACGTCAGCACCTGCCGCCAATCAACACTCCCCGTTAGTCGCGCCTCGCCTGCGGATGGTAGTATACGTAGTGCATCTAGTGTGAATTGCTGCTCGGTGCCCGTGCCGTTTAGTCTGAGTTCAGTGACAGGAAGTTGCTTACCCTGGATTTTTCCCTGCATAACAAGGTGATAGTCCGTGGCTTTGCCCTTGATCTGTAAGCTCACCTCACGCGCCTGATAATCGGCTATCCCACTCAGTGGCCACTGCAGCCGTGGGCTAGAAAGAGCAATGTCCAGGGGTAATCCGGCGGCTGCAAGCTGTGTACTCGCATGCAGTTGCACAGTGATACGGCCTGCCAAGCGCATGTCCAGCGTAGTTTGCTGCTGTAACGCGCCGCGAACTGCGATATTTACGGTTTCGATTTCTTTATCTGCGTCCATTACTGCACCGTGAATATTAGCCGTTAGGGGCCACGCTCCCGTTAAAGCAAGATCAGCGCTGGCTCGCAATGTGCCACGATCGCTATTAATCTCTAATGTCGCGAGTTGTATCTGCTCTGGTAGGATATTTCCCTTTATTTTTATCTTCTTGATGAAAATCGGATCACTGGCCGCGATACGGATCTGCTGGCCAGTGATCCGCGGCAGATGGATTGTTAAGGGAAATGACATCGATTTAGCTGGCGTCAGTAATGGCTTGGAGAATAGTGCCTGTAAACGTTCAGCAAGCGGCTTTTTTTGGCTGGCTGCGCGTTTACCAACCTGGTTTGTTGTGGTTGGCAACGTAATAAGTAGGGTGTCGATATGCGTTGGCAGTAGGGATAATGTGCTGTTTCTCCAATCAGCGCCTGTGGAGAGGTGCGTCAGGGAGAGTGACGTACCATCGATATCGACATACATGTTTTGTAGATTGAGGCGGCGTAGCGTGATGGGGAAAGGGCTCTTGAGCCCGGTCTGCGTGCTGTTTTCAGCATGCGATGGTTTAGATATTTTACTGCTGTCTATCTGTAGGTTAACCCCGCTGAGCGTGAGATCCTCAACACAGAGCGACACCGTTGTTAGGCAACGTGGGCGCAGTGCAAAATGGAAGCGCGCAATGGTGAGATCGATGCCCGCCGCATGCAATCCGATGTCAGTGATAGCTAGATTGCGCCAGCCTCCCGTGACGGTGCCTAGTTGTAGGCCAGGTACCCAGCGTGCAGCGCTGTTGAGGAGAAAATGTAATCCCGGGGGCGTACAGATGAGTAATATAAGGCTGCTTAAACAGAGAAGTACCACGAATAAACATGTATAGAGGCATTTTTTTCGTCCACTCATAACTCTGGCCCCAATCCAATGTAAAATTGTATGCCGCGTGCCTGGCTGTCACCGAGTGGACGAGCAATGTCAAGTTTGATTGGGCCCACGGGTGAAGCCCAACGAATACCAACACCTGCGCCCGTTTGGATGTCATGGCGATTAAAGCGATTCACCGCTTCGCCAGTATCAACGAATAGTGTTCCCCACCATTTGTCGAGCATATTGTATTGATATTCTACCGATCCTGTTGCCAGGCGCGGCGCCCCAATCAGCTTGCCGTTGCTGTCACGCGGCGCAATGTTTTTGTATTTGTACCCGCGGATACTGCGGTCACCACCAGCAAAAAAGCGGAGATCTGGCGGTACGCGATTGAAATTGTTGGTGTTAGCCCAACCTACATTGGCACGCGCGATGAAGCGGTGTTTCTGCCCCAGTGTACGGATCCAGGTTTGTTGCGCTTGCAGGATAATGAAATTGATATCTGAGCCCCAAAGATCACTTGAAATATCAATAGAGTAGAGTTGTGCATCGCCCCAAGTGGGCATTAGTCCCCCCCGTGAACGGATGCGATTCAGACTGACACCGGGATGGATAAGTATGGTGGTGTCTGTTGCTAGGCCTTGGGTGAAGTGGTCCAGGCTCAAGCGGATTTTCACGGCTTTCTGCCACCCTGTTTCTCCCTCCCAGTAACGCGCCAGGGCCAGATTGACTGCATCGGCTTTGGTGTCATTGAGATCGGTACGTTTGGCGCCACTTTGCACGACATAGTAATGTTCAATCGGATTTCTTTTTAAGGGAATTTTGTAGCTGACGTCAAGCTGCTGTTCAGGCGCGGATACATTAAAACTCGCTTCAATACTTTGACCGCGTTTGTTAACCCAGGGCTGCTTCCAGTTCGCTTTTAATCGTGGCCCCACGTCTGTCGCATAGCCCACGCCAGTTTCTATGCTGTTTTTTACTTTGGGGGTCACCACTGCGGTGAGGGGTAATATTTTGCTTGCCCGCGCTTGCTCTATCTCTGGTGTGACGACTACCGAGCTGAACCAGCCACTGGCTGATAAGCGCTGATTAAATTTTGCCAGATCATGCGAACTGTAGTTATCTCCGTGCTGGAAAGGCACTAAGTTTTGTAAAAAATCACGACGAATTTGCGCGCCTTGGAAGATAATATCACCAAAACGGTAGCGTCGACCGCTGTCATAATCGATATACCAAAATGCTAAGTGGCGTTCCGGTGAGACATCTAGTCGATGCGCTTTGAATTCACTGTCGAAATAGCCGTTACGCAATGCCAAGCTGGCGAGTCCTTTTTTAACATCCTCATAAGTCCCATGATTCAGTATTTGACCTGGCACTGGCCGATTCTGTTTTACCCAGGTTTGATAATCCACGTCCTGTTTTGCATCACCACGTAAAATGAGCGTACTCGTACCTAATTTAACTGGCTCACCTTTATCAATATAGATAACTAACTGTGCAGATTGCCCCTTTTTAGGGGCTGCGCGCCATACGAAACGGATTGAGGGTTGATAGTAACCCAGCGCCCGCAGGCTCAGCATGATGCATTTTTTTATTGCATTGCGTGATTGTTCGTCATCGTTGATGCGCTCTTTTTTCAGGGTGGCAAGCTGAGCTTGCGTGTTATTGTACAATGCGCCCGTGACGCCCTTGATAACTAACTGAGGATTAGCCACCCCAGTGAGTGGTATGAATAACAATATACTTAGACAGAATCGCGTCACCTAGACTCCCATTTTATGTCACTACTTAACTTTTAGATACGCAATGCTTCTCATCAAGCGCCATGTCATTGTTAGACTAGAACATCGATGTAGCAACAAGCGAACCACAGGAATTTTAAGCGTTGTTGTACTCTCTAGTACAGCGATGAAGAGTTACTTCGTTTTGTTGATTAGGTGGGTACTCGCTAGGTATCGTTCAATATTTCGTTAATTTAATTTGTATGCGCCTAGCATAATACATTAGTTCACTCCCATTTGTGTAACGCTGTGGCAACCAAGCCGATTCCACGATTTTTACCGAAGGGTGATCGGAGATGTTGTCTACGCTGCTGTTATCGTGCCAAAAAATATGGCCCGTTTTCACAGTCACATAAGGCAAGAGCATTTAATTTACAGGGGAAGCGCTTGACGGTCAGTCGCAGGGGGATACAGCGCGTTATAACGTAGCGGTTGCTTTGTTCGCTGCAACAGGCATAATGAGGCTATTATCTAGCCTCATTATTGCTATTTGCATTCGGCCTGTAGGCGTGTACCTGACGGTTGATTTTAGACATCGTTGCAAGATGTACTGTTTGTCTTTAAGACGCGGGAGCAACACTTGACCTTTATCGAATTCAAATGCACCAATATCTTTTATGTATAGTCTTCCTCTGAATAAAATTTTTACATATTTTGCGATTTTTAGAGGATTATAACGTTGGAAAATCTTCATTCTTGTCACACCTCATTGCCGATGCGCCTAAAAAGTTCAGGAGTCTATAGCGCACTATATTCATTGAATATAGAACATTTAGTGTCAGCTTGAGTAAAATTTTTGGTTTTTTCTGGATACATCACCCAACAACATGGCAATGTGTTGAAAACGTTAAATAGGATTTTTTTTGTTATGTTGTTTCCAATGCTCACTTCATCGGTAAGTTACCTCTACGATCGATATAATACGCTGTGCAATAACGCATTTTTGCCATGCCAACGTACCAAGGCTGATGGAGCAGCAGCGGAAAAAGTGTGGATAGTGATTTTCATTAAGCTACTATACAAATAGGGATGAATATAATCCCCTTTTGTTTAAATTATAGATTAACCAATTTACCGGCGTCATTGCTAGAGCGGCTATGTACTCTAGTTGCCAACGATAATGCGTTGACCCACCTCCCTGTTAATTTGCCCTGTGGGATACTCGAAGTTTATGTGAAAAATAATAATCTTACTTGGTTACCTACCCAGCCGGCACAAATTGCGTATGGCACTGTTGACGTGATAAACAATCCGTTGCCAACAGAGGAGTACCACCGCTTTTTGCATATGAGCAAAAAGCCAGAATATGTTGGCCCACAAATTGACTTTTCTACCGAATTAAAAATCAAATCTAGTGACACCAATGCGACGATACCAACACTATTAAATGAAATCGTATATAATAATTGCCGTGGGAAAAAGCGTAAATATGAGTAACGATCGCCGCTAGGATACTGTATTCATCTAACTCAATGGTGAGCAGAGGGGGAATAACAGGCGAAAACGTTACACTATACAATTTTTAAACTCGCTGTGAAGCACGACGATGACTGATCTTGTATAGAACCAAATGTGCGCCATTTAGCCGCCGCAATGGCAAATCAGCTTGCACAGCTATGCTTGATCCGCAAGCATAGTATAACCCAGTGGGGTTAGAAATGATAGCTAAAAATAGCACGTTCTTTAGAGGATGATGGTGAGATCACAGCTAACATTATATGGTTGCGCCAAATTGCATACTGGCATTTAAGAGCAAAATGTATCTATGTGCTCACGATTAACTGGCCACCGTGCCAGGCTAGGTGATACGTTCGTCAGCTGAAAAGTAGGTATAAGCGTGCGAGGCGTATGTGACCGCACCAAGATCCGCAAGTTGTACCGATGAGATCTCTCTGGTGGTAACGTGCTACTTTACTCTATGAAGTAGATGTTACACACGCGATAATTGCAGCAGTTGAGGGCGATGTTGCACAGCTTATTTTTAATCAGCCAACTGCCCCAGCTTACCGATCAGGTAAGCACAACGCAGTAAGATATCCGCTCTGTTCGTGCCACAACCTAAGATACCTAACACAATGAGCGATTTCAGCACATAGTAAATAAGTTCCAATCGTGCCTGGTATCGCTCGCGTGCAACCCTGCACGACTAATTAAAATAGTGAGACACGAAACCCAGGATTAATCAATGCGTTGCGCAACGTATAGTTAAGTGGCTTACCTTGCCAATTGTTCACGTGCGCGCCAGCGGCAACAGCTATGGCGTGGCCTGCTGCAGTATCCCAAAAACCGGTGGGCCCAAACCGTGGATAGAGCTGTGCCTCCCCCTCTGCGACTAAGCAAAATTTGAGTGATGAGCCAATGGCGATTGTCTGGTGCTCGCCGATTTGCTGTAAATACTCACTCAGTTCTTGATTGATAGGTGATCGGCTTACCACCACCAACGGCGGAAATCCTTTACGTGCATGAATCTGTTCGCGCTTCCCTGCCTTCTCTCGCCAGGCGCAGTTGCCTTCGGCTAACCAAGTGGTTGCTTTAACAGGCGCATGAACGACGCCGAGAACTGGAGTGCCCTCTTCTATCAGGGCGATGTTGACGGTAAATTCCCCATTACGCTTTATAAACTCTTTGGTGCCATCAAGTGGATCGACCAGCCAGTAACGCCGCCATTGACGCAATAGCTGCCAAGCAGGAATTTCCTCTTCTGAAAGTAAGGGAATATCTGGCGTCAGTTGGTGTAGCCCTGCTTTTATTACTGTATGTGCCGCTAAATCAGCTGCTGTTACTGGAGTATGATCTGCTTTGTGCCAGGTTTCTATCGGGTGTCCACTGGTATAGAACTGCATAATAGCATCACCTGCTGACTGTGCTAATTGCGCTATTTTATCAAGCATTTGTTACCTCCGCGATCCACCGTTAGAAAGCACGTTGCTGCACCTCACCTTAGTTGGTGATAGTATCACACACTGGTGAACTAGAAAGCGGCTTCGTGGCTATTATTGATGCTAGCTTAGTGGCTATTATTGATGCTAGCTTAATGAACACAAATGGCGCGTGAAAGCAGGTATTTCTACTATCCTAGGTTTTTTAGTCCACGTCCGAAAATAATGTGACGCCATCACATTGATCGCTTGGTAATGACGCAGTTAGGAATGCCTAACAGCATCCAGATCGCATAAAAATCGATCTACTTAAAGGGGCAAGTTCTGATTTATTCAACAAAGCCTGTCTTCGATACAAAGCCTGCCACATTTACTTTCTTCTTTATAGCCATCGCCAAATGACCAGGAATTAACAGCAAAATAGCCATTTTTATCAAACTTAGGGATTCCGTAGCAGCTTTTTAGCATCACTTTATGTTTAAACCACCAGTTTATTTTGCTTTTAGCAGGTAAGAGGGAAATTTTTCACTAAAACATCACTGGAATGTTTATTCTGATGAACAGCAACAATTTCTACCGGGCGTAGCGATAGCCAAAGATAACCGACCAGTAAAACCATACCACCCAGAAGTAAATAGATAATTTTATTTTTTCGTTCTATCACGAATAGAACCCCTACTTTTACTGTTGCCTCCATGTTGGGCATAAAAGGCTTAATCGCACATTTCCTGTAGCGTTGGAGCACAAACCAGATACGGCGTATCATCCAGGCCGAAATGATCCTGTATTTTGTAATGCAAAATGGCAGTATAATTTTCTTTATCATCAAAGCCCTGCGATTTTAAAATGATATGCGTCGCGTAGGTATCATGTGTATTAGCCGTAGCGGGTTATCCAACTAGGATCATTTGAATACGTTTTTTGTTTATCCATCTGAGATAAGAAAAGTGATTTATACAACTCAGGCTATTGAGTCGTTGAACTGTGTTATCCCTCATGCGATTAAAAAGCGAAAAGTGTTTCTGTCGGATGATTCGGTGAAAAAAGTAGTGTGTCTGGCAATCCAGGACACCGTGAAGAAATGGACAATGCCTTTGTCGAACTGGTGCTTAGCGATGAGTCGTTTTATTATCGAATTTGGTGAACGTTTGCATGCTCACCTTTAGAAATGGCGTTTAAACAGAATCGTGTACACGATCGTTCTTCAGCGATAGCTCCTACAATGCACTTTTTCCTGCTAACGCAGAGACCCTAAGGCGGCTAATTATCTGGAGAAAATCGTAAAGCTAACCCTCGCCGCGTAAGATGCATACCGGGTGCCCTTAACCCCTCGGTGCTGCAATTAAGTAAACGGATGGCGCAAGATTATTGTCTCGCTGCGCTCCGCCCCCGTCGATATCACATCTACTCTTACTCCGCTCAGTGCTTCAATGCGCTGAATATACGCCTGTGCATTCCGCGGCAACTCCCTGCGGCTTGTCAGACCTACCGTGCTCTCTTGCCAGCCCGCTAAAGTTTCGTAAACCGGCTCTAGCCCTAACCAATCCCCTGCGTTTTGCGGCGTCTTGCTCAGCTCCTCTCCATCTCCTCTACGGTAACTAACACAGATTTTTAGCTCCGCTAAACCATCTAGCACATCCAGCTTCGTTAGGCACAGTCCCGATAGCGAGTTGAGCTGCACTGCGCGCCGCAGCGCCACCATATCCAGCCAGCCTGTCCGCCGACGCCGGCCCGTCGTCGCGCCATATTCATGACCACGTTGACATAAATACTCCCCCGTCTGGTCAAATAGCTCTGTCGGAAACGGTCCCGCACCCACACGCGTTGTATATGCTTTGACAATGCCCAAGATGTAATCCAACTCGCGCGGACCTATCCCACTGCCCGTGGCTACACCACCCGCCGTGGTGTTCGACGAGGTGACATAAGGGTAAGTGCCGTGGTCGATATCTAAGAGGGTTCCTTGGGCTCCTTCATACAGAATCCGCTCCCCACGCGCGCGTGCCGCCTCCAGTAGGGTAGGAACGTCGACTACCAGGCGGGTCAGCATGTCCGCCACACCCAACATCTGTTCAAGGATGGTGGAGTAGTCAACCGCCTCTGCATGGTAGTAGTTAACTAACTGGAAGTTGTAATAATCAACTAACTCCTGTAAGTGACGAGCAAACAGCACCGTGTCAAACAGGTCACCGATGTGTAACCCGCGCCGCGCCACCTTATCTTCATATGCCGGGCCTATCCCTCGTCCCGTCGTGCCTAATGCGTTGTTCCCACGCGCTTTTTCACGCGCCATGTCCATGGCCACGTGGTAGGGAAGGATTAATGTGCAGCCACCAGAGAGGCGTAATCGCTCCGCAACCGGCACGCCACGTGCATGCAAAATCTGCATCTCGTGTAATAGCGCCTCTGGCGATACCACTACACCATTACCAATGATGCTGATGACCTGGTCATGTAAAATGCCAGAAGGAATTAGATGCAGTACCGTTTTCTCTCCATTGACCATCAGCGTGTGGCCCGCGTTATGGCCTCCTTGATAACGTACAACATATTGTGCACGCTCAGTGAGTAAATCCACCACTTTTCCTTTACCTTCGTCACCCCATTGAGTGCCAAGTACCACAATACTCTTGCCCATACCATTTTTCACCATTGCCGAAAAAGCGATTTTATATCATTGTGCTCAGTAGATTCAGCTTTTTTTAGCCCCATTACGCCGCTTCTACTGCGATAACAGCCGCGTCAAGCGAATTGCCATCCCTATTTTCATCTTATCCGCTGCACAGTCAATGGCAATAAGCACGCCGCGTGCGTCAAATACTATCTCCAGCGGATACCGTGGCTATGCAGACCCTATCTGCACCTGTGATGCAACAAAAAACGTGGATGAAGAAGATAAATCGCCTGTGTTTCTGTACAATAGAAAGGGCATAGACAAATATTGAGGACGCCATGTTAATCGACCCTTTCCAAGCGCGAGAAGCTGAAAAGTATTCCAATCCAATTCCCAGCCGCGAATTTATTCTAACGCACCTAGATAAGCGGCAGCAACCCGCCAGGCGTGATGATCTGGCACGCGAGCTTGGTGTGAAAACAGAGGAACAACTGGAAGCGTTACGGCGTCGATTACGTGCTATGGAGCGTGATGGGCAACTGATCTTCACCCGACGACAACGCTACGTGTTGCCAGAGCGCTTGGACTTGATCCGTGGCAGTGTGATAGGCAATCGCAGTGGTTATGGTTTTCTTCGTGTTGAGGGAGAAAAAAAGGATTATTATCTCTCCAGCGAACAGATGCGACTCTGCGTGCATGGTGATACCATATTGGCGCAACTGCTGGGCATCGACCGTAAAGGGCGGAGAGAGGCGCGATTGGTTAGAGTGCTTGAGGCGCGGAATAACCACATCGTGGGACGATTTTTTACTGACGCTGGGGTGGCCTATGTTGTGCCCGATGATAACCGCTTAAGTTTTGATATTTTGATTCCAGCTGATGAAAGAATGCATGCACATATGGGATCGGTTGTTATCGTTGAATTAGTGCGGCGTGCGACCCGTCAAAATAAGGCGATAGGCAAAGTGATCGAGGTACTTGGGGAAAACATGGGTACGGACATGGCGGTCGAAATGGCCCTATGTACGCATGATATTCCTCATCAGTGGCCAGAAGCAGTATTAACGCAGATAGCTACTATCGATGAGCAAGTACCAGAAGCGGCCAAAATTGGGCGCAAAGATTTGCGCGCCATGCCATTAGTCACGATTGATGGTGAAGATACGCGCGATTTCGATGATGCTGTCTATTGTGAAAAAAAACGTGGAGGCGGCTGGCGACTCTGGGTCGCTATCGCTGATGTGAGCTACTATGTTCGCCCGGATACGCCGTTGGACAACGAAGCCAGGCAGCGTGCAACCTCTGTCTATTTTCCCTCTCAAGTTGTGCCCATGCTACCCGAAGTACTCTCTAACGGATTATGTTCACTTAACCCACAAGTTGATCGGCTCTGTCTGGTATGTGAAATGACCGTTTCTACGAGCGGTAAACTCACCAGTTTTAAACATTATGAAGCGGTGATGAATTCCCATGCGGGTCTAACCTATAACCAAGTTTGGGCGATTTTGCAGGGCGACAGCCAATTGCAGCACCAATACGCACCTATTATTAAACCATTACAAGAATTACATCGTCTTTACCAAGCACTGGAGAGGGCGCGTGAGGAGCGTGGTGGCATCGCTTTTGAAACGGAAGAACCGCTATTTGTTTTCAACCCAGAGCGTCGCATCGAACGCGTGGAGCGCGTTAGGCGCAATGACGCACACCGGATCATTGAAGAGTGTATGATTTTAGCCAATATCGCTGTCGCGCGCTGTGTGGAGAAAAACCAGGAACCGGCGCTGTTTCGTAATCACGATAAACCCACCTATGAGGCAATTAGCGCGTTCCGAAAAACATTGGGTGAGCTAGGGTTAACCTTAGGCAGCGGCACTAAACCCACGCCACTAGATTACGCCAACCTATTATTACAGTTACGTAGGCGCCCAGATCATGAAATGCTACAGACACTGCTATTGCGTTCAATGAAACAGGCGGTCTACGATGCGGAAAATCGGGGCCACTTTGGATTGGCACTAAGTGCCTACGCCCATTTCACTTCCCCTATCCGTCGTTACCCCGATTTGCTGCTACATCGTTCCATTAAAGCTATCCTTGCAAAAGCACAGCAACAGTCTGCGCAATCAGTCATGCTTACGGGCGGATATCATTACACCCTAGAGCAGATGCTCCAGCTGGGGCCGCACTGCTCCTTGTGTGAGCGTAGAGCCGACGAAGCCACGCGCGAAGTTGCTGATTGGTTAAAATGTGATTTTATGCGTGAGCATGTTGGCAGTACGTTTGACGGAACGATTGTTAGTGTCACCGCATTTGGCTTCTTTGTGCGTCTTAACGATCTATTTATTGATGGACTGGTACATGTCTCCTCGTTAGATAATGATTATTATCGCTTTGATGTCGTCGGCCAGCGCCTAACGGGAGAATCCAGCGGATCAATGTACCGCTTAGGGGATATCGTCACGGTGCGCGTGGAAGCGGTAAATCGCGATGAGCGCAAGATTGACCTTACCTTAATCACGCGTCAGCGTAAACCACGTCGGCCAGAAAAGGCTGCTCGCAAAAAGAGCAATATTAAGCAAAGCACGGTAGCGCGTGTCGGGCGTGCTTTAGCCAACCGTGTGGCAAAAAAACAGGGTGCCGTTGGCAACAGCAAAAACGGCAAGAAAACTGAACAGGGAGAGATAAAACAAGCTAAAAACAGACGCTCATCGCGCGTGACAAAAGCGCAAAAGTAAGAGATACCAACAGGGTTGGTTTATCGTTGCTCTCTAGCAATGCAAGCGAAAAAAGTGACTTTTCTCAGGTAAATAATGGCAGATTTGATTTTTGGTATCCATGCTGTACAGGCATTATTAGCGCGCACACCACAGCGTTTGTGCCAAGTGTATCTTTTAGAGGGCAGAGAGAATCAGCGGCAATTGTCGTTGCTTGCTTTGCTCAATGCACAGGGAATCAAAACGACACGTGTTAGTCGTCAATGGTTGGATGACAAAACCCAGGGGGGGGTACATCAAGGGGTGGCTGCCTACCTTCAGCAAGTACCTTCCTACCAGGAAAGGGATCTTGATTGTCTATTAATTCAACTTGAAAACCCGTTCCTTTTAGTGCTTGACGGTGTTACAGATCCCCACAATCTAGGTGCTTGCCTGCGCACGGCCGAAGCGGCAGGTGTAGACGCGGTCATCGTACCAAAAGACAGATCTGCTTCACTCAATGCCACGGTGCGCAAAGTGGCGTCTGGCACTGCCGAGATGATTCCATTTATCCGCGTCACAAATTTGGCACGTACGCTGCGTTTGTTACAACATTATGCAATTCGTATTATCGGTACGGCAGTTGAGGCCAGTTGCGGGCTATATCAGGCTAAGCTCGTGGGGCCGACAGCGTTGGTAATGGGAGCGGAAGGCACAGGACTGCGCCGCTTAACGCGACAGCATTGCGATCAACTATTGTCAATTCCGTTGGCGGGCAGTGTTGCATCGCTGAATGTGTCGGTTTCGGCCGGGGTGTGTCTGTTCGAAATTGTTCGCCAGCGTGCGCTGTCAGTGCCGGAAGCCTAGGATGCCTGCTCGCTAAGCTGATCCGGTAGAACGAAATTTTTTTGCTGTGTTATCTAAACTTGGTACTGACAGTGAAGCGGATTTAGGCCCGTGGCGACAGATAAAATCAAGTAGCGTGAAGACGTTTCAACAGGGCTGCGGACAGGCGCTATGCAGCCGGAAGTGTGCATGTCTGTATAAAAACAAGAAAGGTGTACTGATTCTGGTACGTCTCTATCCTCAAGGGGCTATTTTTTTGCCGTAGGGCTAGTTAATTTCAGTAACAAAATTTTTTCCCAGATGATAATAAACCCAGTAAAGTAAACCAACCAGTCTCTATTTTCCTGCTACAACACGAGCAGGACAAATAAGCATGCCAGCAACAGAGAGAACCCTAAGTTCCATGAAATATATTCGTCACGACTTGATCTAACACTGGATCTTGAAAGGTTGAGAGTTACCAGTTTTTATATAGGTGTTGAATCCTTATACAAAACAGGAGGTAGCTTTAATGATTCATACTAACGGTCCCATCATTAAACACAAAGCGTGCCTGCTGAATCTAGGCAAAGAACGCGGTAACGTATCAAAAGCCTGTAACATTATCAGCATCTGGGTGAAGCACCGTGCTGATGAGGCGACTGAAGGCACTTGAAGAAAAAGTAGCCAGAGAGGGTATTTTACTTACGGATGCTATCTACGCGCGCTTCCATAAAACTATTTTGCAGGAATTTTATCAGCTCATGTTCCGCAAGAAGTTATATGGAGGTCGGCAAAACCTACACACGGATCTGGACAACTGTTGTGGTATTACAATAATGAACGAACTCATCAGGGAAAAATGTGCTGCGGGCGGACGCGAATGGCAACGTTACTTGATGGTAAACGGGGCTGGACAAAAAAAATCTGAACTAGATGTCATCTCACAAACACTTGTATAAATAACCCGTATCCGTCAGCTTAACTCTGAGATAATACAGATTAAGCGTAGCCACGTAATGGCCTAGTACGCTATTACTCAATCAATAAGCCCATTCAGAACTTAATATTGATTCTGGCCCATACTGTTCTGCCTGGTTCATTAATGGATGCTACTCCAAAGTAACCAAAGCCACCGTTGCCGGCACGATTTAAATGTTCGCTATAGTTGCGGTTGAGAAGATTATCGATGCCAGATGTCAGGGCCACAACCTGGCTAATCTGCCAACCGCCATTAACAGATAACACAGCAAAAGCACCTGACGGAGCAAAATCTTTACCTGCAACATTTCCCTGATTTAACGCGATTCGGTGCTGAGGTTGCACCACTCTAAGCAGGCCACTCACCTGAAACGCCTGTCGCTGCCACGTTAAACCAAAGCGGGCCTCTGATGGTGCAATTTGCGGTAACGGCCGCTGTTGCCTCTGATTTTTTGCCCAGTTCCAGGCCAAGTTGGCTTCCCCCTTTAATGTCTCACTCAATCGGTAGCTCAGGCCCGCTTCAGCCCCTAATATTCTTGCTGTCACATTGTTGACCTGGCTATTACTTACTTTAACGGGATCATACGTAAAGAGGATGTAGTCGTTAATTTGGTTAACCCATGCCGATAACCAGCCAGATAGCTTTTCTTTATAGTAAGTTGCACCAAAATCAAGCTGTAGAGTTTTTTCCGTGCGCAGTTTGCCGGCCACATTGGCGCTGTTATCTGGCCCAATGCGCGGTGAGAACAACTCCCAGTAGTCGGGAAAACGTGTGGTATATCCTGATCCCACATAGAGCATTACTGGAAAACTAGCAATATCATGCTCGTAACGGATAAAACCTGCAGGTAGGAGCGCATTACGGTAGGTTGAGCCAGGATGAGTGTAGTTATTCATACGGTGCTGGTCGAACCGACCTCCACCAACCACTCTATGTTGCTCATCTTGACTCCAAGTTAATTCACTAAAAACACCTATCTCCATCATTGCAGCGTCTTCGCGCCAACCAACTTCTTTTTTGAGTGCACGGTGCCAGCTACTACGGCTATCGATACCACTTTGCAGTTTAAAATTCGTAAATAACCAGGTTGCTGCCGCCCGTCCGCCCAGGATGGTTCGGTCAACACGGGATGATTTTTTCGGCATGGTTGTCTGGCGAAGAGAGAAGTTGTCCATAACATGATCGGCATTGTAGTAGAAAAACAGGGCTTCAATTTTGTCCAATGTATCATTGATGTTGCGTTGTTCTAAACGCAAACTGTGACTTTGGCGTTTGAATTTCGAACCATCCATGCCGCGTGCAGCGTAGCGGGCTTGACCATTGCCACTGCCAGTAGTTAACTCCGCCAGTGTATCACGCGTGGGTGTCCAACCCACAATAACATCATAGCTCCATTTATCCCATTTAGAGGGTACAACACTTCCGTTACCATCCCGGTAATCTTCCGCATGCGACTGACTACCAATAATGCGGTGATAGCCCTTATCTGACCCAATGCTGATATCTGCATTTCCCTCTAAACGCTGATGCGGGACTACCGAGGCGCTGAAATCACCAACGACAGGGTGATCTGTAAAGTCCGGTTGCGCACGCTGAAAAAGTACCGTCCCTGCCGAATTACCTGGTCCCCAAAGCACGGTTTGTGGCCCTTTGATAAGGGTAAGCAGATCATATCCCTCCGGCGAAATATAGGAGCTAGGCGCATCCATTCTTCCACCACAAGCACCGCTTAATTCCGTACCATTCGTTAATATACGCAACCTTGAGCCAAACATACCCCGAAAAACCGGATCGCCATTGGTTCCTCCGTTACGGATTTGTGAAAATCCAGCAAGGGTTTTCAAGTAGTCAGTACCATCACTGGCCGGAATAGGTTGGCGCGGTGTCTTCGGTGAATTAATTACCGTGAAGGGTTGTGGCATCGAACCAGTGACTGTCATGACAGTCACTGATTGTAGTCTCTTTTTCTCCACTTTTTCAGTCTGTGATAGAGGTTGAGCAATCAAAGAGGATGTTGCAAAGAGTAGAGAGATGCTTAACAGTGTGTGAAGTCGAAATAGGAAATTGTACATAATCGTTCCAGCTATAGGATTGCACTTAAATTTATATCAGGAGAGTAGCGAATTACGGCACTTAACATTATTAACATAACTCGTCTTTACCAGTGCTAAACAGAAAGTTTAGCAAGTAGAAAAGAAAATAGATCGTGTCTTCGCCTACTCGGTCCTCAAATAGCGTCGTGTGTCATACTTGAAGAGATCAATCGTTCCTTAATTAGCGCGATTATAATTGGATTTAAGCAGGTGTTTTCATTTTTAACTTTTTTAGCTGGGTTTGATCACATAGATATACGGTTCATTTACCCAGTGCTGACGAATGACCGCATTGAGTAGAGAATGAATTTGGTTAGATATCAAAACACCATGCGATGATGTTACTTTGTTTAGTGCATTAGCCCTACTTGTATAACATATTCCAGTTGCTAGGGGGATAATATGTAGATAGTTAAAGCGTGATCTATCTTAAGCTGTCATCTATCTATCCCAATGTTATACGCTTAACAACAAAACGTAATAGAGGTTAAATAGAAATAACGATACGCTGTTTGCCACACATATTCTCCGCGCGCAGCAAATTGGCTGTCTGCTTCGAAGTCAAATTATCCTAAGGTTGCTCTATTGGGCTAATTAGTTGAATTCAGCTCTGAGCAATGTATATTTAGCTAGCGTCATCCGACGAAGAAAAAAGCTAACCATAGCTTTGGGGGGGCTAACAAGGCATCTTGCGCACGCAGAGCAGGATAGCGAGGCTTTGTTGAATAAATTGAACTTTTGGGTGATAGTTTGCTCCGGTCATTTCAACATGAGGACCCTATGGCAACGCAGAAGTTTAAAATAACCCACTGGTCCACGTATAACAACGCTCTCAAGCAGCGCGGATCTCTGACCATATGACTGGATGCCTCGGCAATTGCTCCCTGGACCGCCTGGGCGGCGTGGTCGGTCAGACATGGCTATCACCTCTGTGGCAGTAGATAGCCCGACACATGAAATTATCTGTGCCGATTTATCGTTAAACGGTACGACTGATGCTCAGGCTATACCAGCTCTGATAAATACAATACCCGCTACTGTCATGATGCCCTGCTGAGAAAGAAGATAAGACCGCTGATTCTTCCAGTGGCTGAAACCACTGTGTTCCGGTTCAAAACACTCATGGGCGATCATCTAAGTCTGTGTGACTATGATGCGCAGGTAGGTGAGGCAATGGCGATGGTCAACGCGCTTAACAAAATGACACAGTTAGGAATCCCTAACAGTATCCGGATCGCATAACAATCAATCTACTTAGAGGGCCCGTAGTCACAAGTTCTGAGTTATTCAATAAAGCCATTTGTTACATGATAGAATGGCCTTAATGATTTTTTCCTAATAAAAAAATTTCTCTAACTCAACTTATAAGCGAACATAAAAATGGCAATTACTCAACCTGTTCTTCATCCGACAAGCTGCACCGCAGATATGTACGGCGCAAGCGATACCCTTAATTCCGACTGTTTCGGTGGCGATATTGAAGCAATTAACTAAAACCGCGACGGATTTTTTCTTAAACAGTCTTGATAATGTAAGCCACATTAATACTGTCAAACGATCTTTATACCAGTGAGCAAGCCTTTGATACTGCTATCAACAAAACGCCTGAGGCCTATAAATATCTATTAATAATAGTCAGTTGATAATAAAAGATAATCTCTGCCTTTATCTTAAAGATAGTTTAATTATATTAAATCGTCATCCACTATCTAAAGTGGTCGCAGCAACATATCGTAACGAGTTACAACAAGCAGCATTTAATATCTCTGAAGGAAAAAATATCTGTTGCTGCTAATTAGTCGCATTGGGTATTCGCCTATAAAATTGTCCACGTTGAGTTAGTGCTCAACTAAGCATCTGTGCACAATGTGGCTTTAGTTGAGTGGCGTCAGCCGCATATATTTTATGCTTGCAAAGCAGCGAAATGATGTGGTGAAGTAAATCGCTAAGCTGTCACCACTGTTATCTTACTGGCGCTGATAACAGTTGGTGACGCCGTGATTACTGTGTAAGGACTAAACTACGTGCCCGAATAGTTTTGATCATCGCCGCTAATCCCTGTGTTCGCGACGTCGTCAAATGACGGGTTAATGTCAGCTTATCAAGCCAGCTGGCAGTGTCGAACGCAAAAATTTCTTGTGCACTTAATCCTTGATATAAAATGACGACTACGGCGATTAAGCCCTTCACCAGTGCCGCATCACTATCCCCTTCAATAACAACAATGTTGTCTGCTTGCAAATGCATCTCTATCCATACTAGGCTTTGACACCCCGCAACAAGATTTTTAGTTTGATGCAGTGTGCCAGCAGCCGGAGGCAACTTAGCCCCAAGCTCAATAAGATAAAGGTACTTTTCTTCCTGATCGATACAACAGTGCATGTTGCGCAATAGTCGATGCTTATCCGGCAGAGTAACCATAGTTTTTTGCTCCCGCGCTCAGCGACTAAGTAATTTTTGAATGCGAGTTAACCCCGCTACCAGTTGGTCAATTTCTTCCTGACTGTTGTAACAGGCAAAAGAGGCGCGGCACATTGCTGGCACGTTAAAAAAGTGCATAAGCGGCATGGCACAATGGTGTCCAGTGCGAATAGCGATACCGTATTGGTCGAGAAAACTGCCCACATCAAAAGCATGGTAATTACCGAGGTTGAAAGCAATCACGCCGGTGCGATTGCTTGGTCCGTATAGGGTTAGAGAATCTATTTCCTTCAGGCGCTGCTCGGCGTAGCGCATTAATTCCGCTTCGTGTTGATGCAGTGCAGTCACACCCTGCTGTTGCATCCATTCTATTGCCGCACCTAAGCCCACGATAGCAGCCACATTTGGTGTACCTGCTTCAAAACGCCAAGGGAGGTTGCCCCAAGTTGTACCCTCCGGAAGGAGCACTTGATCGATCATAGCACCACCCCCTTGCCAAGGTGGCATCTGTTCCAAACAGGTTTTACGTCCGTAGAGAACACCAATGCCAGTTGGTGCATACATTTTATGTCCTGAAAAAACATAAAAATCACAATCCAGATCCTGTACATCGACAGGACAATGGGTGATTGCCTGCGCCCCATCTACTAAGCTCACTACGCCCGCCTTCTTCGCCATGGCAATGAGCCGTTTGACCGGATTAACATGACCCAAGACATTGGAGATGGCGGTTACCGCGAGTAATCGTGTCCGGTTATCGATCAAGTTCGGTAATTGATCGATATCTAACTCGCCTTGCAAGGTAACAGGCAACACCCGAATTTGTACACCTGTCCGCTTTGCAACCAGCTGCCAGGGAACGATATTCGCATGGTGCTCCATTTCAGTGATGATTAGATTATCGCCGCGCAACAATTGACTCTCAACCCAGCTATTGGCTACGAGATTAATCCCCTCTGTCGTGCCTCTAACGAAAATGATCTCTTCCGCTACTGAGGCGTTGATAAAAGTAGCAACTTGGTGGCGGATCCGCTCCATCTGTTCGGTGGCTTCGACGCTTAATGTGTGCACACCACGATGGACAGCTGCATATTGATAGCGATAGAAATGGCTCTCTGCATCAATCACATACTCTGGCCGCTGTGTGCTGGCAGCACTATCAAGATAAACAAGCGGTTTACCATTAACCTGACGAGATAATATCGGAAATTGTGCCCTTAGATGGTCGAGATTAAGCGGCATCATTCTCTCCTAAAGCATGCACGACAATGTGCGCCATAACGGCTTCCTTTAATTGCCTTTCCGTTAGCTTTTCTGAAAGTTCAGCAGCAAATGCATTAATTATAAGCTGCTCGGCCTGTTTTTTGTCAAACCCGCGTGCACGTAAATAAAACATTTGCTCTTCATCGATGCGCCCTACAGTTGCGCCATGGCTACACTTGACATCATCAGCGTGAATTTCCAACTGGGGTTTCGTGTTAACTTCAGCCAGGGGATCAAGCAGTAAGTTGTTGTTCGTCATCAGGGCATCGGTTTTCAATGCATTAGGCGCGACATGGATAACACCGTTGAATATCGCACGGGCGCGATCACGTACCACAGATCGATGCAATTGTCGACTGCTGCCATGTGCTTTACTATGCCATACGCCACTGCGAGAGTCACCAATTTGCCTACCCTTGAGCAATTGTAAACTGTTGATTTCTAGCTGGCCATTTTCACCCTGCAGCAATGCACTGGTGTGATGCCTTACTAACTGACCACCTAAGAGAAAGCTGTGACTCTCCGCAGAGGCATCGCGCTGCAGACGTAGATCATTGTGACTAAAATGAAAGCTGTTAGCGTTTTCAAAGATGAGTTTTGTATGGGTTAACCGTGTATTGTTTTCCAATTGCATTGTCAGCCGTGCCCCTGTGAAATGGGCAGCATCGTTTAAACTCACATAGTGCTCAATCACCTGTGCCTGCGCGCCTGCTTGCAAATGGAGATGTAAACGCGGGTAGCTGCAGTTTAACCCATCATGGCACCCGCTACTGAGATGAAGTAAATAAAGAGGTATCGGCGCCTGCCTGTGTTCAGCAAGGCGTAGCAGCGTGTGTTGCTGGGCTAGACTTTCCGTCAAATGTAAAAACAACTCTGGTTGAACAGCATCAGGCAGTGAGGCTGCTATGCGCGTACTGCGCATTTCCAGCGCAAAAGGACCATATTGTATATCGCTCAATTCAGGTTGAAAGTGGCCGTTGATAAATACCAGGCGAATAGCATCGATATTGAGCGCTAACTGAGTTAAGGTTGCCACGTCAACGTCGACTGCTGCAGCATAGAGAAAAGTTTGCGGCAACAGGGGATCTAAGGGAGTATATTTCCAGTGCTCACTCTTTTTGTTAGGTAAACCCTGCTCAGTAAACTGTCGCCAGTGATGGCTGGCGCTGACCGAAGCCTCGTTACCACTCTGATTAAAAAGCTGCTGCCATTTTGCTATGGCAGCCTGGCTATGAGGATGTAAGCCAGCCATAGCCATGCTCCTCAAGTTGTTTTACTAATGCGAAATCACCTGATTTAACGATCCTCCCCTGTGACAAGACATGGACAACATCTGGCTGTATATAATTGAGTATGCGTTGGTAGTGCGTCACAATGATAAATGACCGCTTACCGTTGCGCAGTTGATTGATGCCAGCAGAGACGATTTTGAGTGCGTCGATGTCTAATCCTGAATCGGTCTCATCTAAAATACATAAATCGGGTTCGAGCGCGGCCATCTGTAAAATATCATTGCGCTTTTTTTCACCGCCTGAAAAGCCCACATTGACGGAGCGATTAAGTAAGTCCTCTGGCATATTCAATAGCGCGATTTTATCCTCAATAAAATCGTGAAAATCAACACGATCTAAAGGTGGCATATGTCGATACTGACGTACCGCATTGACAGCGGCCTGTAAGAAGCGGTGATTACTGACTCCTGGAATTTCTACAGGATACTGGAACGCCATGAAGATCCCCTCGCCTGCGCGCGCTTCAGGGGATAGGATAAGAAGATCTTTCCCCTTGAAAATCACCTCTCCCGCAGTCACTTGATACTCTTCTCGACCTGCTAACGTCGATGACAGTGTGCTTTTTCCTGAGCCGTTTGGCCCCATAATAGCATGGATCTCCCCCGCGTTTACCTCGAGATCAAGGTAGTGCAGAATCGTTTTACCTTCAATGCTGACTTGGAGCTTTTTTATACTTAGCATTTTTTTCCCGTGTCTCACTTTTAGCAGCAATGTGGGTCATCAACCTACACTATGTTCTAAACTGATTGCTAATAATTTTTGTGCTTCAACCGCAAATTCGAGTGGTAACTCAGAGAAAACATCCTTGCAAAATCCATTAATAATCATTGAAATTGCACTATCTTCACTAATTCCACGTTGTAAACAATAAAACAATTGGTCATCGCTGATACGCGATGCTGTGGCTTCATGCTCAAGTTGAGCACTGTTGTTACGCGCCTCTAGATAGGGAAAGGTGTGCGCTTGACTGTGGCTGCCGATCAGCATTGAATCGCACTGGGTGAAATTGCGCGCATTAGCGGCACTGGGCATCACTTTGACCAAACCACGATAAGAATTTTGGCTGTGACCCGCGGAGATGCCCTTGGAAATAATTGTTGAGCGCGTATTTTTGCCGATGTGGATCATTTTCGTACCGGTATCAGCCTGTTGGTGTCCGCTGGTGAGTGCAACAGAGAAAAACTCACCAATTGAGTTATCACCACGGAGAATACAGCTAGGGTATTTCCAAGTGATAGCGGATCCCGTTTCTGACTGCGTCCAGGACATTTTACTGTTTTCACCCGAGCAGAGCGCCCGTTTGGTAACAAAATTAAGGATACCACCTTTACTCTCCTCGCTGCCCGAAAACCAATTTTGTACGGTAGAGTATTTTACCTCGGCATTTTTGTGCACAATCACCTCTACTACGGCAGCATGCAGTTGATAAGTATCGCGCATTGGTGCAGAACAGCCCTCAATATAACTCACATAGCTATCTTCATCCACAATGACAATGGTACGCTCAAACTGACCGGTTTTGGCCGCATTGATGCGAAAATAGGTGGAGAGTTCCATCGGACAGCGCACTCCTTTTGGGATGTAAACAAATGTGCCATCCGAAGCAACTGCTGAATTGAGCGCAGCAAAAAAGTTGTCGTTGTGCGGGACGACAGATCCTAAATAGCGTTGTACTAGCTCGGGATATTGCTGAATTGCCTCACTCAAAGAACAAAATATAATCCCTTCCTGAGCCAGTTGATCGCGGTAGGTAGTCGCCACGGAAACAGAATCAAATATCGCGTCTACTGCGACATTCTGCCCTTCACGCACGGGTATGCCAAGCTGATCGAATGCAGCCTCTACCTCCTGAGTAAGATAATTTTCTATCCCTTGCGCGCCAGCGTGTTGGGAAGCCCCCGTTTTGGCTGGAGCGTCAGTATCACAGTTGGTGCAAGCAGGCGCCGAATAGTAACTGAATGCCTGATAGTCCAACTTGTCATAATGCGCTTTAAGCCAGTGGGGCTCCTCCATCGCCACCCAGGCATGGTAAGCTTTTAAGCGAAATGCTAACATCCACGCTGGTTCATTCCGCTTTGCGGAAATGGCACGTACGACTTGCTCGTCAATACCCTGCGCCAGCTCGTCAGTAACCAGATGAGTAAAAAAGCCTTGCTTATAGCTGGTCTGCTGCTCCGCTTCCCATATTTTAATTTCATCCGTTTTCAAAACCACACTTTCTCGTGACATAGTTATGACTCAACACCAAAACTTTCTCCACACCCGCAGGCGTGCTGTGCTTTGGGATTATTAAATTTAAATACCTGATTTAATCCGTCGTGAACGTAATCTACTTCTGTACCATCGATGAAAGGCATAAACTGCAAGGGAACATACAGTTTAGCGCCATGATTAGTGAAGCAGAGGTTATCCGCAGCGGGTTGCTTTACTATTTTCATGACATAACCCCAACCCGCACATCCTGAAGACTTGATGCTTAATTGTAATCCGCTTGCCCCCGGCGTTTTAAAAATTAACCTCTCAACCTGCTTAGCCGCTGCTTCGGTTAGAGTAATTCCTTGCCAATTAAACGCATCTGAGGAACATTCAACTAGGTTTGCCGTTGCCATTTAAGACCCCCGTAAATCGTTACATCCTACCATTTTACTATGTTATTAAGACTCACTGTTACTCGAATCCACGATTTTCTGGCATTCTCCACGCTAGCAGGAGATAAGCCTAGCACCTTATCTACGCACTGACTCATGGCTACATTGGCTAATTATGCGCCTGGCTATACTGCAAATTAGCCGCTGTATAGTATATAGATTTGATGAATGTTTATCTGCTAAAAAAGTAGATTTTGCTTATGTTACAAACCACTTTTTAAGATTGTGGGTATTGGTGCTGATGCGTTAAAAACGGATCCAATTATGCTACCACTTCACCAATGTAATTGGTAAGAATTATGCAATCTTTATGCCTGATTTCGAACTTAATAAATGAATTAAGTTAGTCCTATTGACATAAAAATTAATTTACTGTGTGTCTAAACCACAACCACAATAGTTCATTAATGTGTGTAACTGCCTTTTTTATCGGTATCAGCATAGACGGGGCGGTCACATCCTGTAGTAGTCGGTATAGATTCTCCTCTAAGGGCCGCATGAAATCTTGATAACTGCACACCCGTTCGCTGTTCCTTGCTAACATTGCTTCCAAATGTGCCGTCATATCTGGATAGATCGCTAAGTTAGGTAGAGCAATGGATCATTGCCAGACCGATCTCACTGGCGCGAATTTGCCGACCCTGCTTATAAATGTATTTGCGGCGAAAAATCAGCTCAATAATACTCGCGCGCGTCGCTTCGGTACCAAGCCCATCATCTGTTTCACGTAAAATCTGTTTCAGTTTTTTATCACGGCCATAGCGGGCTATCCCGGTCATTACTACCATTAGGGTTGTATCGGTAAAGGGCAAAGGTGGACGCGTCTGTTTAGCTTTGCCCTCACTTTCCTCGAAGAAAAGCATGTCTCCCCGCTGTAAAAGGGTGGTCAGGGGGGGGGATTCCTCCAATTGATTGGCTGCTTCTGGGTAGAAAGCCTGCCAACCTCGTTGCAATAGATTTCGCGCCCGCGCGGTAAATTTCCCGCCAGCAATATTCAATGTAACATAGCAATACTGGTAAAGTTCATGTGGATAAAACTGCAATAGATAGGTGTGGGGAATTAATTGATAAACTTGTATCTCATTTTCTGTCAACGTGATAATACTACGACGCACCGTGGGGATAATTGCATGGTATGCTTCCACGTTGTTATCATTTCAACAACAACGATTTTTTAAAGACAAGTTAAACGGCTCAGTGACTGTGTATGTGGGTAGATGTTGCTTAATGGCATCGATTACTGACTCACGTATCACAAAATGGAACTCGGGTAGATAGCGACAATCAAAGCGAGGATAGGTAATGAGCTTGTGCGTTTTATACAATTTTTTAGATATCTCAACTACCTGAGACGCTATTAAATTAAAGCGTTTGGCGGCCTCAATCTGTAAGCTTGAGAGTGAAAAGCGCAGCGGCGCAAACACTTTTTCTTCTTTACGTTCATAGTCAACAACGCGTGCAACCTTTCCTCGAATGGTATTAGCAACATGCTTAGCTAAGGGTCAATGAAGAATATGCCCATGCCCATGCTCATCTTGCCAAGGTTGGCAGGCTTCTGCTGGCATCCATTTCGCAGTGAAACGTTGCTGGTGCGGCATAACAATATGAGCATATACTTTGTAATTAGTCACACAGTGTGAAATTTTCAATCTCTTTATCACACCGCACGATTAAACCTAACAGTGGGGCTTGCACGCGTCCCACAGAAAATACGCCAGAAAAACCAATTTTTCGTCCTAGCAGAGTATAGGCACGATTCATATTGATACCATAGAGTCAGTCTGCAGGTGGACGTGCCAGCGCGGAGACGCAGAGGGGGGGGGGAGGAGAAAATCCCGATTATCTTGTAGTTGACGCAGCAACGTTTCAATGATGTCTAATTGGTTACTTACCGCTTGACGGGGCAACAATTGCCATTTGTGAGGAATAATTGGGAGATCAGTGAGATACCAACGTGCATAGCGACTGTGGTATACTTCGGGTTCAGCTTGCTCAAGCAAGTGACTAACGTAACATTCACCACAGGTGATATACCCCTTTTTTCTACGTTGCGGTTGTGGGAGTGGCTCAGCAATAGCAGAGGCTAACGGCGGTTTTTCCGCCAAAATAAGTTTCATCACTTGCAATATAGCGTTACGGCTAGTTTGGGTAAGTAATCTAAACTTAAATCACAGCGCCTTATCAGTATGTGCCACTGCCTAAATGTCATCTGCAGAAAGCAAATAACGTTGGTCATCGCCATTATGTGTCATTATTGGGTTAATTTCATTCGGACGATATGGCAATATCAAAAATAAGTAAACCAATAATCGCATCCTGGTCACGGCAGCTGAACGCACGACGAACCTGTTCAGCTTCTGTCCATCTACCCGTGCGCCAAATGCCATTAAACCCAAGTGAGAACGCCGCCATCTGCATGGCCATCACTTCACAACCGGCGGCGAGTCGTTGTTCTTGCTATAACACATTGACGGATTGAGTACAGTGAGCGACCACCGCAATAATCGTCGGCGCTTGTAATGGGGCAAGTCGCGCTTTTTCAATGGCTTTCTCGCTCATCGCGCATTGTTGTGCTGTTGCCACCAATAATTGGCTAAACCGCATCAATCCGGTGTTTTCTATAAAAAAAATCGCCATGGCCGTAACACGCCATAATCTGGTAGGCGTATACCTGCTTGAATAATTGTACGTAGTACTTTCCCTGTTGGTGCTGGTTGAATCGAGCGAGAGGATGAATATCGATTAAGTAGGAGATTTATCGCTTCCATAACAGAACCTTATTAAAATCAAACATAAGTGGCAGGGATATAGCCTTCTTTTTTTTAAAAAAGCAAGATGACGATATACTGACATTTACACTATCACTCTTTAAGATGTGATTGAAAGTACCTATTTTTTGCTCACGACGGAGTTAACATGCTTTTATTTTGGCGTTGTATAGCGGGACTACTCCGCTGGTCCTGGCGGACACTTAATTTTATTAGAGAGTGTGCACTTAACCTAATTTTTCTATTGATTATTTTGTTGGTAGCAGGCGTGTGGTTACAGGTAAATAATAGCAACACACCATCCAAATTAAGTAAACAAGCACTAAAAGTGAATCTTAGTGGCATTTTGATCGATAAACCCTCGGTAACAGATAAAATTGGTAGATTGGGTCGTCAATTTTTCGGCTCGGGTAGTGATCATTTGCAGGAGACGTCGCTTTTTGATGTTGTCGACGCTATTCGTACGGCAAAGCAGGATAGCAATATCACAGGGATAGTACTTGATTTACACAACTTTGTTGGTGGTGATCAGGCGGCATTAATGTATGTTGGTAAGGCGCTGCGTGAATTTCGTGATAGTGGAAAACCCATTTACGCCTTTAATGACCAATATAATCAGTCACAATACTTTTTAGCCAGTTATGCAAATAAAATTTGGTTAACGCCAAGTGGCGAAGTCAACATACTTGGTTTTGCTTCAAATAGTCTCTATTTCAAGTCATTACTTGATAAATTAAAAGTTTCTACCCATGTTTTTCGTGTTGGAACTTATAAATCGGCGGTTGAACCCTGGCTTCGCGATAGTATGTCGCCAGAGGCGCGTAAAGCGAATAGTCGCTGGGTTAATCAACTATGGCAAAATTATCTTAACACGGTTGCTGCCAATCGCCAGATAACACCAGAGCAGCTCTTTCCGGGTGCCGAAGGCATCCTTGCTCATCTACAATCAACACACGGCGATGCAGCACAACTTGCGCTTAATAATAAGTTGGTCGATGAATTAGCAAGCCGTGCCCAGATAGAGCAGCAACTTATTAAAATATTCGGTATGAACAAGAAGGAGAGCACCTATCGCAGTATTAGTATGCAGGATTACCACACTAGCGAGCCAACATCTACAACAGAGGCAGATAAAATAGCGATAATTCTGGCCAATGGCACTATTAGCGAAGGGGAAGAGACGCCAGGAAATGTTGGTGCAGATATGACTGCTAAACAGATACGCAAAGCTAGATTGGATAAAAATATTAAGGCGGTGGTTCTACGCATCAACAGCCCAGGTGGTAGTGTTACTGCGTCGGAAATCATTCGCCAGGAGCTAGAGGCACTGCACAGTGCAGGCAAACCGATTGTGGTTTCCATGAGTGGCATGGCGGCATCGGGGGGCTATTGGATCTCAACCCCAGCGGATTACATTATCGCGAGTCCAACAACGTTAACCGGATCCATTGGTATTTTTGGTATCGTTAACACGTTTGAGAATACGTTAGGTACGCTCGGTGTGCATGCGGACGGAGTAACAACATCGCCGTTGGCAAACCTGAGTGTCGCTGCTGCATTACCTGATGAGGTCAAGCAGCGATTGCAGCTTAATTTGGAGAACGGTTATCAACGCTTTATCTCACTGGTGGCAACCTCACGCCATAAAACCCCTGAACAAGTTGATGAAGTTGCACAAGGGCGTGTATGGACCGGGAGTGATGCTAAAGAGTTTGGTCTTATCGACGCACTTGGCGATTTTGATGATGCTATAAACAAAGCGAACACATTGGCCAAGCTGGATAAATCTGAACTGGTTTGGTTGCAGGATGATTCCGGATTTTTTAGTAAATTTTTTAACCCTATGGGCGTATTTCTACCCAATTATATTGATACGTTAATCACACAATGGTTACCACGTCCACTACAAGATATTTTATTGAAAGCACGTCCAATCCCCGGCATCAGTAGTAAGTTAACTGATTCGCAAAACCGATATGTGCTATGCATGAGCTGTGCAGAAATAAATTGATAATAAATTGGTGCTGCTTAACCTGCGGCACCTTGCTCTCTTATTCAGGCTTGGCACTCGATGAGAAAAAAAATTTATGTCGCCTACACAGGCGGTACAATCGGCATGAAAAGTTCAACCAAAGGTTATATCCCTGTTGCGGGTTATCTTGAACAGCAACTCAGGTTGATGCCTGAATTTTTCCGTCAAGAAATGCCCGTTTTCACTCTGCACGAGTATCAACCCCTGATAGATTCCGCAGACATGACCCCTCATGGATGGCAAATTATCGCCGAGGACATAACTTGCAACTACCTGCTATATGATGGTTTTATCATTCTGCATGGTACAGACACAATGGCTTACACTGCATCCGCCCTCTCTTTTATGCTAGAAGATTTAGCGAAACCGGTCATTGTCACTGGCTCGCAAATTCCAATCGCAGAGTTGCGATCAGATGGTCAGCGAAATTTACTTAATGCACTCTATATTGCAGCGAACTATCCTATTAATGAGGTGACCCTGTTCTTTAACAATGCGTTGTTTCGTGGTAATCGTACAACCAAAGCGCACGCAGATGGTTTTAATGCATTCATCTCCCCAAATTACCCGCAACTGATTGAAGCCGCAATAGATATTCGTCATGTGAATAAAGCACGCTCTAGGATAACGACAAGAAGCCAACTTAAATTGCATACGATCACTCCCCAGCCGGTTGGCGTGATTACACTTTATCCCGGTATCTACTCCAGTATTGTGCAAAATTTTTCGCACCAACCTGTTAAAGCTCTTATTTTACGCGCATACGGTGTGGGTAATGCGCCGCAAAACAGCGAGTTTATTACTGCACTGAGCGAGGCCAATGAACGCGGTATTTTAATCGTTAATTTAACCCAATGTATTTCGGGCAGGGTCAATATGGAAAGGTATGCAGGCGGCAATAGGCTGCGAGAAGTCGGTGTCATTAGCGGATTTGATCTCACCATTGAAGCGGCTTTGACCAAATTACACTTTCTGCTCAGTCAACAAGCAGCGACGGACTGGGTAGCGGAAAAAATGCAACAAAACTTGCGCGGCGAGCTCACACAATAATTATTGTGTCGTAACCGCGATGACAAGCTAAAAAAGAGTCTATTTCTTAACTCAGGAACAATGAGTGTGTAATTTTGGCACAAATGAGAAAATGTTAGGCTTGCGCATGGTAGAGGGATTTACTGCCATGCAAGCTAATGGACATCTTATGAGGTGTACTATCGCTTTCTGTTTTTGAAATTGGGCTTGTAGGCGTTAACCTTGTGGTAGCAATGTGTTACTTAAGTCCATAAATAAGCCACGTATATTTGTAGCAAGTTGTAATCCGCCTAAGCGAGTTGAACCTTAACAAAAGGGCATGGCATGTACAGCAGCACATCATGGTTAAACGGTGTGGATTTCATTTCACCTCTACTGATACAAAGAGGAAAAGCAAGTCTTAACTCAGCATTTAGCAGGCATTCTACCTCATATACTGATAAAACAGCGTGCCGATATCTTGTCCACCATCATCTCTTTCAATTCGCGGCCAAAATAGGAGATAACGCAGTAAAGATAACTCGCTTGATTGAATAAAAAACAGTTAGCGCAAGCTGCGGATGAAATAGAACCCGTAGGTAAATGAGCGGCATCGTGCTGCTATACCACTTTCACGTACAGACATGATAAAAGTAACAACGGTCGAGGGTTATAATGTCAATTTTACAAGCACAGCTATTACGGATAAGTATGGTCTCTTGGCTAGATAGAATGCGTTGACGGCAGGAAGAAGTGCTTTTTACCATTAGCGAATAGAGGTAGATACATTTTACGTCACACTGCTTGCAGGCAGAGAAAGGCTTAGACAAGTGAATAGGCTATATGCTGGCTGACCAGTAACTGCTACGTTGAATTAACGTTTAAATGCGGAGTGGAGAATTTGGCAAACCCATCCTATATACCGATAGCTAAATGCTAATGGGATTTTGCCGCCACGCGGCTTCTTAGGCCTAACTAGGGTGTTGTAGATAATGGATAATGTTTTTAGCTGAATCACGACCTTCACCGATGGCAGTAAGGACCAAATCAGCCCCACGCACGATATCTCCACCAGCAAAAATTTTAGGGTTACTGCTCTGATAGCGGTATTCGCGCTGATTTACTCGAATGCGCCCTTGGTCATCGAGTGCAACAGCAAAATCCTGAAACCATGTCATGTGATGTAGACGAAAGCCAAACGCCATCACTACCGCGTCGGCAGGCAAAACTTCTTCGTTGTCGGCAAGTTCCTGCACTTGATAGCGTTCCCCAGCGTTAGCAGGCCGCCAATTTCTGGATGGCGGTCGTACACGACCGCTTTAATGCCGTGACGGATCAGCACACGCTAGACCTCCCGGTCCAGCACCAATAATGGCGACCTTTTTACCGTTGAACACGACGTTTGATAAATCTGGTCGCCAGCCCATCTCCAGCGCTTGATCATTAATATAGCATTCAATATGGCTAATCGCGACTGCACCAAATTCACCATTCAGTGTACACGTACCTGCACATAACCTATCTTGCGGGAAAACTCGCCCGCATACTTCCGGCAGACTATTAGTTTGGTGGGAGAGTTCTGCGGCTTCAATAATGCGTCCTTCGTGGGCTAATTTAAGCCAATCAGGGATATAGTTATGTACCGCACAGCGTCTCACAATAGGGATTACCGCAAGCAATACAGCGTTCGGCTTGCGTTCTAGCCTGCTTTTCTGCAAAGGAAGTATAAATCTCCACAAAATCTATTCTGCGTGAAGTAAGCGGTCTCTTAGTAGGATCAACACGTTGTAGATCCATAAATTGATACATGTTATTGCTCATCTTTCTGCCTTTCACTGTGCCTGAATGGAGAATGTTTGCCCTTGGTAGCGCCACTGGCCGAATAATTCCTCAAGCTTACTTGATCGTGATTTTTTATTAGCCTAAATCTGCCCGGCCATCCTGACCAATCTGACAATATTGCCTCTCCTTGAGCTGAACCTGTGTGCTGTACATGTGCACTGATTAGCCCACGCAGATCTTCTTGATAAATCGGCAACATCTCAAGGGAGATAATTTCCACCAATTCACTGTTCACGCGCTTGACAAAAGCGTTATCTTCATCCAAAACACAGGCAAATCTTCCAATCATGCTTGTACCAAAGTTGATACCGGTCTTGCCAAGAAGACAGACAATGCTGCCAGTCATATACTCACAGCCATTATCCACCTATTCCCTCGACAACCGTAATAGCGCCAGAATTACGCATGGCGAAACGTTCGCCGACACAACCCGAAGCAAATAGCTTGCCGCCGGTAGCGCCATAGAGGCAGCTATTCCCCGCAATAGTGGCCTGATGACTACAGAAATGGGAACCGACGGGAGGATGGATAACTAGTAAACCGCCTGCCATGCCTTTGCCAACATAATCGTGTTAGCATCACCATTTAATATGAGTTCGATTTCTGGCGCGTTCCAAACACCGAAGCTCTGACCAGCCGTACCATTAAAATAAACACGGATTTGGATGCCGCGATGATGCTTTGCTCACCATAGCGTTCTGCTACGGTGCCAGAGAGTGTCGCCCCCTTACTGCACGGTTAGTATTGTACACGTTAAAATAGCATGTTTTGCGCTGCTGCATCTCAATCAAGGGACGCGCCTGTTCCAAGAGTAACTAATTTAATCTGCCCGGAGCGTAAGGTGGATTGGTATCAGTGCAATAGACCGCACGATTATCTTTTAGTTGTACTGTGGTGAGTAACGCGGATAAGTCGAGATTGCGCCGCTTCGCCGTGGTCCCTTCTAGCGTCGTTCGCAGATCCGCCAGTGCTGCATGCGCCTCTGGGGCGAGCGCACCCATGGATATCGCCGCTGTATCGAAACGTTTAAACAGGTTGGAGGGGGGCTCCACCTCATCCACTGTCAGAAGATGGGTAGTGGGTGTTAATTTGAGTAGGTCACATAATGGTGCAATTGGGCGCTGATTAACCAATGCGGCATAATGTTGATAAAGCGGTACTATCGTTATGCACCACAGTACGCTGCAGTGTTAACACGGCATCGGGATTCCAGCAGTGGTATTCACCTGCAACGGTAAATTTCAACAATCCTCCCTGACTAAGCGGGGGGTGGACAATTCCCAAGCCTGTTGCGAGAGGGTGATAAGATCTTGTCGCAAGTCGGCAAAACGGGCACCACTGATGCGGCTTTTTACGCCACTAAAACAGCGTTGAATCACCTCCGCATGCAAGCCCACGGCTTCGAACAGTCGGGAGCAACGATAAGAGGAAATTGTTGAAATTCCAATTTCAGACACAATGTCATACAATCCTTTGTTAATTCCATTACAATAATTAAGTAACATCTGCGACAACGGTTTAGCGATAATGCCGTTGTCCACCATGCTTGCTAACGTCTCACAAGCGAGGTATGAGTAAATGGCTGTGGCGCCAAAACCGATCAATACAGCAAAATGATGGGGATCACGTGCGCTCGCTGTCGCGGTAATGATGTTGGCATCGCAACGTAACTTATTCTCAACTAAACAGTTGTGGATCGCGCCAATTACCATCGCAATCGGTATTGGTATGCGCTGTTTTTCTATATTGCGATCAGTCAGGATGAGCAAAACGATCCCCGCGTGCACTTGCTGGATGGCTATTTCACACAGTCGATCAATCAGTTGAGCTAAGGTTTGCAGGGTTGGATCAAATGTACAATCAAGATGCGTGGTCTGGTAGTAGGTATCATCTAGCGTAATCAGTTGTTGGAAATCAATATGGAGCATAATCGGCGAGGGAAAACTCACGCGATGCGCTTGTCCTTCGGTTTCACAAAACGCATTCATTTTACGGCCGATACAGGTTGCCAACGACATCACGTAGTTTGCTCGCAAGGGATCGAGCGGTGAGTTATTGCGCAACTTGTTGTCGAAAATAGTCATACAGCGAATGCGGTTGTGCAGAAAGTACCGCAAGTGGAGTGTCATCTCCCATTGAGCCCACCGTTTCTTGACCGTTTTCACCTAACACCCGTAGGACATGCTCTAGCTCTTCTATGCTGTAAGCAAACTGTTTTTGCCAGATGGTGAGTTGTTTACGACGCATCTCACTCGGTATATCTTGATGTTCGCTCCATGTTTCACTGGAGTAGAGACGTTTCACATTCTTTTGCAGCCAGGAGGGCGCCCTTTAAGATCATTAACCGTTACGGTCGAGGCTAGAAGCCGCGTAACGGCCATCGGAGGCGACAATACCAGCTGGACTGTCCCATGGCTCCAAACGTGTCTTTCGCCACAACGTCTCTCTCACTTTTGAACAGTGGTTTAAATATCCTGACGTGCGCCGTGCCTGTTTTGAGATCCATAAAGCACCCTATTATGGCCACACAGGTAAGTTAAGTGGGTTAATGGGATTTGGTCGTGAGATCACCGAACGAAAACGCTATCAAGACGTATTAGAGAGCGCAAGTCGGGATAAAACGACGTTTATCTCTATAATTAGCCATGAGTTGCGAACACCGTTAAATGGTATTGTGGGATTAAGTCGGATTCTGCTTGATACGCAGTTAGATACCGAACAGCTCAATTACCTCAAGCCGATCTATGTATCGGCTATTACACTTGGCAATATTTTTAATGACGTCATTGAAGACGATAAAATAGAGCGTCGAAAAGTAAAATTATATATACAGTCAATTGACTTTACTGAATTCCTTGCTGAATTGGAAAATCTCTCTAGTCTGCTGGTATCACAGAAAGAGTTGAAATTTAGACTAAAGCCACAGGATCTGTTACCACACCAAATTAGTACTAATGGCACGTGACTACGACAAATCCTGTGGAATCTTATTAGCAATGCTATCAAGTTTACTGCTCGCTGTGCGGTTGTTGTTACCGTAACCTATACACAGAGTGAATTTTTGTTATGTATTACCAGGTAACGAGTTGCCACGGAGGTAGACCTGCACTGGTACCGGTATTGGCTTGGCTGTTTCGCATCGACTTACCCAAGCGATGGGCGGGGATATCACTGTCAAAAGCACGCCTGGAAAAGGCTCTTGCTTTACTCTGCAGATCCGGGCGCGCCCAGTGTTACTGAAGAGGTAGAGGACGTGGAGGGTGACAATGCACTGCCCCTGCCAGCATTGCATGTATTGCTAGTAGAAGACATTGATTTAAACGTCGTGGTAGCGCGCTCTGTGTTATAAAAACTCGGTTGTACCGTTGAAGTGGCAATGACAGGCAAACAAGCAATAAAGATGTTTGACCCAACCGAGTTTGATTTCGTGTTATTAGATATCTAATTATCCGATTTAACCGGGCTAGATGTTGCTAGCGCAATACGACAGAGCTATAGCACCTGTACGCTACCACCCTTGATTGTGCACGCACTGCAAATGTATTAAAAGACAAACGTGCTTACATGGAAGCGGGCATGGATGACGTATTGAGTAAACCCCTCTCTGTTCCAGCTCTCATTCAGACGATTAAAAAATTCTGGAATGGATATGAAAAATTGGAGCTAGATAATCATCGAGAATTGGAGTGGCAGCAATACTACGAAAAAAAGCTTGATATCGACATAAAAATTTGTGCTGTTTGAAATATGCTACCTGGCTATCTTCATGCGTTGGATGAGGCTATCACGGTTAACAACTAAGCAGACGCGACGGCTGGCTATCGGGCATAAGATTAAGGGTGCTGTCAGTACGTTAGGGCTCTTGGCGTTACAGCGTTTGGCCAAGCAAATTCAAGATGGCGAAGCGGATGGATGCCAACGACAGGTGGCAAGTTGGACTGCAGATATTAAACGGGCGTGGCAGAATGACATTTCTTTTCTAAGAAAGTGGATCGATCTAGTAGTAAAAAATGACCCCGATTGAGATCGGGGTGCGCTAACATTGCGCCAACACCAGGGAAAATCGGTATTTGCTGCGCCAAGTGGCCCAACAAAAATTTGTGTCTAGCGACATTATATACATAGTTTGGAAAAATTCACGGCAGATCGTAAGTTAGTTAATAAAGTGTGTGAGGCTGGACGGATTTTTTTCGTCTAACTAGACGTTCACGCTACAGAATTTAAATATACTAATTTTATTTTCCGTTAATGCGTCTGCCTATCCGTCTCTTCTATCATCGCTAAATGCTATTATCTTATTGTTTTTATTTTGTTAATACATAAAGTAAATGCTTTTTTGGCTAAAAATGGTACGCCATTTTGTCCAAAAGTGGGTGGAACGTAACGAGACGTGTGTAAATGTTGCAGGCTAGCGGCTATCAATCCTATGGTGTTACTCCGCTCACTTCTCAACAAGCCTTATTATACAAATGTGCTTGCATCACTACTGGGTTAGCTGCCTCAGTGTGCATCACTCTCAGCATCAATTAAGCGGGACCGCTTAATATTGCTAAATCACTCCTGATTAAAAAAAAATAGTGACGACTGTTGGGGATTTCAAATGGCACGCATCAAGCAAATTAGCACGTTTTAGTCCTTCTTTCATGGGTGAACTGATTGATACGATAACTGATCCGTCAACAATACCAATGAAAGCGCCCAGTATGCCTATCCCGCGTAAAGGAAACAGGGAGGCAAAACGCTAACAAATTAGCGTGTCTAAGTTGACGGGCAGTATGATTTCAATGTATCAGACTCACTACAGAAATTTACTCATTAATAACTAAACCTGAACTTATTTGGTTGCCAACTGGCCTTTGGTACTGAGATAATTTTAGTCTGATTTTAATGAATGCTGGGAACATCCAGTTCTGTCCCCGACGGCCCTAGGGCTTCGATGGGGTCTCATCCACAATATATTCTTAATGTAATCTCAATAAAATGGCAGAAAAACGCAATATCTTTCTGATAGGGCCAATGGGAGCAGGTAAAAGTACCATTGGCCGCCAGCTTGCCCAACAGCTCAATATGGAGTTTTATGATTCCGACCATGAAATTGAGCGCCGTACTGGCGCAGATGTAGGTTGGGTTTTCGATGTAGAGGGTGAAGCTGGCTTTCGCGAACGCGAAGAAAAAATTATCAACGATCTTACAGAGAAGCAGGGTATTGTGCTTGCCACTGGCGGCGGCTCAGTCAAATCCCGCGAAACACGTAATCGTCTCTCAGCCAGAGGCGTTGTCGTTTACTTGTTAACCACTATTGAAAAACAGCTAACGCGGACACAACGGAGCAAAAAACGCCCTTTACTTCAAGTTGACGCCCCCCCGCGGGAAGTGTTAGAAGCGCTGGCAAGCGAGCGTAACCCATTATATGAAGAGATCGCCGATATTGTGGTGAACACCGATGAGAAGAGTGCTAAGGTCTTGGCTAATCAGATTATTAGTGTGTTGGAAAAAAATTAGTTTTTTATCTTATACTCTGCTCGAGTAAAAAAATTATCATGGAAAAAATTACGGCCGCATTACAGGAACGGAGTTACCCAATTCATATTGGAACAAAATTGTTCAACGATCTGCACATGTTGTTGCCACTGAGTTCTGGGGACTCAGTTATGCTTGTGACGAATCCCACGATCGAAATACACTATGCCAACAAGATTATTCACAAACTAAAAAGTATGGGATTATGCGTTGATCAGACCATTTTACCCGATGGTGAGAGCTATAAAACTTTGGCAACAATGGAACATCTTTTTACTGCATTGCTAGAGAATCGGCATAATCGTAATACCACGCTGATTGCTTTAGGAGGTGGTGTGATTGGCGATATCACGGGTTTTACTGCAGCGAGCTATCAGCGCGGTGTGCGCTATATCCAGCTACCCACTACGTTACTTGCTCAAGTTGATTCATCCGTCGGTGGCAAGACGGGTGTCAACCATTCTCTTGGCAAAAACATGGTGGGTGCATTTTGGCAACCTGCTGCGGTTATCATTGATGTAGATTGTCTTGCCACTCTGCCGAAACGCGAGTTTATGTCTGGGATGGCAGAGGTAGTAAAGTATGGCATTATTGCCGATATGGACTTTTTTGCTTGGATAGAAACCCATCTGGCTGCATTGCTGGCATTGGAAACTCACGCATTAACCTATTGTATTCGGCGCTGTTGTGAATTAAAAGCGCAAATTGTGGCGGCGGATGAGTGTGAGGCGGGGCAACGGGCCTTACTAAATCTGGGACACACGTTTGGTCATGCGATTGAAACGCACCTTGGCTATGGCACGTGGTTACACGGTGAGGCGGTAGCAGTGGGTATAATAATGGCGGCAAAAACAGCACAACGACTTGGCATGTTGTCACCACAACAGACCGAACGGATTATGCATCTCTTAACGCGCTTAGGATTGCCTACAACTGGGCCACGAGAAATGTGTGCGCAAGATTATTTTCCGCATATGTTAAGAGATAAAAAAGTGCAAAATGGACAGTTACGCTTAGTGCTTCCCCGCACAATAGGGTGTGCCGATGTGTTCACCAATGTGGCACATGAGATTGTCTTAGCGGCAATTAGCGACACCTGATTACTGTGTTGGGAAGTAATTTATGTTTAATTTATCGGAAGTAACCGTTGCTTGATACAGACTAAGAGGATTCACTATGGACGGTTTCAAACCGGAAAATAAACTGGAACCGGATGCGAGCGATCGACGCGTTGCACGACCGCATAAAATATCGTCTATTTCCAGATATGCAATAAATCGTAATCATGCATTCATGGTCATGGGGATTGTGTTGTTGCTACTCTTGGTGTTTAGTATCGGTTTAGCGTTGCGGGCGAAGAGTGATAAAGTAACTCAGGTGGCAAGTAGTACAACAAACAGGCACGCTGATAATGACATCAATAAGCCAGCTCTGTCAGCACAGCGATTTGAAGAAACGGGTGATTATCGTCAGAAGCAACACGCTAGCTCTCCAGCTGACGACAAGTTGGCGCATAATCAACCTAAAGAGATTACGGTACCCTCCATCGCATCATCTGCTACAACATTACCAATAGAAACAGAAACACGGCGCCAACAACGCATAACACTAGCAGGGGACTTGAATAGCGTATTGACCAATAAGCAGAGTGAAATCAGTGCGGCGACAGTGGAGGCGCCGCGGCCGCATATGCTGCCAACAGCGCCTGCAAGCGTAAGTCGCCGTGGCAGTAGTGAGATGCGTCGCGCTGTCCCCACCCTATCACCACCTGCATAGGCACAACGAATACAAGTGAATCGGAGCGTAAGTTCAGTGGATGCTGGCAAGCGAGTAGAAAAAAAATGGGTGGGCGTAACCCGGCTGTAGTAATGAAAAATCCCCCTACAAAAACGACTGCAGGGCGTTTTACCATCCAGATTAACGCTGCCTCACAAGAAAAAACCTTATTTGATTGGGCTGAGAAAATCGCCTTACGGGTTATCGTAATCATAAAACAATACGTAATCATCAGCCCTGGTATTTATTGACAGTAGGTACTTACAACAATGTGATAGAAGCAAGAAAAGCTGTTACATTATTGCCACCCGCAGGGCGCAGCGCAAAACCGTGGATAAAACCGATGAACCATGCGGAAAAAGGGATAGTTAGTGCACGGAAAGGAACCTAACATAACTCCATTGTTCCTAAACCTATAAACTGAAGATCCTGTTGCTAGCGATAATCAGTAAGAAAATTATATTTACATGAAAAAAAATCGCGCTTTCCTCAAATGGGCTGGGGGCAAGTACCCGTTGGTTGATGAAATTCGGAGTCGTCTTCCACAGGGCAATTGTTTAATTGAGCCATTTGTTGGAGCAGGTTCAGTCTTTTTGAACACAGACTATGAACAATATTACCTTGCTGATATTAGTGGCGATTTGATAAATCTATACGATATTGTGAAAACGCGGGCAGTAACTTTCATCAACGAGGCCAGACGGCTCTTCACACCGGAGAGCAACAATGAAAAGGTCTATTATGCTAGACGTGAAGAGTTTAATTTAAGTGATGATTCATGCCGACGTGCCCAGTTGTTTCTCTACCTAAATCGTTATGGCTATAATGGGTTATGCCGCTATAATCTGCGTGGTCAATTTAATGTTCCGTTTGGTCGCTATCGCAAGCCTTATTTCCCCGAAGAGGAAATGCTTATTTTTGCTGAACATGCGCAAAAAGCCCGTTTTATCTGCCAACCCTACCATGCTGCGTTGAGTAAGGTACAAGCAGGTTCAGTAGTTTATTGTGATCCGCCCTATGCGCCACTCTCTGCGACAGCAAATTTTACCGCCTACCACACCAATAGTTTTAGTTTACGCGAGCAGCAGCACCTGGCAGAGCTGGCATTCAAGTTATCGAGAGAACGTAGCATTCCAGTGCTGATTTCCAATCACAATACTGAGCTTACCCGATTATGGTATCGAAAAGCAGATGTGCACGTGATAAAGGCACGACGATCTATCAGTCGTAGTGTGAATGGACGTGTTCAAGTAGATGAATTACTGGCGTTGTTTAGCTGATGTATTGAACGTAGTATCGTCTTGTCGAACATGATATTGAGAGGTATCCATGCCGATAAAACAATTTATCATTGCCCCGTCTATTTTGTCGGCGGATTTTGCTCGCTTAGGTGAAGATACCGCGCGTGTGCTGGCAGCTGGAGGGGATTTTATCCATTTTGATGTTATGGATAATCACTACGTGCCCAATTTAACGATCGGGCCGATGGTATTAAAAGCGTTACGCGATTACGGCATCAGTGCACCTATAGATGTGCATTTAATGGCAAGGCCAGTTGATAATTTAGTTACTGATTTTGCCAATGCAGGCGCTAGCTATATTCATTTTCACCCGGAAGCCAGCGATCATGTTGATCACACATTACAACTGATCAAAGCACATGGATGCAAGGTGGGGCTAGTGCTTAATCCTGCCTCACCGCTCAACTGCCTTGATTATACTTTAGACAAGCTTGATATGATTTTACTAATGTCAGTCAATCCAGGTTTTGGCGGCCAAACTTTTATCTCGGCCGTGTTAGATAAAGTACGAGCGGTGCGTCACCGAATAGATGAAAGTGGATTTGCTATTCGACTAGGTGTTGATGGCGGCGTCAACGTAGGCAACATCGCCTCCATTGCTGCGGCCGGTGCTGACATGTTTGTGGCAGGTTCAGCGATATTTGGGCAAGCGAATTATCGGCAAGTAATTAGCGCGCTGCGTGATGAATTGGAGAAAGTACATGGTGGATTGTTTCACTGATATTCTTGCCGTCGCGTTTTATCTTGATGGTGCGCTAATCGACAGTGCGCGCGGCTTAAATATTGCACTTGAGCACACATTTACTGAGTTGCAACTGCCTGCGCCAGGTATTGAACGGTGGTTAATCACTTTAATTGGCAATGGTGTCGTTGTATTGATCAATAGAACGCTAACTTGGGCACTGGGGCATGCGTCTGAGACGGCGCTAGAGCATAAGGCATTGCAATTGTTTAATCGTTACTACGATACAATGTCAGAGGTGGGTGTCAGCCTTTACCCCGATGTCACTTCTGCACTGAAAACATTGACTGACTATAACGTATCTTTGGCCTTGGTAACCAATAAATCTAATCGGTTTACTGCGCCCTTACTGGCCTCTCTCAACATCAACCGTTATTTCTCACTCGTCATCAGTGGTGATGATGTGCTGCAAAAAAACCACATCCTGCTGGAATCTTTCTCGTATGAGGTAAATTTTCCCTGTTACTACAGCAACTGCTTTTTGTTGGCGATTCGCGTAATGATATCGAAGCAGCGAAAAGTACCAACGTACCTAACGTTGGAGTAAGCTCGGGTTATAACTATGACGAACCGATCGCAGCGAGCCACCCCGATCTAATTGTTGACCATTTTAGCCAACTTGTACTCGCACTTGGGTTTGATAACAGTAGAAAAAAAATGACTAAACCTATCGTTTTTAGTGGCGCACAGCCTTCGGGAGAGTTCACCATCGGCAATTACCTAGGCGCGCTACGTCAGTGGGTAGAGATGCAACACAACTACCAGTGTATTTATTGTATTGCGGATTTACACGCTATCACTGTGCGGCAGGATCCCGTTTTGCTTCGTCAAGCAACCCTGGACGCGTTGTCGCTTTATCTGGCGTGTGGCATTGATCCTGATAAAAGTAGTCTGTTTCTACAATCGCAGGTACCGGAGCACACGCAGTTGAGTTGGCTGCTGAACTGCTTCACTTACTGTGGTGAATTAAACCGAATGACGCAATTTAAGGATAAATCTACGCGCTACGCAGAAAATATTAACGCTGGACTCTATGATTATCCTGTATTGATGGCAGCAGACATCCTACTGTACCAAACTAATGGGGTTCCCGTCGGCGGCGACCAAAAGCAGCATCTTGAACTGTGTCGAGATGTTGCACAGCGCTTCAATGCGCTTTACGGCGAGGTATTTACGCTTCCTGAAGCATTTATTCCTACATCTGGTGCACGTATCATGTCATTGCAAGAGCCAACGAAAAAAATGTCGAAGTCGGATGATAATCAAAATAATATCATTGGGTTACTAGAAGATACTGCCAGCGTAACGAAAAAAATCAAACGCGCCGTAACTGATTCAGAGCAACCACCCAGCATTCGTTATGATCCAACGCATAAGGCGGGCGTCTCTAATCTGCTAGAGATCCTCTCTGGGGTTACTGGGGAGAGTATTGTGCAGCTTGAGCCATGCTTTCAAGGCAAGATGTACGGTGACCTAAAGCAGATGGTCGCCGATGCACTCGTTCCCATGTTAGTGGATTTACAGCAACGCTACCGCCACTTTCGCAAAGATGAGGCCGTGCTACGACAAATCTTACACGATGGTGCAGAAAAGGCACGTGCACGAGCGCAGAAAACATTAGCCGAGGCTTACACCGCGGTAGGCTTCATGTTGTAACCGCATCTTGGTATGGTAATGTTGTACTGAGTGTCATGAGATTGCGCGGTGCTAAGCACAGAGTAACACATCGGCAATGTACACCTACGGCGCCAGCACATACAATAAAAAATCTTGCATGACAGGGAGGTAATTCCTTTTTTTGTAGTGCACGTGGCTAAAATGCACTGTTTCTCTTCATTCAAGATTATTCTCCTCCGTTTCAGATAGCTTAAATGCATCCTCTTTCCGCCATTCGGTTCTTACAGTCTCGACCAAACAGTCTGAAACGTACGCCGAAACTTTGCGTTTTTGGCCGCTTTTTCCTACATCCGCTGTCTCCTCTGTTGTGCCACCCGCCGATTTAATTATCCATCCTAACTCTTTGGCCAGTCGCTGACGCTCTTCTTCTTTACCCGTGATGCCAATGAGAACGTTGTTTCTTCCTTTTCAATGCGCCACCTTGACTGGCTGGGGCGACAGTAGCCGTTTCTTCTGCGCATAACGTGCCCGTTGATGAATTTGCTACCGATGCAGCTTCATGCATATTGCTATCAATTGGCACTGTTGAAGGGGCATTCAGCATACGCACACAGGCAAGACGTGTCATATCGAAAGCGCCCTGCCTATATTCTTACCCAGAAAAGTCTAGAAGGGCGCCTTGTATCTTCCCTTCAAGTTGTTGCCTTAGTGCCCTCACCTCCGGATGACACTCCAATATTTTAAGCAAGCCAATTAAACCAGCCGTCATCCCTCGACAAGCTGCAGATCTCTTTACGCATGCCCAGTAACACAATACAAGCTTCCCTGGCACACTGACCAACCAATCGGGAAAGAGATAGCCGCTAGCGTCGCAATAAGTCTGAATAGATTTGATTAACTCTTTTAATTTTGCCAGCTTCCGCCGCGCACTATAGTCTCCTTGCTCCATCAGTAAATTTTTCGCCGACCAGAGTATCCCCAATCCCAGATAAGCGAGGTAGATCCACTTGGTATCGGGATGACAGCTCACAAGTAGCTTCAGGATCTCTAGGTAAGCCTCCTTCCATGACTTATTCTTGAAATTTCTTATAATCTCAGGGAAATGCGTTGAACCATAACGCGTTACAACTGTATATAATTCATCTGCCGCCTCTTTCCATGGCCAATGTTCTTTTTCTGCCAGTGCCCTATAAAGGTTACATGCGCCGCAAAGCATTTCGCCAGTCGGGACAAGAGGGATTACCGGTGTTGTCAGCAACTGTGATCCCCTTGGCTATTAATCGTTTCAAGCTGCTAGAGCCACTTATAAAGTGAATAATCTCTTCCACTTTCTTCTTCATTATTTTCGTATCAGGATCCGCGAGGGTGAGCACAAGATTTAGCACATCTTGGTTAATCACATTTTTGTCAATATATGCTTGACACTCACTGGCGATGTCATTGATGGGCGTTAGTTTTAACAACTACTGTAGTTCAGGCTTTGGCGATTTTAACTGCCTTATCATCCAGGAGATCTGCGTGTAGGCTGAGTTGCCAAATGGGTAGTCACGGGTGACGCTGACTAGCGCGGTGCTCGTTGATAATATTTGACTAACTTGTTGCGGTAAAAACTGGTTCAAGATGACATGCACATCTTTATCCAGGATCATATCTATTAACCAGCTAACCAGTGATGTTTCATCTGCAGCGGATGGCGCAATGACAGGGAATAAAGCGTGTTTATCCCATTCAGTAGCTGGCGCAAGGGGGAATTTGTACTCAATATCCTCTGTTCAACCAGCATACGCTTGCCAACGGGCAGTATCTCTACAGCCTGACGACAAAGTCATTCCAACCATTCAGACCACGATGTCTGACTTGTCCACAGCATGCATGCCTGCTGTGCCTTTTCTAAAACGCTTAGTAGTACCTTGTTGCAACTAAGCAGGCAAAAAATCATCAATAATTGCACGCGTATCCTGGTCTTGCAACACCGCCAGCAGTCAGTGAGACACCGCGTCGATACTATTGCTGGTTAGCAGATGTTTTTGATATAATTCGATTAAGATAACTCATTTTTCGAGTAGGCTGTGCAGTGTTGCTGGCAGAGTAATGTACTGGCGGTTAGACTGGAGATGAGTTGCGCTGGTGAAAGCGCCCCTCTGCTTATATCTGTATAGAGTTGGATGGCTTGCTGTGAATGCTGATGGAATATGGTGATGAAATGTCTTATTCCACTAGGGACGACGTTGCGCACACTATCCAGATTAAGCAGTTCAACCCCTTTTCCTAAGAAAGTACAAAAGCGTGTAGCATGTTGTTGCTCTTCAACTTTTTTGTGTCGCTTTGCTTAAGCAGCTTACTTAGCGTTGCCAATTTATCGGCAATCTTACTATTTTTTTCGTCAGCAATAGCAAAAAATTTCTGGAAAAGAAAAGATGACAATTAACTGATTTTTAAAGGTATTTTAAATAGTAAGATATCGACAAGGATGTTGACGGCATTACTTTCAGGCTCGACCACTGACAGCGGCTTAAGAGAGTTGGGCTGATCGGGGTTATTGGCAGCACCTTCCCAGCGAGACGATGGCACACTTTGGGTATAGGCGAAATCGACCCTCTTCGTCGCCGATTGGCTCCTCTTCAGCATTTTTGCTAACACAACAGGACGTAATTGACATTTTTTCATTTACCTATGGCAAGAAGACTAATTAGATTTAGTTATGTAATAATAACTATAAGTTAATAGTAGTCGATTAATATTCAGCCATTAAAGGTTAAATCTGCACCGCCAATAGAGGGGTTACTGCGCCTACCATGGTCGGATAAAGCGATCATGGCCCTCGCTAGAAAAAAAAGGGTCGGAAATTAAAAAGATACCCGTTTTTTTAGGGGAAAGAGGAGGGTAGCAAAGGGGGAGTTACAACTGTGTTGCTTGACTAAGTGCAAGCCATATTGCTAAGCATTGGCAAAAAAAAATGTTAGTGATACGGTTGCCATTACATAGTGAATTGTCCATTCAATGGAATGGCGGTATGCTCACCGCAACCTAAAACAAATGACTGCACTTTGCGTATTCCTGCTGCTCAGCAATCGCTGTTAACCAACAGCGCAGGTCGCATCCTGCGGCCACGCTGATAGGTGGATAGCACAGTAAACTGCCATTGCAGGCTGAAGTGGTATTTGTGACACTAGTTCGTGGTAGGCAAGTCGGGCTAGGCAGTGAAGAGCGCCACAGTGCATGCAGCAACGTTGCAACCAACATCAGCGCAGTAGCCGATGCGCAATATAAAACGGGTTCTCATGCGATTGCTTGCCACCGCGCTGACTATAATATATCGCTAAAACAAGAGCATTTGCTCAATTATCAGCCGGGAAAATAGGCGTATTAAAAAGTGACAGAAGCCTAGGTCTATCTAGCTAACGCTTGTACTTTCACCTTCTCTAACCGGGTACCTAGGCCGTTGTAGCGCGCTATCCAAGTCGCACGCAATTATCCACTCGTCAGGCAAAAATTCGCTAACAATTTGTGCCCTTGCTCACTCATGACACTTTCAGGATGGAATTGCACGCCTTGTAGCGCCAAGTAGCGATGGCGAATCGCCATGATTTCATCTGGTTTACCCGCGTAAATGCTCCACGCGCTGATCTCAAAATCCTTATGCAAACTCCCCACCTCTACTACCAGCGAGTGGTAACGTGTTACATGAAGTGGCTTGTTAAGCCCGGAAAAAATACCGCGAGCATTATGTTGTATTACAGTTGTTTTTCCGTGCACGACTTTTCTTGCACGCACAATATTGCCACCATAAGCCTGAGCAATAGCTTGATGTCCTAGACATACACCGAGAATGGGAAGCTTACCCGCAAAATGGTGAATAGCAGCAAGCGAGATTCCCGCCTGCTCAGGTCTACCCGGGCCAGGTGAGATCACCAAATGTGTGAGAGGCAGTTGGCATAATTGTGCCAAGGTGATCATATCATTGCGCACCACTTGCACCTCCATGTTTAATTCGCAAAAATACTGGAACAGGTTCCAGGTAAAGGAGTCATAATTATCAATAATAAGTAGCATGGTACCCTTTTCTCACACGTGTACATTGTGCGCCACACAAGTTAAGTCGTGTGGCGCAAGTAGGTTAACAACCTGAGTAGATCAGGATGGCTTGGTCATCTCACTGTCCTCGTGTTTTGACCTGCTGATGGATATATTGTTGTTTTAATGACAGTTAGCGCTTAACTACTTCACCACTTGAGCGTAAGTAATTACGACAGGCGTGATCGGCACATTCTCATGTGGCCCTACCGTATTGACGGGTAGATGAGCAATTTTCTCGACCACATCCATACCACTCACCATCTTGCCAAACACCGCGTAACCAAAATCATGCTGGCCGTGATCAAGAAAGGGGTTATCCGCGACATTAATGAAAAACTGGCTAGTGGCACTATTTTTATCCGATGTGCGCGCCATGGCGATCGTGCCCCGCGCATTCTTTAACCCATTGTCCGCCTCATTGATAATCGCAGCCTGGGTGCTTTTAACTTGCATATTACTGTCAAATCCCCCACCATGGATCATGAACCCTGGGATAACACGGTGAAAAATCGTGTTGTTATAGAAGCCTTGCTCTACATAAGTGATGAAGTTTTTTGTGCTGATGGGTGCCTGTTTGCTGTTGAGCTCAAGTTCGATATTACCCAATGAGGTGATAAGTAGCACATGTGGTGGTTTCTGCTCTGCTGCTTGCACCCATTCCGCCGTGATAAATAAACTCACGCTGGCCACCAGCCATAAAAGCATTTTTTTTAACATAAGTACTTCCTCTAAATTTCTGCTCGTTAACAAACAAGAAAACGATAGTAAGCAAATTTAGGCGTACCCAGCAATGGGTTTTTATTAAAACCATGGCAAGCAAGCGCCTGAATTGTCTCTTACTTCTGTATAAAAAGGGCAAGCAGTGTGGAGGGAGTTCACTTGGTTCAATGCAGCCGAGCCCGATGATTAAGTTATTCTGCTTTCTCTGAGCATACCCACTCCTTCTAATTAAAAGCATAAAGCACACCTAATAAATTGATCTGTAGATTTAGCATTTTTATAGAAAATTAAAACGCCTGCTAGGCATCTAGTGACCCGCCTATTTTTTAACTTGCACTGGGCTAATTTAGCCTACGCAAATCGTAAATCGCTTGCTGATTTACGCGACTCACACTTAATATCAAATTAACTGTTTATAACGTCGGTGGGTTCATTTACATTGAAGCCTAAATCTGAACCTATCCATTGCCACTACGCAATAAATCCTTTATCACGGATTAAACACTATGTATAAATCAAATAAGCTTGTTTTAACATGGATTAGCTTCTTATCCTATGCTCTGACAGGCGCACTCGTAATTGTTACTGGTATTATTATGGCGGACATCGCTGCCTATTACAAAATTCAAATTACGAGCATATCGCATACGTTTACCTTTCTCAATAGCGGCATTCTAATCGCCATATTACTTAATGCTTGGCTAATGGAAATTGTGCCATTAAAGAGACAACTGATTTTTGGCTTTTTGCTGTTTATTATTGCTGTACTTGGGCTTGTGTTCACGCATGATTTAAAAGTATTTTCTCTCTGCTTGTTTATCTTGGGCATTGTTAGTGGCATCACAATGTCGATTGGCACATTTCTCATTACCTATCTTTACGAGGGGCGACGACGGGGTTCAAGATTACTGTTTACCGACTCTTTTTTTAGTATGGCTGGCATGCTGTTCCCCATTTTGGCGGTTACATTATTCGCCAGAGGTTTTGCTTGGTACTGGACTTATATTGCCATTGGTGTCATCTATCTGGTTATTTTCGTGCTTACCCTCATGGCGGCATTCCCATCTCTGACGAAGAAACAAAACGCGAATCCCACTGTTGAAAAAGAGACATGGTCTCTGAGTGTGCTGTTCCTATCGATAGCCGCACTCTGTTACATTTTAGGTCAACTCGGCTTTATTAATTGGGTGCCACAATATACCAAGAAGTATTTGGCGATGGACCAAGCGGATTCTGGCCGATTAGTTAGCACTTTTTGGGCAGCGTATATGATAGGCATGTGGGTTTTTAGCGCGCTATTGCGTTATGTTGACTTGCAACGCATTGTTAGCATCTTATCCGCGATCTCTTTCCTCTTAATCATTTGGTTCGTACTCTGTGCTAACCCAAACTTGTTATATTACATCATCATCCTGCTCGGCTTCTTTTCCAGCGCAATTTATACCACCATTATCACGCTAGGATCACAACAGGCGCGCGTTCCTTCACCTAAGCTAGTAAATTTTATTCTTGCCTGCGGTACGGTTGGCACAATGTTAACCTTTGTCGTGACGGGTGAAGTAGTGAGTGTTTATCAAGAACGTGGCGCGTTAATTACCGCGGCGGGACTGTATGGCGTTGTGTTTGTTATGTGTGTCCTCACTGGATTTGTGACGAAGCATCGGCAGCATGCGCGTTAGCCATTGCGTTCTAAGCCGGCTTTATTCTGCCGACACTGAAAGAAAAAGCGTAATGTTAAAGGCAGATATACATTTTGCCAGGTCATCGACCTATCTATTATAGCATAGCGCATTGCATGCAACTGATCCAGAACGAAACCGTACTAACTTGTGCAGCTTCGCTCGACAAGTACATGCTTTAGCCTACTTAAAAGATGGCCTAAATGGATTGCGCTCATGAGCCGAAAATGTATGCCAGCCTGAGCAACGAGGCTAAGCATGAGGAGGGAACATATCCGCGGTGCTGTGGCCAGTACCGCAGTCGCACCCATCACGCAAATGTGAAGCATGCTGGAGACAAAACTTGGCCTACTTTCTCTTCACTTGTTCCAAGACTTCAAACAGAGAGGTTTTTTTCTAACCAAACAGATTATAACGAACAGTTTAATACCTATCGTGACAGCTATATGCCGTACGATGTGGATATGCATGCGCATTATATTATCTCTACCGAGGGAATACCGCTGTCCCTTGTGCTCATACCGGTACATCTGTGCGATCCAACTTTCAGTTGGAATCAGGACGATCCTTCTAAAGGATTCAGTAAAAATGTTCCTGATAGAAAAGAAGATCGTAGCGACTTTAACACGATAAAATTAGCTAACGGAGATTGGTGGTTGATTTTCACGCTTGATGGGACGATAAAAAGTGTTTGTTTAAAAAGCAGTGACATTAATGATTCTTCTTTTAACGTATTTTTTGAACACAATCGGGGGACAATAGATAGATGGGTAGAGCCATGGGGAGTACGTCTCCAATTTGCTAGCCGTCAACATCCGGTTCCGTCCCATTGCCCATCTGCGTCGGCAGTCTTGGTTTATGCAATTCAATGGCATGATTTAGGTTATAAAACACATGGCGTACCTATTTTCACGGATAAAAACAAGAATGGAGGAGGTGTTAATAAAAACCAAACTATTTTGGACTACACGAGAGGCTTTATTCATGCTGGTTAAAAAAGAACAGCAGATATATTAAAAGATTCAATGGATGAGACCGGGTTTTAGCACCATCTGGTAACATTGCTTATCCACTTTTATGACGTCATCTAAAAGATGTCACCGATCGGTGCTATACTTTTTCCGTGCAAGATATGGTATCAATTGCGGTAGATATTGTATCCATGATTACTCTTGTTGTTAACATCGACATTAAAGCTATTGAGATAACCGATAAGGTTGTTATTACTCTAAAAATATAGCTAGAATATTACGGCAGGGTTAAGTCGTCATGCGGCATTGATCGGATTGTTGCGAGAATTACCAGCGATTGTCAAAAAGACTAATTACTTAGCTTTTATTAAGGTCATAAGAAGGGAGTTTTTTAAACTGCTTAATCCGCTGCCGATGGATATTGAGCAGACTATATTCCAACTCTATCATTTTTTTGCGGCAAAATTCTCTAGTAAGGCAGTGTAGATGAAAAAGATGTTTAACTGCCTGTCAACCAAAATAAATGAAAATTGAAAGGTGACAAAGGGCGAGAGAATTAGCAAGATTGACGCGATATAAGGAAAAGAATCCAGAGGAATTTTTTTATCATCTAACGGATGATAAAAATAACCCGACGTCGACATTTATAGAGTATCATGAGGATTATTATCCGGTGTTGCCTGGTAGTAGCGGCCAGCAGTGGTATATAGCGGCAGATGCCGGTATGGCTGAAAATAGGCTATTGCAAGCGGTCACTCGAGAGGACTAGGAATGGGTCACCGCCATCATGCAGAGAAGGGATGTTGATCTATCGATTTATAGAGATGAGCTAGGTAACATTAATGTTAAATTAATCGCGATCAATTAAAAGAATGCAACATTTCTCCACTGATAGTAATGATTACGTAATAGATGATGCATATACTGCCGTACCAATTGAAACTACTATACCGATTACAAAATCACTCAAAATGGATAAGCCAAATGCAAAATCAATGTTGGATAGTGTACGCGTGCAGACGGAAAATTTAATATCTAAATGGGATAATCTAACAGAGCAAAAACGCATTGAATCGAACAGCGGAAGTACCATCGCTACTAAGAAGCACGCTTGAATACATTAAAGACATTATCCGTGACTTCAACGATGTAAAACCTTCAGCGCACAATCTAGGAGTCAAGCAGGGATAAATAGCACGAAAGAAATACCAATTAACTCAAAGCAAACGAATCCCGCTTACAATACCTCTCTAGCACAAACAAAAAACATGGAGAAAGTAAACAAGCTAATAGCCATGCTCAAGCCTGGCCAATCAGACTATTTAACGCGTACAGGATTTGACGGCCACTTTCCTCTACTGGCCGATCGGTCGCTCTTCCTGATACTCACCAATAGCGATAACACGATAACTGGCGCGCAGCTCATCAGCTGCAACGGACAAAAACGCCTATTAGCCGGAACCCTGAAACAAGGTGCGTTTTACCTAGTTAACCCACCTGCCAAGCCAGAGAGAATCAATGTCGTGATACTTGCAGAAGGCTATGCCAGCGCGCTTACTATTCAATTGCTCTATCCCGAAAGCCCTGATAGTGAGCGCGCTGGATACGGGTAATTTTCTCCACGTTGCCGCCATCATGCGCACGTATTACCCACAAGCAAAACTTATCATTGCTGCCGATAATGACTATCAAGACGATAAAGCCAACATTGAACTTATCAAAGCCGAATAAGCGGCGAATCGCGTTGCGGGCTGGGTGGACTGCCCCCGGGTAAACGAAAAAAGAGACTGGAACGATCACTATCTGATTCATGGCTTAACAGACCACGTCAAATGTTTACGCATTCTCTTTAATCAGCTTGACGCTACTCTGAAGCCTGGAGCAACAGAGAAAGGAGAAGAACAAGGGAGAGAAAGAAAACAAGAACAACAAACTTACACTAATCGGCAACAAAAAAAATCCAACTTGCTCAGATAGCAGATAACGAAAAAGCACGCTTTCAGCATCGATTAGCGATTAATCCAGACAATGAAGCGTTTTATGACTACCAATGAGGGCATATGGCAACTGGCGTCTATCTATTGCAATCAGGCTAGTTTTTAGCTCACTGCGCCGCTAATTGGTTAACCCATCACAACGGCATTGATTATACTCTTAAGAGACCCGAAAAAAATATCGCAACGGATGCAGCGCATTTTTCGCAATGGCTGAATCATGTTGCAGACAAAGACCCACGCAAAAGTCAGCGCATTCTTGCGGCTCTGTTTATGGTTCTGGCGAACCGTTACGATTGGCAACTATTCTTAGCAATCAAAGGCGAAGGGGCAGTGGCAAAAGTATCTTTATGCAGGTGGCGACCCTGCTGGCAGGCGCACAGAACACTGTCAGCAGCAATATGACTACACTGGATACAGCAAGAGGGAGTGTACAGTTCGTCACTAAACAGTTAATCAGCCCTTACCCGACCAGGCAAAATACATCGGCGAGGGCACCGGAATAAAGGCGATAACTGGCGGCGACGCGGTTGAAATCGACTCAAGCACGAGCACCAGTACAGCGCCGTCTTAGGGGCGGTTATCCTTGCCACGAACAACACGCTGATGATATTTACCGAACGGGCGGGCGGGGTTGCTAGACGGCGTGAGATATTCCAGTTTAACCACCAGATAAGCGAAGCGCAGAAAGACCCACATTTCATGGATAAAATTGTTTTAGAGCTGCTAGTTATCATCCGCCACCTTTTAGCCACTTTCCCCAACGCAGAACAAGCAAGACAATTGTTAATTGCACAATGTGATGGTTCCTAGGCGCTAGAAATAAAACGCAGTACTGATCCGGTCATCGATTTATGCACCACACTGAATTTTCTTGCTGAGCCAAACGGGCTAATGATGGGCAGGGGAATGTGTAACGGCCCACGTAGGCCGAAGACCTCTCTTTACTACTTCTATCTAGATTATCTTGAATACCAAGGTACCGGCAAAGCGCTCTCAGTTGAGCGTTTTTCAACTACGCTAAAAAGCACCGTGTGGGAATATAATCAACACTACTTAACGCGCTGGCCGAAGAATATTTCCCGGAATATTACGGGCAAGTCCTGTCAGACGAAAGTAACTTTTAATATCATCTGACATCACCATCCTCCCAATCGTGCTATCACTTCGCATTATTTATAATCAAATAGTTAACTTTTTTTCTAGATAGACCTAAAAACGCCATTCTTTAAAACGCAGGCTAAAAATAATGCTTTTTATCTTGGCAAGTTAGATATCGTATTTTACTCGCGATTGGCGTTAACACATAAAATTTGCACGACAAACATACAAACAAGGAGAAAACAAACAAGCCAGCGCACGCAATAATCGAATAAGTTAGAGAACTATTTGGGTTCTTCCTAGCCAATTTAGCTATTGCGGGCGTTGCGCACTGCATTTATTCACCCGTTATTACGCTTTGAAATTTGGGTAACAGGTAACAAGAAATCACCGGGATTTTACTAAATAACACGATGCCAATGAACAGGCAATTATCACTTAAAAATCGCGTGGTGACTGGGTTTTAGCCAATAACTTCATGCAGCAAAAACCAACCACAAACGCGCGTACCAATTTGTTACCCAACCCAATAAAAGTGCTGGGTAACAGGTAAAGTAACAAGCAAGTAACAAGTAAGGTAACAAAAACGGAAGAAGACAAAAAACGATGGCTCAGTGAGTGATATCGACCTCGCTTGATAACGGGTTAACAAGATAACCCTGAGTGGAGGAGGTAAAAAGTTCAGTGCTTAGTCGTGTCTAACCACACGCCCCCTTTTATTAAAAGGCCAACCCGTTTTTTTATTTTTTACCACACTAAAAACGGCAAATAATCGCTATAAAGACAAACGATTTTCTCGTCGATTTTCACTGTATACATATGCAGTAAAACACTGCCATTAGGTTAAGGTGTATTGCTTTTTACTCTTTAGGCATGCTATTTTTGGCAAAATATTCATTATAAATTTATAAGATAAAAATAATTTGCATGATTACTTGTACTAACTGTGGTCAGCTACGATCTTAGAGTAGTGAGTTTTAAATCGCATGATGAACTTTTTTTACGGGCTGATAATTCAGCCAATATCACTAATCGTACTACATTTTGCAACAAGGGATTAGAAAAGTTGCCTTTGATTTCTTTGATAAGATGGTCAAATTGCAGGTAACCGTAGTCTGTACATGAAAAAGTAATTACACCACCGATATCATGTATCCGCAATAACATTAGGCTATTTTGTTTTTATGGATGTGGGCGCCAACAAACGGCAGATGACACCGCACAGTCGCGTTGGGCCTGGACAGCGTTCTAAATGAGCCAGCACTGATAAGAAGTTAGAATCTATCGGAACAGAGTATGGTAAGCATCATCACAATAAATGGAGGTATCCCTTGCCCTTTGACCTACATTAAATATCGGGGATACGACTTAACTGATTGGAAAAGTGTAGGTGGTGATCTCACCATTTCGCATTCGCTAGCTACCCGGCTAACTTCCGCTAGCGAAAGCGTACGCTTATTTACCTTACCCGTTATCTGCTCTTCGTATCTCCAGTGACAAATCTCTTATCCACTCACGGCACAGTGTAGTAGGAAAAAGCAGATGATTGCAGGGACGAGAGCGCACAGAGAAATCGTACGCGGGCGGTGTAGATAAGGAAAATATAATGGTTACAATAAGTTATTTTGAGCCTATAGATTAGATTGTGTAATTTTGTTATGTTCAATTTGACATTCAAATAGGTTAAATTACGAACGAGAAACAATTGCAGGTGCTGTCTACCGAGTTAGCCAAAAATCGCAAGTTTCTTCTACGCTCATATCTAAAGTGACTGATGCGGTAAAAGAGCAGGTTATAGAATGGCAGGGCAGACTGCTGGCGGCCGTTATATTCCATTGTCTATCTTGATTGTATTGTCGTTAGCGTGCGTCATGATGGCCATGTTATCAACAAATCCGTTTTCCTTGTTTCATGGAAGGATGACAAGGCGGTAACCGGTGATTTGAAAGCTGTGTACCAGGCGGCAATGGAGGAGGCTGCGTTTGCAGGGGCTGGAGAAATTCAGTGATACCTGGGATAGTCGTTATCCACAAATTAGCCGTAGCGGGTTATCCAATTAGGATCATTTGAATACGTTTTTTGTTTATCCATCTGAGATAAGAAAAGTGATTTATACAACTCAGGCTATTGAGTCGTTGAACTGTGTTATCCTTCATGCGATTAAAAAGCGACAACTGTTTCTGTCGAACTGGTGCTTACACAGAAGCCTGTACAGGGTCGACTTTCCTGAACTTCAGCCTATATGGTTTTTAAATCCGTGGTGTCATTTGCATAGGAATCTGATGCTTCTTTTGGTGTACCGGCTTCACATATATCATCAAAATCACGATTAATATAAGCGCCCATGAGATGACTAATCCAGGGCAAGGCTATTTTTTTCATGGCGTCTTACCTTGGTATGGCTGATATTCAAGCACAACTTTTGATCTTGATGTGGAAACAAGCTTTATCATTGAATGCAAATGCCATTATTTTTTATGCGCAGCCATCGAAGTGGCAATCCTGAATCCAGCCAGACTGACAAGCATATTACGCTAAAACTAAAATATGTGCTTAAATTGGTGGATATAAACGTTCTCGACCACTTTATCGTCGCTGGTAGTAAGAGCACTTCATTTGCTGAACGCGGATTGACTTAAACAGGCAGTTCACTCTCATCAACACCTTGTTCGAGCAGTTCATGCCGTTAACATGCAATGTCTAAAAGAGAGTCACGATCATAGTCTCTACAGAGCATACTACAAACTCCCAGCGTGGCGGGCAATTGTACAAACCCACATGCATTCCAGCCTCTTTTAATCAAGCTGACAACATACTTGCTGCTGATCGTGTTTCCGCAAACCAAGACCAACCAACCTTGTCAATAGACTCAACGGCAGGAATATAATAGTTTTTGCATACAACGCTCCTGAGATGCTCTTTTTCTATACTCATCTTTCATTCTCCTGTTTGGATAGCGACTAAATTTTCTGCTTTAAAACGGCTTTAATCATTTTATACGTTTTTTATTCATCTGCGTTTTAGACATTTACGCTTAGAACTGGCCCGCTTATTCCCTATTTCTATTTGCTCACGCATCCTTTTGCCATCCTAAAGCGCTTGAATTTCTCTTGGGAGCCACTCTCGATTGCCCTAATTTTTCATATAAATCTTCAGACTGTCTTACAAGCTTAAAACCATCCTCTACTCAGCTAATATCTTGCAAACATTGCTGCACGCGTTTATTTTCAACAAAGAAATGGGAATGGACAGCAGAAATCATCATGGCAGAAGTGGTCTTTTTTCTTTCTGAAAACGCCTTTTAAGGTGTGGGCTTAGGGAAAGAAACAAGTACAAAAAATCATCTTACCGTACAAGAAGCTCCGTTTCCTAAACGGAGCCTCTAGTGTCAATGAGGGAGATAAGGGATGGTCAGTTACAGCACGGACATATAAAGCATTGCTGTACTCAAGACGCCGAATAAAGCTGTAACGCATTATGACCACTCAGCACAAACCACCGTGCAGTGAACAACGCAATCTTGGGCTGCAAGACGCATCGCAGCCCAAATTTACACATCTTGCTGCTTTTAGGGTAGTGCCCGTTTAACCGCCGTGCCAATCTCAGCTAAATTGCGCACGGTAATCACCCCCGCTGCTTCTAATGCGGCGAATTTCTCCTCTGCAGTGCCTTTGCCACCAGTAATAATTGCCCCAGCATGTCCCATGCGTTTACCTTGCGGTGCTGTCACACCCGCTATGTAACCCACCACGGGTTTGCTAACACGCTGTTTGATAAACGCCGCCGCCTCATCTTCTGCACCGCCGCCAATTTCACCAATCATGACTATCGCTTCCGTTACAGGATCTTGCTCAAACAGCCGTAAGATGTCGATAAAACTGGAACCCGCAATTAGATCACCTCCGATACCAACGCAGGTAGATTGCCCGTAGCCGACGTCAGTCGTCTGTTTTACCGCTTCGTAAGTAAGCGTTCCCGAACGCGAAACGATACCGATGCGCCCGGCCCGATGGATATTTCCTGGCATGATCCCAATTTTGCACTCATTCGGCGTGATAATACCGGGACAGTTTGGCCCTATCATGCGCACGCCTGTAGCGTCAAGCTTGGCTTTAACAGTCAACATATCCAACGTTGGGATACCTTCGGTAATGGTGACAATCAGTGAAATGCCCGCATCGATGGCCTCAAGGATACTGTCTTTACAGAACGGCGCTGGAACGTAAATCACGGAGACGCTGGCACCGGTGGCCGCAACCGCCTCATGCACAGTGTTGAACACTGGCAGCCCTAGATGACGTGTACCACCTTTACCCGGTGTTACCCCTCCAACCAGTTGCGTACCATATGCCAGCGCCTGTTCGGAGTGGAACGTGCCTTGCGCGCCAGTAAATCCCTGACAGATCACTTTGGTTTGTTTATTAATGAGAATCGACATTATTTGCCCTCCGCTGCTGCAACAACGCGTTGCACCGCTTCAGTGAGTCTGCTGGTAGCAATAATATTCAGCTGACTCTCGGCAAGTTTTTTTGCCCCCAAATCGGCGTTATTGCCCTCAAGGCGCACCACAACAGGTACAGTCATACCTACCTCATGTACGGCACTGATAATGCCATCCGCAATGAGATCACAACGCACAATGCCACCAAATATATTAACAAACACCGCTTTCACTGCACTGTCCGACAGGATAATTTTGAACGCCTCCGTTACACGCTCTTTGGTTGCTCCACCGCCGACATCCAGAAAATTAGCAGGTGATCCGCCATGATTTTTGACAATATCCATCGTCGCCATGGCTAGGCCTGCGCCATTGACCATACAACCAATATTGCCCGTTAACGCCACATAGTTTAAATCTGACTGAGCCGCGTGCGCTTCGCGGGCATCTTCTTGCGTTGCATCACCCATCTCACGCAGCGCCATCTGACGATACAGTGCATTGCTATCAATGCTCACTTTGCCATCAAGACAGATGAGTTGATCCTGTTGGCTTAACACCAATGGATTGATCTCAACCAGTGCTAAATCCCGCTCAAGGAACAGGGTCGCCAAGCGGACAAATAGCTGCGTAAATTGATTCACCAGCTTGCCAGTTAGCCCCAATTTAAAGGTAAGGAAGCGACCTTGCCATGGCTGCGGGCCAGTGAGTGGATCGAGCGCAATATGATGGATGCGTTCCGGTGTTTGCTCAGCAACCTGTTCAATTTCAACACCACCTTCCGTGGAAGCCATAAACACCACGCGCTGACGCGTTCGGTCTACTACAGCACCTAGATAGAACTCCCGTGCTATTTCAGTGGTGGTTTCAATTAAAATTCGGCTGACGGGCTGACCCTCTGCACTGGTCTGGTAAGTGACAAGCTGTTTACCTAACCAGTATTGAGCAAAGTCACGAATCGCTTGTCTACTATCAATACATTTGACGCCACCTGCTTTGCCTCGCCCGCCCGCATGAACTTGACATTTTGCTACCCAAGGACCGACACCAATTTTGGTTAAGGCTGCCTCCGCTTCGTCAGGGCTTGCACAAACAAATCCCACCGGGATGGGTAATCCATATTGAGTAAAAAGTTGTTTCGCCTGATATTCGTGTAAATTCATCGTGTTTATCCAACGTGCTATGACAATAAATAAGAAGGAGTAATTTCACCTAGATCGACTAATCTTTAAATATTCAATAAGATGCGAGTAGGATCTTCCAGCATCTCTTTTATGGTGAGGAGAAAACCCACTGATTCACGCCCATCAATTAGGCGGTGATCATAGAAGAGACCCAAATACATCATCAGTAAAATTGCAATTTTTCTGTCGACCGCCATCGGACGATCTTTTATCGCATGCATACCTAATATCGCACTTTGTGGCGGATTAATTATCGGCGTAGAAAGGAGTGATCCGAACACCCCACCGTTGGTAAGTGAAATTACCGCCGATCAGGTCATCTACTGTCAGCTTACCCTCCTGTCCTTTGACGGCTAACTGTTTTATCTGTTTTTCGATATCTGCCATCGACAGGAGATCTGAATCGCGTAATACGGGGGTCACCAGACCACGCGGTGTCGAAACCGCAATGCTAATATCGAAATAGTTGTGATAAACCACATTATCACCATCAATGGAGGCATTCACCTCAGGATAGCGTTTGAGCACTTCAACAACCGTTTTAACGTAGAAAGACATTAACCCAAGGCGGATCCCGTGCTGCTTTTCAAGCCTGGCGCCGTACTGTTCGCGCAAGGTCATGATAGGTTGCATGTTCACTTCATTGAAGGTCGTCAGCATCATCGTGCTGTTTTTCGCCTCCAACAACCTTTGCGCTACGCGTTGGCGTAGTCGTGTCATTAGTACGCGTTTTTCGCTACGACCGTTTTCTGTCTGACCAATGTCACCGACAGCGGTGTCAGGGAGTGGCACGACGGATTGCGTGGTGAGATGTTTCTCCACATCGCATCGCGTGACGCGACCGCCATCACCACTACCGGTGATGTATACTGAATCCAGTTCGTGCTCCGCAATCAGAGGGTGTGCAGCAGGCCCTTGTGAATCGTTAAGCGGCTGGTCACCACAAAATGTGGTATGATGCTCGCTTGGCGTCTCTTCAAGTTGGTTGGCGGTCGCGTTCGCCTCTTTACTTTGGGTGTTGCTCTCTCTTAATCGATCAAGCAGTTGCCGTGACGTCACCGTTGCACCTGGTGATTCCAATGTCACCTCTAAAATTCCCGATACTGGCGCTGGCACTTCAAGAATGACCTTATCGGTCTCCACCACCTCCACCTCAACTAGCACTTCATCGCGCTTGGCCCGCTCTCCGGGCTGTGTATGCCAAACAGCAACCGTGGCATCGGCCACAGATTCCGGCAGTTCGGGAACAAATATATTCACGCTACTCATGGTGTTTCCTTATCATTAATGAAGGTTAGCGCATCATTAACTAAATCTTGCTGCTGTTTTTGGTGAACGTACAAGTAGCCTACCGCTGGTGATGCCGATGCGGGTCTGCCGACATAGCCCAATGTTGCGCCAGGAGAAATGATTTCACGAAAATGATGCTGGCTACAGTACCACACACCCTGATTTAAGGGCTCTTCTTGACACCAAAAAAAATCTAGCAGATGGGTGTAATCTTGTAATGCCCCTTGTACTACCCTATTGGGAAAAGGATAAAGCTGTTCGATACGGATAATCGCCACATTGGTTTACTGATTTTTACGCCGCTGCTCAAGTAAGTCATAATAGACTTTGCCCGCGCAGAATACGACGCGCTTGACTTGCGCTGGCGTTGAAGGAATACAGACCTGAATATTCTCCTCAGCACACAGTTGCAGGTAGCGTTCCAGACGCGCCGAAGAGTGCTCTGGCCCCTGTCCCTGGTACCCGTGTGGTAGTAGCATGACTAAGCCACACATACGCCCCCATTTTTGTTCACCGGAGCTGATAAATTGGTCAATTACCACCTGAGCACCGTTGGCAAAGTCGCCAAATTGTGCTTCCCAAATGGTTAATGTGCGTGGTTCAGCCGACGCATAGCCATACTCAAATGCCAATACCGTCTCTTCAGACAGCACCGAATCCCACACTTCGAATCTACCCTGTGCATTATGCACATGTTGCAGCGGTTTCCACGTTGAACCATTAAGCTGATTATGGATCACCGCATGACGATGAAAAAACGTGCCACGGCCAGAATCCTCTCCAGATAGCCGTACCGCAATGCCCTGATCCACCAAGGAGCATATGCATAAGCCAATGTTTCTGCACCACCCCAGTCAAATGGCTTGTTGCCGTTGGCCATTTCCTGGCGATCTTTATAGATTTTACTGACACGCGGATGTACCTCGATGGTACTTGGTACCTAACTAATACTATGTGCTAGCTCGTGTAGTCGCTTCATGTCAACCGTGCTGGGATATGCCTCATCCACATCCAGATAGAAATCCTGCATATGCGGAGCATCGTCTATCTCTGGATTATAACGATAAATAGAGAAATCGAATCGCATAAAAGTTACTCGCTTATTTAATAAGCGCGTACTTTGGGAGGAAACGCCTCGCGCAACTGGGGTGACATGTTGACTTTTCGCCGCGTCATCTGCGCATTTTCTGGGTGATAGAGCGTGTGACATAATCAATTTTCATCGTCCCGTTCTGGGTAGTCGTAACGGGCTGTGTGCGCCGCGACTCTCCTGCCGATAATTTGCTGCGACCGCCGTAGCATAGGCCGTCTCCATCAGATTATCCAATTCCAAGCATTCAACACGCTGTATGTTGAAGTCGAGAGAACGATCATCTAACCGTGCGGCTTTAAGCCGTTTACGGATCTGTTGTAATTCGCGCAATCCTTCCGCCTGTACGGAAAACAGAGAAGTTATTCTGCATCCAATGTTGAAGTGCTTTACGAATGATCGCAGGATCTTCCCCCATACAGTTGTTCTCCCAGCGCTGATAACGTGCCGCCAGTGCCGCCTCGACCTACGCAGCACTCGCGGCTTACACATCACCTTGTTCCGAAATAAATTCGCTCAGATGTAGCCCAACGGCCCGGCCAAATACCACTAAATCGAGTAACGAATTGCCGCCAAGTCGATTGGCACCGTGCACAGAGACAGAGTCGATCTCGCCTACGGCGAACAGACCGGGGATTACGTTATCATTCCCGTGCAGATTCTGCTGCAGCGCCTGCCCCATCACAGTGGTAAGAATGGCCGCCCATCATATAGTGGCAAGTGGGGACGACTGAGATAGGCTCTTTTACGGGATCACAATACGCAAAGGTTTTTGCGAGTTCTAAAATGCCAGGAAGACGCGCCTCTAACACATGGCCCATCGCATCCGCGACCCTCACGGATTTCAACCATAATGGCGCGCGCAACAACGTTGCGGCAGGCCAGATCTTTCGCATTGGGTGCATACCGCTCTATGAAATGCTCACTGTGTTTATTGAGCAAATACCCCCCTCACCACAGCAACCTTCGGTAACCAATACGCCCGCGCCGGCAATACCTGTAGGGTGAAATTGCCACATCTCCATGTTCCTGCACCGTAACGCCTGTACGTAGCGCCATGCCGATACCATAGCCCGTATTGATGTGCATTGGTCGTGGATTGGTAAATGCGTCCTGCGCCACCGGTGGCCAGTATCGTTGCCTTTGCTTTGAAGTAGATGATCTCACCCGTTTCAATACAGAATGCAGTGCAGCCAGTAATGGCAGCAGCATCATTTTTTTACCAAATCTAACGCATACCACTCAGAAAAAAAGGTGGTGCGATTTTTTAGAGTTTGCTGGTAAAGCGTATGTAAGAGCGCCAGACCCGTTCGGTCGGAGGCCGCTGCTGTGCGTGCTGCCCCTGCGCGCCACCAAAATGTTTCGATTGTCCGCCAAAACGTTGATAAATGCGGCCATTGTCGAGTCACGAGAAGGGTAAGCTCATGTGCTTTAATTCAATAATCGCTTCCAGCCCCGTTTCACACATGTACTCTATGGCATCTTGGTCACCGATATAGTCCGAACCTTTGACGGTATCGTACATGTGCCATTGCCAATCATCTTCCTGCGTGTTTTCTAATGCGACGGTAATACCGCCTTGTGCCGATACCGTATGTAAACGCGTGGGAAACACCTTGGAGAGCAGTGCACACTCCAATCCCGCTTGGGAGATTTGTAATGCCACACTCATCCTGGCACTGCCTGCGCCAATAACCACAGCGTCGAATTCTCTTGTTGGCAGTGTCATGTTGTCCCCCAGATGACCCAGTAACCAAAAATAATATCGCTGAGTAAAACAAGGATGACCAAGAACTTTAGCAGCAAGCCCAAGCCAATGCGGTGACAATAGTCGGTCGATACCTGCCACAATCCTATCCAGGCGTGAGCAAGGATAGCCATCAGCGTCAGTGAGGTAAAAATACGGGTTAAGGTGGAGCGAAAGAAATGCCGCCAAAGCGGATAAGTTAATGTCTCCGCAGTAATAACAAAGCCAATAAGATAGAGGACATAGCATATAATAATGAGGGTGAACGCCCGCAACAATAGCCAATCCTGTATACCGTTACAGCCCAACGCAGAGGCGCTATTCACCATATGGCACCCCCACCACAAGCGTCATCCCCAACCCTAGAATCAACACCGCCCAGGCAGAATATTGCCCTATTTTGCGACTCTCAGATAACAGGCCGAAATACATCAATAAATGACGGATACCACTCGTGATGTGGTAAATCAGTGCCACCGCGCTAGCACGCAAAACAGTAGCTTGATCCAGGGTGACGTCAACGTCACACGAATTTGCTGAAAGTGTCCTTCTGAATTAAGGGAGTAGCTAAGCAGCCAGAGGAGTAAACTGACCACAACGAATAGAATGATTCTCGAGATACGATGTAAAATCGAGACTACCGCCATGACAGGAAGTCTGATTGTGGTAAGGTCGAGGTTAACTGGTCTATACTTTTTCAAAGCTGAGTCGGGCTCCTAACTTGTCACGGTCGGCAAGTTGACGTAAGTGCATATCTGCAAGATTAATATTATAGGCATCTTTTTCAAGGCACTTCGACAGAGAGTGGAGTTCTGAGGTGCGCATATGGTCTACAGAGACCCATAGTTTTAGCGGCTGGGCGCAGTTGCATACTGACAAATCCAAACGAGGTTTTAGCCGGTGGGGAGGTTATAGTAAAATTACGGCCAATATAGGTCGGTTTACTCCAATCTATGACGCGAATCTCGAAAGCAAAACGATCTATAATATTTGGATCGCCGCCTACCTCGATCCAGCAGACACCAGCCAGTAATTCTAAAAGAAGTTTATAGCGAAGAGCATCCGATCTGACAAGCGAACTATGTTTTTTGACCCAGGAGTCTTTAAAACCTCTAGCATAGAGCCAAACGCTGCCGAATTTTTCGGCGGAATACATCGAGAAAAGTCTAGGAAGGTGATTTTGTCATCACCCTGCATTGTTTAAAATTGCGTATATCCATATAAAAATCCCTATTAATTAACCGATGACGCTCAGTGAAACTGAACGCTCACGTTAAAAAATTTCGACTCTGATAGTACCAAGGAATCCCGAAAAATCCCATTTATCGGCAAATACAGACGAAGAGTAATCGGAACGCTCGCATGCTCAGGTCAATGGATATACTCCGTTTTCCCGCAGTTATGACAATCTCAATAACACATCATGAAAGTTGAAGTTTACGCTGTCCAGTTATAGCACCAGCTATCCTTTATTCTGATATAATTGAGATTCTTGCACCGTGACTAATTGGGTTCGGTTGGTATAAAGCGTCTTTTCAGTAGATTCGATGAGGCTAAAGTTGCCTACCACAAGCCACGGCAACGCGGTTTTCCAGCTGGCGGCTCTCTACTCCACACGCTTACATCACCGCTTCCTGTTGCGTGCCAACTGTGTCAATTTACTGATGTTACATTAACGGGCTATTAAGTTATCCGCAATTAATGATCCATTTACACATAAACAGTTATTTAGATTACTTTTAAATGTGAGCGTCTCTGTTCGCTGCTGCTGGTGAGCGGCGCGCCAGTTATCGTGTTATTGATATTGGTAAGTATCAGGTGAAAGTGACCGTTAACTCCTTATGTGCATTCAATAATCTGATTGACCACGCTATAGAAATGCGATTCAACACAACATAATCAAACCAATCTCACATTTTTGTACAAAACCAAGATGACCCTGTCGCTAAACTACACTGTTACATATACTACACATTATGACACTTTTTTACGCTGCGAGGCATTACCTACAAGCCGCTTTTTGACGACGTTGGCCTGTCCAGGCGACAATCAACGCTAAACAGGTGATTACCCAGACTGGCCAGTGACCTAAGCGCGCATACGGTGTGATACCAGCTTTAGGAAGCACGTTGCTCAACAGAACATCGCGCGTAAATTGCTCTAAGCTAGCGGCAATGTTGCCGTCTGGCGTGATAATAGCCGTAATGCCATTATTGGTTGCACGCAATAGTGGGCGGCCCAGCTCCAATGCACGCATACGGGCCATCTGTAAGTGTTGCCAGGGGCCAATGGAGGCACTGAACCAGGCATCATTGGAGATGGTAAGCAAGAAGTGCGTTTCTGGTTGAAAATTTGACCTGATCTGCTCACCCAGGATAACTTCATAACAGATCGATGGAGTAAAATCGCTGCCATGGATGTGTAACGGCCTTTGCAAGTAGGCTCCACGACTAAATGACGATGCTGGCAGGTTAAATAACGGGGCTAGCGGCTGTAAAAAATGTTTAAACGGTACAAATTCGCCGAACGGGACAAGATGATGCTTTTGGTAACGCTGGGCGCGATCATAGCGATAAGGTTTCTCATCCCCCAGTACCAGCATGCTGTTGTAGGCGCTGTAATCATTATGTTCCAGTCGATTATCCACAATACCTGTGATTAATGTACTCCCTTTCTGTTGTAATAGACGATCCATTTCCACAAGCCAAGGCTGCTGATCGCTTTCCAGATCGGTGATCGCTGATTCCGGCCAGATAATCACCTCCGCTTTACCGATAAGCGGTAAGGTCAGATTAAGGTAAGTATTGAGCGACTTTTGCAGATGTTCTGGTTCCCATTTTAGTGATTGCGTGATATTCCCCTGTACCAGGGCGATAGAGAGCGTTTTAGCAGGTAAGGTGTGATACCAGCGCAGGCCATTGAGCGGCCAAAGCAGTAGCAATAATGCACAGCCGTAGATAGCAGTTATTTGCCGCTGCCGTGTTAGCGCGAAGGTGGTGAGTAAGCCAGCGATGAGACATAAGGTAAAGGTGATGGTTTCAACGCCGGCGAGCGGCGCTAACCCACGCAATGGGCCGTTAATTTGACTATAGCCAAATTGCAACCAGGGAAAACCCGTGAATATGACACTTCGCAGCCATTCGGTTATCTGCCATAAGGCGGGCGCGGCAAGTGCTAGCCGATAGAGCGAGGTGGTTGGCCAGAAGCGATTGAGCAGCAGGGCAAATAGCAGCGGGAACAGCGATAACCAGCCGCACAACAACACGACTAATAGCACATTGATGACGGTCGGCATGCCGCCGAAGGTGGCGATGCTGACGTAAACCCAATGAACACCACTGCCAAACAGACCCATCCCCCAGGCGAAGCCAAGGGCGCCAGCTTGTCCAGGTCGGCGATGCAGGGTGAGCACCTGCAGACCAATCAGCGATAAGAGTGCTGCTGGCCAGAGATCATAAGGTGAAAACGCCAGCGTTCCAACGGCACCACCTAGTGCAGCAAGCACTAATCGGCTTGATTGCCGTTGATACAGAGCACAAAGCAACATAGGTTTAGATTTCATTTAGTCGAGGTGCCAGCGTATTTTGTGGGATCTTCACACTGACCTGAATAACACAACGGCTATTTGCCGTCGTCACTTTAAAAACATAGCCGTCGATCTCCACGCTATCACCAGGGGCAGGCAGGTAACCAAATTCCAGCATCACCAGGCCGCCAATGGTGTCGACACTCTGATCACTAAAGTGGGTATTGAACAGTTTATTGAAATCTTCAATCGGGGTGAGACCGCTAACACTGTAAGTGTGTCGGCTGAGTCTAACAATATCGCGTGCCTCCTCTTCATCATATTCGTCATCAATGTTGCCAACGATCAGCTCAAGAATATCTTCGATAGTAATGAGCCCGGACACTTCTCCAAACTCATCAACAACAATTGCCATATGATGGCGTTGCGAGCGAAACTCTTTCAGCATTCTATCAACCCGCTTACTCTCAGGCACAACTATCGCGGGGCGCAGGACATTGTCCAGATTGAACGCTGCCGCTGATTTGTCCATAAATCGCAGTAAATCTTTCACCATTAAAATGCCTTCAACGTGATCTTTATCCTCACTGATTACTGGAAAACGTGAGTGTGCGGAGTCGATAATGACGGCTAAATAGGCTTGTAGATCAAAGCCGTGTTGCAACGTAATCATCTGTGAGCGAGGGACCATAATATCGCAAACCTGCTGTTCAGCCACCTCTAGCACTCCTTCAAGCATTTCTCGGGTGTCGGCATCAATCAATTTTTTTTGCTCAAATTCAATGATGAGCTGCAACAGTTCATCGCGACTTTTCGGCTCGTCGTGAAATAATTGATTAAGCAGCAACGCAAAAAAACCTTTCCGATTTGGGCCGCTATGTTGATTTGAATTGTCTTCGCTCATGGGGTTAGTTAACTATCTATCAATGGTGAGTGAAAAAAGGGATGCCGCAACGGAGATCAGGCATGGGTATAGTGATTGCTTCTCTACGATATAGGGATCAGGATAGTTCAGTTTGTACATAATCTGCGTTTCTAATGCCTCCATCTGTCGCGCTTCATTGTCGTTGCTATGATCAAAGCCAAGTAAATGCAGTGTGCCATGAATGACCATATGTGCCCAATGATGTTCAGTTGATTTACCCTGCTGCTGCGCCTCGCGCGCAACAACTTCGGGACAAATGACTAAGTCACCCAGCAGTGCGACCTGCACACCCGCTGGCAATGCGTAGGGAAAGGCCAGCACATTTGTTGCGTATGCGTTGCCGCGCCAGGTGGTATTTAATTGCTCACTTTCTGCTTCATCCACTAGACGGATCGTCATTTCACTCTCCTCAAGACGATTGTCTAACACAGCTTGTAACCAGTGCTGAAACTGTGTTTTACTCGGTAAGTCGCGCGCTGAATGGCAGGCAATTTGCAGATTAAGTATCATGGTCACCTTAATTGAGAATCATTGTTACGTTGCGTGTGTTTTAGGCATTGCCTTAGCCGCTTGATTTTCCTCTTCCCACGTTTGGTAAGCATCAATAATACCCGCTCAACGGGATGACGCACGATATCTTCGCTGGTGAAGCAGTTAAAGCTGATTTCATCTACCTGGCGTAAAATCTCGATAGCGTGGCTCAAACCCGAGCGCATGTTACGCGCCAGATCAACTTGTATGATATCTCCGGTAATGACCGCCTTGGCGTTAAAGCCAAGGCGCGTGAGCACCATTTTCATCTGTTCAGCACTGTTGTTTTGGCTCTTATCGACAATGATAAATGCATCATTCAGCGTGCTTCCGCGCATGTAGGCGAGTGGCGCAATTTCGATGGCATGACGTTCAATTAACTTTTCTATCCGCTCAAAACCTAACATCTCAAACAGTGCGTCATAAAGCGGGCGTAAATAAGGATCAATCTTTTGACTCAAATCACCAGGTAAAAAGCCAAGTTTCTCTCCCGCTTCAACCACAGGGCGCGTAAGTAAAATGTGCTGAACCTCTTGACGTTCTAAGGCATCGACGACGGCCGCTACTGCCAGATAGGTCTTGCCCGCACCAGTAAAGGCCAACGCCGAAAGTAATATCGTGGCTAAACATGTTGGCAAGATAACGTGCTTCTCCCGCAGTGCGCGGTTTGATCACGCCGCGTTTGGTTTTGATTGACAAGATTTTTCTGTTGGCGGGTAGTTGCTCAATCAAATCCGCAACGCCATGGCTCTCTTTGATCGCTAAATGGATCTGTTCTGCATCAATTGTCGCCGTAACACCGTGTAGCGGCAGAGTATCTGCATAAAGCATGTTCAGCACTTTAACAGCAATGTTAACCTGTGCAGGCTGCACCACGAGTTGAAAGTGGTTCTCATGGCGCTTGATATCCACATTGAGTCGATATTCAAGTTGTTTAATATTGCTATCAAGCGAGCCGCACAAATTTATCAATCGCTGGTAATCAGAAGGCTCAAGCATAATTTTACTCATTGTTGTATTCAAAATAGTCCTTGCTGCTCAGTTGAGATTAAATGCGATTAGCCGCCTCGCCTAGTTCGCAGGGCAGGTGGTACGCACCGTACATGCGTTTCTGCAGCCGTGATTGCGGCGCAATCATTGTTAGGGCTGAAACATACCCACCTCAGTAGCACCATAGGGATAGCGTGTTGCCTCAGCAGGGCTATTTGTTGAATTTAAATTCAAATCCGCCCCAACGCGCACAACATTGCCACGCAATGAATTGGGTAATACATCAAGAATTTCCACCTCCACGAAGGTGCCAATCATCTCTGGCTGACCAACGAAATTGACGACGCGATTATTTTCCGTACGGCCAGCGAGCGCCATGGCATCTTTACGCGAAGTTCCCTCGACCAGAATACGCTGTGTGGTGCCAAGCATACGTCTGCTCCAGCGCAGCGCTTGCTGCGTGATGCGGTGTTGCAAAAGATGCAGCCGGCTTTTTTTCTCCTCCTCACTCACATTATCGACCAGCTCAGCCGCAGGCGTGCCCGGTCGTGCAGAGTAAATGAAGCTATAGCTCATATCGAAATTAACGTCGGCAATAAGTTTCATGGTTTGCTCAAAATCAGCTTGTGTCTCACCAGGAAAACCAATAATAAAATCGGAGCTGATCTGAATATTTGGCCGGACAGCACGTAATTTACGAATAATCGATTTATACTCCAACGCAGTGTGGGCGCGTTTCATCAGCGTTAAAATGCGGTCTGACCCACTCTGTACAGGCAGGTGCAAAAAGCTAACCAATTGTGGTGTATCACGGTAAACCTCAATGATATCATCAGTAAATTCAATCGGATGGCTCGTAGTAAAACGAATACGGTCAATGCCTTCGATGGTCGCGACCAGGCGTAACAGTTCGGCAAACGTGGCGTTAGTGCCATCAAAGCCCATACCGCGCCAAGCATTGACATTTTGACCAAGCAAATTAACCTCGTGTACCCCTTGCGCAGCCAATTGTGCAATTTCTAGTAGGATGTCGTCGCATGGACGGCTCACCTCCTCACCGCGCGTGTAAGGAACCACACAGAAGGAGCAATATTTATTACACCCTTCCATAATAGAGACAAAGGCACTCGGGCCCTGTGTGCGTGGCTCCGGAAGACGATCGAATTTTTCGATTTCTGGAAAGCTGATGTCGACAACCGGACGGCGGGTGCCCTGCACCTGGTCGATCATTTCGGGCAAGCGATGCAATGTTTGCGGACCAAAGACCAGATCGACAAACGCCGCGCGTTGACGGATCTGTTCTCCCTCCTGTGAGGCAACACAACCGCCAACGCCGATAATTAATGTAGGATTACGTGCTTTCAGTGTGCGCCAGCGGCCGAGCTGGTGAAATACCTTTTCCTGCGCTTTTTCACGAATTGAGCAGGTGTTAAGCAGCAGAATATCCGCTTCTTCTGGCTGTTCAGTCAATATATAGCCATGCGTGGCGTTGAGGAGATCAGCGATACGCGATGAATCATACTCGTTCATCTGACAGCCCCAGGTTTTAATATGTATTTTTTTCTTCATCTGAATCGTTGAACATCGAATGCGTGGTTGGCGATACTCATAGTGTAATGTTTTGCTATGCTGCTGACTAGTGAGCTTGTAGACAAGCTAAATGATTTCTGTCAATAACGCAATTCTATAAGCCGCGCTTGGTTTTTGGACATAGTGTTGTCGTGAATTAATCGACTTTATCTGTAATAATCGGTCGGTCTTACCCAGTGTTGCAACAGAATGACAGCCGATGAGCTTAACGTGCTGTCACGCAATGCTATGAACATAACAGGAGTAACGTGATGACGGACAAGCATTTTGATGTGATGATCGTTGGCGGTGGTATGGTTGGTACGGCACTCGCTTGTGGTTTGGCGCTCCAGGGATTTTCTGTTGCCATCATTGAACAGGCACGCGTTAGACAGTTCAATCGCGCGAGTGAGCCGGATGTGTGTGTTTCTGCGATAAGCCGGGCTTCCGTGCAGTTACTTAGTCGACTTGATGTTTGGCAACAGGTAGTGGCGATGCGTTGTGCCCCTTTTCGTACCATGGAGATATGGGAGTGGCAAAACGCGGCTGTGCGTTTTAGCGCACAATCGCTGGGGATAAGCGAGCTGGGTTACATCGTAGAAAACCGTATTTTACAGTATGCATTAGCACAACGTGCTGGGCAATTGGGAATCGACCTCTTCTGTCCAGGGCGTTTGCACCATATGCAGCCTGTTGACGACCACTGGATTATCACTTTGTCCACGGAACAACGCCTAACAGCGCGCCTGGTTGTGGGCGCGGATGGTGCACAATCCCAAGTTAGACAACAGTTAGGTTTAGGTATTTATGGCTGGCGCTATCGCCAAGATTGTATGTTGATTAGCGTAACCTGTGCTGAACTTGCAGGCGACACAACGTGGCAACAATTTACGCCCGATGGGCCACGTGCTTTCCTTCCCTTATATGATCATTGTGCTTCGTTAGTCTGGTACGATAGTCCCGGCTGCTTGCGTCATTTCGCCGCACTATCTCCCAGCCAACGGGTTGCAAAGATACAAAAGGCCTTCCCCTGTCGGTTGGGTGAATTTACGGTAAATAACTTTGGTCAATTTCCTCTAACGCGGCGTCATGCATATACTTATGTTGTTTCCGGTGCTGCCCTGATTGGCGATGCAGCACACACCATTCACCCATTGGCAGGACAGGGCGTTAATTTGGGATATCGGGATGTAGAGGCATTGTTGGCGTGCCTCTTAACGGCACGCGGGCGGGGTGAGATATGGTGGAGCAAGCAGTCGCTGCTGCCCTATCAAACAAAACGCTATCGGGATAATGTATTCATGCAAAGCAGTATGGATGCTTTTTATCTGCTGTTCAGCAATGGCTATTTCCCCATTAAGGTGGCGCGTAATGTGGGTTTGATATTAGCCCAACGCGCCGGCGCGGTAAAACGACAGGTGTTGCGCTATGCGCTAGGATTGACATGAGTTACGCCGCTGTCCTGCCCTAGCGGGCTAATGGTTTAATGCGAGCACTTACCTGCAATAGTGATTGGCGATGTTAGCATGAGGTTGCATCTGCCAAATAAGTGCGTGTTTATCAACGTAGCGGCTGGTCATGCTTGCCCATTTGCACCAAGTTAGGGTGGTGCGCATGTTTGCTGTTTGCCTGCAGGTGCCAAAAAAGCGGCATCGCCTTAGGTGACTTGCATGTTGCCGTAGGTGTAAACATGCGGATGAGGGCGATGGATAATGCTTGTGTAAGTCAATGCAGGGTTTAAGATAGCGGCGCTTATCTGCCCAGCACACATTGCCCGTTCAGGTAAAACGTGTCGGCAAACTGTATAGCTGTTTAGATGTGCATCCACGCTTCAGGCTGAACGATCATCGCCAGCAGGGAGTCGATTAGCAGGAGAAATCGACTTAACTGAACTTTGCATGGCTGGGGTACCTGGATTCGAACCAGGGAATGCCGGTATCAAAAACCGGTGCCTTACCACTTGGCGATACCCCAATAAATTATGAACCTGTGGTGCGGGAGGCGAGACTTGAACTCGCAGACCTTACGGCGCCAGAACCTAAATCTGGTGCGTCTACCAATTTCGCCACTCCCGCAAAAGGTGGTGGCTACGACGGGAATCGAACCTGTGACCCCAGCATTATGAGTGCTGTGCTCTAACCAGCTGAGCTACGTAGCCACCTTTTCGCGCTGCCTCTCAATCAAAGGTAGCGGCCCGCATTATGCGTAGTTGCTAGGTAAGCGTCAACTAGTTTTTGCCACATTTAACTGTAAACTGGCTGTTTGACTGACCCATAGTCAAGTGCTTTGGGTTGGCAGAGAGAACAGGATGCGTAATCTACCAACCGCTACGGAGCAGTAACGTGTTTAGCCATCTTTAGCGATAGTTGACTGATGAATATCTACTGCACGTCCAGAGGGATCGTCCATTGCCAAAAATGCACTTATCCCACTCAATGGCTATCGCTGAAGAGCAAACCACAGAGGGGCCGCCTGGCACACACTCCACTGCTGAAGCTAAAGGGAACAGCTCTTCGAAGATTTGCCAATAAAAATAGGCCTCTTTGCTGGTTGGCGTATTCACTGGGAAGCGGTAATATGCTATTTCTACCTGTTTGGCACGCTGAATAGCGGTTTTTGCTTGGATAAATGCGATGCAATAGTAAATAAAAATAGGTTCTACGTCACATGGCAAGTGCCGCATGTTTTTATTTATCATCAACACCGCAAAAGTACAAGACGCGTTACCGGCGCCATGATGGCTACCCTGAAGAAGATGAGCTTATCATCGCAAGAAGCAATTGCGCATATCTTTTCTAGCCACTTGCTAGAGCTACACGCCAGGTTACGCAACACACATTCGCTTGTACGTGCTTATCCGTATTGATCATTGCTGGCTAGCATGCGTTACTCAGCCAAAATATACTGCGTCTGAAAGACGATAGTTAAGATAGGCCGCGAAAACAGAATATTAGGAGGTAGGTCTATTTGACAGCAGCAAATAGATTACGGCACGGCGATGAGACGAATCAGTTCGATCTCATGACGGCTTTGTTGAATAAATCAGAACTTGTGACTACGGGCCCTCTAACTAGATTGATTGTTATGCGATCCGGATACTGTTAGGGATTCCTAACTGTGTCATTTTGTTAAGCGCGTTGACCATCGCCATTGCCTCACCTACCTGCGCATCATAGTCACACAGACTTAGATGATCGCCCATGAGTGTTTTGAACCGGAACACAGTGGTTTCAACCACTGGAAGAATCAGCGGTCTTATCTTCTTTCTCAGCAGGGCATCATGACAGTAGCGGGTATTGTATTTATCAGAGCTGGTATAGCCTGAGCATCAGTCGTACCGTTTAACGATAAATCGGCACAGATAATTTCATGTGTCGGGCTATCTACTGCCAGATGAAGTGTATTATCTCAGAGTTGAGCTGACGGATACGGGTTATTTATACAAGTGTTTGTGAGATGACATCTAGTTCAGATTTTTTTTGTCCAGCCCCGTTTACCATCAAGTAACGTTGCCATTCGCGTCCGCCCGCAGCACATTTTTCCCTGATGAGTTCGTTCATTATTGTAATACCACAACAGTTGTCCAGATCCGTGTGTAGGTTTTGCCGACCTCCATATAACTTCTTGCGGAACATGAGCTGATAAAATTCCTGCAAAATAGTTTTATGGAAGCGCGCGTAGATAGCATCCATCTGTGGGGATAAAAGTGCATAATCATGCTGTTTGACGCGACCACAGAACTCTGTCCCTCTGTCGGTCAGTATTCTCAGCATCCGCAGTATCTGAGCCTCGTAGAACGGGTAGTACGTGCTCATTGAGCAGGCACGCTTTGTGTTTAATGATGGGACCGTTAGTATGGCTCATTAGAGTTACCTCGTGTTTTGTATAAGGATTCAACACCTATATAAAAACTGGCAACTCCCAACCTTTCAAGGTCTAGTGTTAGATCGGCTTTGTTGAATAAATTGAACTTTTGGGTGATGGTTTGCTTGCGTCATTTCAACATGAGGACCCTATGGCAACGCAGAAGTTTAAAATAACCCACTGGTCCACGTATAACAACGCTCTCAAGCAGCGCGGATCTCTGACCATATGACTGGATGCCTCGGCAATTGCTCCCTGGACCGCCTGGGCGGCGTGGTCGGTCAGACATGGCTATCACCTCTGTGGCAGTAGATAGCCCGACACATGAAATTATCTGTGCCGATTTATCGTTAAACGGTACGACTGATGCTCAGGCTATACCAGCTCTGATAAATACAATACCCGCTACTGTCATGATGCCCTGCTGAGAAAGAAGATAAGACCGCTGATTCTTCCAGTGGCTGAAACCACTGTGTTCCGGTTCAAAACACTCATGGGCGATCATCTAAGTCTGTGTGACTATGATGCGCAGGTAGGTGAGGCAATGGCGATGGTCAACGCGCTTAACAAAATGACACAGTTAGGAATCCCTAACAGTATCCGGATCGCATAACAATCAATCTATTTAGAGAGCCAGTAGTCACAAGTGCTGATTTATTCAACAAAGCCGATATGACGTTGAAAAAACCCTTTTCTCCTTGCTAACAGCGAGGCGAAACACCTAACAACCCTTCTGCACATAGGCATTGGTTAAAGTCACTGTGAAAGAAGTTAACTGGAAAAAAAGCCTTATAACTGAAGTTAATAATCATGTTAACCTATTGATTTTAAATATGATAACTTATTATAACTTAGCAAGTTTATCTTATTCACCGAAAAAATTTACCGCTTTATAGCGCAGAGTGGAACCAACGCTTGCGAAATATTCGTCAAAATATCGCTGATAACTTAGCAACAGATTCTATTCAACAATTATCATGGTTTTTGATGCGGTAGCGAACGCGTTGACCTGATTACAAATGTGGAATTGGAATTGTGTAAGCGTAAACCATTCCAACGCAAATCTTTTAACAAATCTATCACAAAAAAACCGGGCAACTCCCGGCTCATCTATGTTTCTATGTTTTTTTTAATCATATCTATAACGCGTAGTTTGGCGATTTCTTTCGCTAACTTGGACGAGGCTTTTGCGTAGTCAACATCATTGTGTTGTGCATTCATCAGTGCTTCGACTCTATTTTTTGCTGCTAGTACCCGCGCTTCGTCAAGATCGCTACCTCTAATTGCAGTATCAGCCAATACGGTAACAATGCCTGGCTGAACTTCTAAAATACCACCAGAGAGATAAAGCACGTCTTCTTCGCCAAACTGTTTAGTAATATGAATCATCCCTGGCTTGATAGCGGTGAGCAACGGAGCATGGTTAGGATACACACCCAATTCGCCCTCGCTGCCTGATACCTGTATTTTTTCTACTCGTCCAGAAAAAAAACACTTTTCTGCACTAACTACATCTAGATGATAATTTAATGGCATACTACACCTCAAAAATAGACAACATTAGAGTTTTTTAGCCTTTTCTTCAGCTTCGTCAATATTACCTACCATATAAAATGCTTGTTCGGGAAGGTGATCATAGTCACCTTCCATGATGCCTTTGAATCCACGGATCGTTTCTTTTAATGACACATATTTGCCTGGAGATCCGGTGAATACTTCAGCAACGAAGAACGGCTGCGAGAGAAAACGTTGAATTTTACGCGCACGCGCGACTAAAAGCTTGTCATCTTGGGAAAGCTCATCCATGCCTAAAATGGCAATAACATCCTTCAACTCTTGGTAACGTTGGAGGATAGATTGCACGCCACGTGCCGTGGTGTAATGTTCATGGCCAACAATGTGCGGATCAAGTTGACGACTGCTTGAATCAAGTGGATCGACAGCAGGATAGATGCCCAGTGCAGAAATTTGTCGGCTTAATGTCACCGTTGAATCTAAGTGAGCAAATGTAGTAGCAGGCGAAGGATCAGTTAAATCATCTGCTGGTACGTAAATCGCCTGTATAGAGGTGATCGATCCTTTTTTAGTAGATGTGATACGCTCCTGCAGTATGCCCATCTCTTCAGCCAACGTTGGTTGATATCCTACTGCAGAGGGCATGCGACCGAGTAGCGCTGAAACCTCTGTTCCTGCAAGCGTGTAACGATAGATATTATCGATGAAAAGCAGTACATCGCGACCCTCGTCGCGAAATTTTTCTGCCATTGTCAATCCAGTCAAGGCAACCCGGAAGCGGTTTCCAGGAGGTTCATTCATCTGACCATAAACGAGCGAAACTTTATCCAACACGTTGGATTCTGTCATTTCATAATAAAAGTCATTGCCCTCGCGTGTGCGCTCACCAACCCCAGCAAAAACGGAGTAACCAGAATGCTCAATCGCAATGTTGCGTATCAATTCCATCATGTTGACCGTCTTACCCACCCCTGCACCACCAAATAGGCCAACTTTGCCCCCTTTAGCGAAAGGACAGATCAGGTCGATAACTTTAATGCCTGTTTCAAGCAACTCTTGCGAACTGGAAAGCTCTTCATAACTCGGTGCGGGCCGATGTATAGACCACTGAACTGGCTTTGCGCCATCTTCCTCTTGCAGTTCACCTTTAATATCGATGGGTTCGCCTAATACGTTAACAATACGGCCTAGCGTCGCTTTGCCTACGGGCACCTGAATCGGATAGCCCAGATCCTCAGCTAATAAGCCACGCTTCATGCCATCGGAGGATCCCATTGCAATAGTACGCACCACGCCGCCACCAAGTTGTTGCTGAACTTCGAGTATGAGACGCGTGTGATCCTGCTTTACTTCCAGCGCGTTATACACCTTAGGTACGGCATTTTGGGGAAATTCAACATCAATCACCGCACCAATAATCTGGACTATTTTTCCAGCTGCCATTTCACATCCTCTAACTCATTCATTTAATCTGATTGTATCCAAGTATCAACAGCAACGAGGGCGCTTTACTACTGCACGGCAACGGCGCCCGACACAATTTCGGTGAGTTCTTGGGTAATGCCAGCTTGACGTGCTTTGTTATAAACTAATTTCAGCTCGTTAATCATGTTGCTGCCGTTATCCGTTGCTGCTTTCATTGCTACCATACGGGCGGCCTGTTCGCTGGCGAGATTTTCAACCACTGCCTGGTAAATCTGCGATTCAATGTAGCGATACAACAGAACGTCTAGCAGTTGCTTGGGACTAGGTTCGTAAATGTAGTCCCACGTTTTTGCCCGCATCGCCTCTTCATTTTCTGCTGATGGCAGGGGAAGCAATTGTACGATTTCCGACGTTTGCGACATGGTATTGTGAAATTTGTTACTGACCAAAAAGAGTTTATCAATTCTACCATCATCAAACGCTTGCAACATTAACTTAACAACGCCAATCAATTCGGCGAGGGTAGGATTGTCACCAAGTCCTGTGACTTGTGTGACAATGTGTGCGTTGATTGCTTTGAAAAAGGCCAGTCCTCTTGATCCAATCATCGCTAACTCGCTATAAATACCCTGATCAGACCAATCCTTCATATCAATAAGCACTTTTTTAAACAGGTTAACATTCAGTCCGCCGCACAACCCGCGATCAGTGGAGACAACTAAATAGCCGATCCGTTTTACTTCGCGATGTTCCAAATAAGGATGGCAATACTCCAAGTTACCCAGTGCTATGTGGCCAATAACATCACGAATAATTTTCGCATAGGGGCGACTTGCCGCCATGCGCTCTTGTGTTTTGCGCATTTTTGAAGCAGCAACCATCTCCATCGCCTTGGTGATTTTTTGCGTATTTTTTACGCTGGCAATTTTATTCCGGATCTCTTTCGCATTAGCCATGGCTTCTTCACACACTCATCAACGGCTTTTAACATTATTAATGTTAATTACCAACTTTGCGTTGCCTTAAATATGTCGAGAATGGTTTTAAATTTCTCTTCAATCTCGCTGTTATAATCACCTGTTTGATTAATTTCCTGTAGAAAATCGCCATATTCGGTTGCGAAAAAGGTGATTAATGCCGCTTCAAAACTGCCTATTTTTTCTAGTGCGACGTCGTTTAAATAGTCAGACTCAGCAGCAAATAATAAGATGGCTTGTTTGGCAACAGACAGAGGGCAATATTGATTTTGTTTTAATAATTCAGTGACCTTTTGACCATGTTCCAACTGTTTACGCGTGGCATCATCCAAATCAGACGCAAATTGGGAAAACGCTGCCAGTTCACGATATTGTGCCAGCGCAGTACGGATTCCACCCGACAATTTCTTGATAATTTTTGTCTGCGCTGCGCCACCCACGCGGGACACTGAGATCCCTGGGTTGACTGCGGGCCTTATGCCTGCATTGAACAGAGCCGATTCAAGAAACATTTGACCATCGGTGATGGAAATTACATTCGTTGGCACGAAAGCAGACACATCGCCAGCCTGCGTTTCAATGATAGGTAGTGCAGTAAGCGATCCTGTTTTACCTCTTACTTTCCCCTGAGTGAACTTTTCAACATAGTGTGCATTGACACGTGATGCACGCTCAAGTAGACGCGAATGGAGGTAAAATACATCACCAGGGAAGGCTTCGCGACCCGGTGGTCGACGCAAAAGAAGCGAAATTTGCCGATAGGCTACTGCCTGCTTGGAGAGATCGTCGTAAATAATCAGCGCATCTTCACCACGATCACGAAAATATTCACCCATCGCGCAACCTGCGTAAGGGGATAAGTATTGTAGCGCTGCTGACTCTGAAGCCGAAGCAACAACCAAGATGGTATTTGCTAATGCATTATGATCTTCAAGTTTACGTACCACGTTCGCAATAGTAGATGCTTTCTGGCCGATAGCAACATAAATGCATTTAATACCGGAGTCACGCTGATTGATAATCGTATCAATTGCTAAGGCAGTTTTGCCTGTTTGACGGTCGCCAATGATAAGTTCACGCTGACCTCTACCAATAGGGATCATCGAATCTACCGATTTATATCCGGTTTGTACCGGTTGATCGATGGATTGGCGATCGATTACGCCAGGGGCGATCACCTCAACGGGTGAAAAACCATCATTCTCAATTGCACCCTTGCCATCGATCGGCTGTCCTAGCGTATCCACGACACGCCCAAGCAAGGCACGCCCAACGGGCACCTGAAGAATACAACCGGTACACTTTACCGTCATGCCTTCGGCTAAATCAGCATATGGGCCTATGACCACCGCGCCAACCGAATCGCGCTCTAGGTTGAGGGCAATCGCAAAGCAGTTGTCAGGGAGCGAGATCATTTCGCCCTGCATGACATCGGCTAAGCCATTGATACGTATAATTCCATCACTAACAGAAACAATGGTACCTTCGTTATGGGCTTGACTTACCACTTCGAACTGGGCGATGCGCTGCTTGATCAGTTCGCTAATTTCGGTGGAATTGAGTTGCATATGATCTAGTTCCCTCAATACTGCAGGCTGTCTGCCAGACGATTTAAACGATTACGAATTGTGCCATCAATAACCAGATCTTCCACACGGATGATCACCCCGCCAATGACAGACTCATCGATTTGGCAATGTAGTTTGACTTTACGCGACAAACGTTTCTCCATCGCAATCCGAATTTTTTCTAACTGCGCGTCGTTGAGTGCACGTGCAGAAACGACGTCAACTTCAGCAATGGATTCATGCTGATTACTCAAGTGGATGAACTGTGATAAAACCTCATCAAGTGCAGACAATCGCCTATTTTCAGCCAGGATTTTGATGAAATTTTGCCCTGCTGCATCTAGCGCATCATCACAAGCCGCAATAAATATTGTTGCAAGTGTTGCTGGTGGCAAGCTAGCTGAAATGAGTTCGACTATCTGGTCATTGTGCGCCACTTCACTGCTGTACGCTAACATCGCCTGCCACTGCGCAATAGCATCATGTTCAAGCGCATAATCAAACGCGGCTTTGGCATAGCGTCGGGCAACGGTGATAATTTCAGACATAAGCCTTTTCTTTATTTACAATTCAGCGACAAGCTTATCAATAATTTCGCTATTGGCAGCTTCATCTATCGTATGTTCGACTATTTTTTCCGCGCTAGCTATCGCCAACGCCGCGACATGCTTGCGCAACTCTTCAACAACTTGCGCCCTTTCATTGTCGATTTCGATTTGCGCGCGACGTAATATTTTTTTTCTCTCTTGATCGGCCTCAGCGATGGCTTTCTCCAGTATCAATGCACGCCGTTTGTTGGCATCGTCAATGACGACTTGTGCTTCCTGCTTTGCTTTTTTAAGCCGATTGGTTGCTGACTCTTGCGCAAGTTCTAACTCTCTTTTGGCACGTTCTGCAGAAGCAATGCTATCAGCGATCTCTTTTCTCCGCCTCTCAATGGCAGAGACAATCGGTGGCCAGACATATTTCATACAGAACGCCACAAACAGGATAAACGCAATAGCTTGACCGAGAATGGTTGCGTTCATATTCATAACGCATCGCCCCTTTGATTTTAATTTCAAG